>CAJQUW010015462.1:0-571451 GCA_907163375.1 Prostheceraeus crozeri
GACCAAGAAATTTCACTATCGCTTGAAGGACCAACAGTGACTTTTCGTTTTTTCAACCTTATATACGCTGAATCTGATCAAATAATGTTTTATTGATCTCCTTATCCGCTATATGGATTTGGTTTGTTTAATTCCTCGATAGAAAATTGATTTGCATTGGATATGATAAGTCCTTTTGCTCATTGAAAAATATAATGGTTATCACTGTTTTGATAAACAGATAGTTAAAAGAAGCCTAGCAGTTTCCTATTTGATCATCTGACCTTAAGTCACATTCGGTTTTTGGTAATTTTAGGTTTTCAGGCCAGAATGTAAATGGAGGAGGCTAAAAATTCCATATGGGGAGGAAATTTCTAGTCCACTCCTAGCTGACCTATTCCTCTTACACTGCGAATATGTTTTATGCAAAATTTTGATAAAACCTAAGAAATATCATATTTAGCTCGCTTTGTTATCACCTACACTCAATGATACATAGACGATATATGGGTTGTCAATATAAACACTTTAATTCGTTGATTCAAAGAATTTTATCCACCTGACTTGTTGGCGGGAGATGTAAATGGTGTGATAAACAATAAAGAGGTAGTTTACCTTGATTGTGAAAATTACTTAATCTCACAGAACTGCTTGAGAACTTCAGTATATCACAAGGTAGATGCATTCTCTTTCTCTGTGGTTGCAACTGACTTTTCCAGTGAGCATGATCCCCTATTACAGATGGCCCTTCTATGTATTCGCGTCGCATGGTAGTCTGAGAGATATTGTAGTATATCGCTCCGAGAGTTTCCCCCTCCAACCCGACGTGTATACAAAACTACAAGACTCTAAATATCATGAAATCTAGAGGTTATTCTCAGCATGACTTGTATGAGTTACACATGAAAGGCTCTCACAAGGCATAATGAATCGCTTCACAAGTTTGTCTTTTCTCGGCTCGACTAATTCACTCTCTCTTGTGAATTTTCAATGAGGCTCGCGACCAACAAAACGACTCACATTTTCCTTAATGCCTTGTGCATAGGTGAATAAACGACTTAACATGACTTGTAGCCGCTTATGGGGTGGCGTGTGGGCGGTAGGTGAAGTAGTGAATACAGAGCGCTTAGCGTGGCTTACGGGAGTGAGAGAGACTCGACCATTCTTAAGTCTTGATGTATGAGGCGAAGTTTGGTGTAAAGGCGGATTACATATTTATCACACAGCGATTACATCTTTATGGGATTCGAGGATGAACAGGATCTGTTTACTTGTGGGAATCGAAAAGGCAAAGATTGATGTACAGGATTTGTTTACATGTGAGGATCGCAAAAAGCATACTGTATTTATTGATGTGATGAATTTAATGACAGGATCTGTTTACATATGGGAAACGCAACAATTGAATGATATCTGATTTATCTTTGTGACATATCTTTCAAGACATATCATTACCTATTCAGTATTTTGTCAGCCACTATGTGTGGGACCCCGCTCGTCTGGGTTTGAGTGTTCAGGTTAGGGGTCGAAACACAACTAGACGAGTACCTGCTGATGACTGACGGACTGCAGTATTATGTTTTATATCCCTTAATCGGTAACTGAAGTAGTGGTCGATGTATTGTAATTCAAATGAAGAAATGTGGAATTACATGAAGTACTATAGACGGATGAAGAAACTGGCGATAACAAATTCAAGTGAAGAAATAGTATTTTCCATGTGTAGTCTTAGGTATAGTGTGTATAGTTTCATTGCTTTCGGTGTAGTAGAGTGTCATTGTAGTTCTATTGTTTACCTCCATTATCCACTTTCCACTTATCCACTTTGTGTAGTGTCAGATATAGTTCACTTGTAATCAGTGTAGTAGCATCGTTGTATTTCCATATTTTACCTCCACTTTTCCAATTTTTATTCATCGGTTTCCTGTTGTTTTTATAATATCCATTTTTTAATTTCCTTAACCTATGGTGACCATTGTCTTATTCTATTTCCACTATCAGCATCTGTAGTCGGTACAGTATATTAGAAGTCTGTTTTGAACGTGTATACGGCAGTGTTTGGAATCTATGGTATTAGTATATTCAACAGCAAGAATGAGTAGTATTACAAGTCTTAAGATTTCCATTTTTACCAGATATTGGGCCAAAGCTGATCAATTTTAATTCGTTGCCACGAGAAAGCTACATTGAGTTCTTTTAAGAACTGATTAATCCAATGGTTACAGTAGCATTGCCTTTGTACACTTGCGGATTGGAGAACGCCATCAGTCCTCCTTAGGACTACTTTAACTAATAATTTAAATTAGTAAGCATTATATTCTATTATAAATGGCTACTGGGATGACTTTCATCATCGTATGAGAATTTACTTGGATAGTATGTCTCAGATGCAGGTGGTTTCACGACCCCGCTACTGGACCTCTGCTAGCTGGCGAAATGCCTAATTTGTCCCACATCTTAATAATTATCATACATAGTCACTTAGGCGCAAATGCCAATAGATAGCAGGAATTTGAAAGTCCAACCTCGGCAAATTCCTCGCTCTTTTCGAGGCTCTGGCAAATTTCTCATGGTTTATATGGTACGAAAAGTGTTCAGCGTTAATGCGAAGGAGTGGATATGCGCCTCTACTTTGAAAACATTAGATTTTGTGGTAGCAATAGATGTCTTTGCTGTAAATCTTTGAAAACCGAAAATTGCTACGAAAGTATCAGTACAGGCAACCGGTTTATCTTTGATCAGCCAGGTGTTTTATTACTTGTAAAAGTAGAAATGTTATTTATCTTATATCATTGTAGCAGATGTGGAATGCAATATGTAGGACAGACAAAGCAACCGCTACATTGTAGATTAAATGGTCATCGTCATTCAGTATTAAAAGGTCACTTAAACACATATCTTAGCAATCACTTTAAGCAAGATCATCATTCTTGGACTGATGTTGAATTGCAAATTATTGATCATGTTGATGACAATATATACATATCACCGGAAGAGATAAACAGAGAGCTCAACCGCAAGGAAGACATGCATATCAAGATGCTCAATACCTTATACCCCTTGGGTTTGAATGATAGAGTTTTGGGAGGTGGATGTGTATCTCAGCAGTCCATATCCAATGATCAATTTTTTAGTTATCCGATTAGCAGACGAAAAAAGGAGTCATGGAATAAGAAAATCGGGTAGAAAAAGCTCAGGTATTATGGAACTTGACAATACCTATCAAGAATTACAAGATTCTTTTGAGACGCGTAGGATGTCAAGGTTTTATCATCATCTAAAATCTCTCCCTAAAACTATGCTAAGAGCCATTCTAGGCAAGACAAGGGATGAGGCAAACATGATGACATTTGTACTAACAGCATACTATTCAAAATAAACTTAACCTAGACTCGGAGAACAAAATTGTAAAAGAACGAGCAACCATTATCATCCCGTTCGAATCTCAGACAATTAGACTCACTCAATCTCATGTCTATATTCTGCGATCACAGTGTGTGCAAGCTAATTCCAAGCACAATTCAAGAACGTTATCCACCGAAAATATTCTATAAATTTAGATAAACCCACTGCATTGAAGTTTTGCAATTATGGGCGTTTTTTTGAATAACCTAAAGTTTCAGGATGTGATGCACATCATGAACAATCCATGCTCATGTAGCAAGAGGCAATCTTTTGTTTACCCACATTATGGTCACGTAATAACGGGTGATCTGGATATTGTGGATGATGAAGACTTACGTCAACTCTTCAGTTTTGGTACCAAACACAGAATCCCCAAAAGCCTTAGTTGGAGTGCCATAACAACTCAATTAGTAATTCATTAAGATGAGCATATTACAAAATAAGTAAGAAAGAGAAGCTTGAGGCTACTTTATTCTCAGCGTGGAAATCAAGAATCATGGACACTGATTAAAGATCGAATATATCTTGCCAAGAAATCCTCGAATAGATTTCGCGCACACAGTAATCGACACAAGATTAATGTCAAAAATGGGTAAAAATCTGAAAGAATTGCAGAATGACGTCATAATTACGCCAGTTGATAAAGCATCTAATAATTATTGCCTTCATTTTGCAAAAGTTTTATCTCAAATTCTCTTAGCCGAGTTGGGAATTGATATTTCCACGTCGAACATATCGGGTAATGATACCTATGGTCCAGAGCAAATTTTAGCGCAGAATGTAATTGAGCAACACACAACAATTATGAAAAGCGAGTTTAAACTATCTGTCTGTGAAAAAGACAGAAAATTACCAAAATTATATTGGATTCCAAAATTTCACAAAACTCCATGCAAATTTAGATTCATAGCAGGAGCACGACAATGCACATCGAAAAAGCTTTCCATCAAAGTAAATTCAGCCTTAAGTATTTTGCGTGTGACAATTTTCAGAGATATTGTATGGCAATTAAGAGAAACAGCGGTTTCGATTGCTTCTGGAGTATAAAGTCCACACAAGAAATTTCTACACAGATTAAATTCGACACAAGTTCATTCATTGCAAGTTTTCGATTTTTCAACCTTATATACGAATCTTGATCAAAAATTGATTGAAGATCACATATTCGCTATTTTGGATTTGGTGTTTAATTCCTCAAATAGAAAATTTATTTGCATTGGATATGATTAGTCCTTTTGCTGAATGAAAAAATATAGTGGTTATCTCTGTTTTGATAAACAGAAGTTAAAAGTAGCCATACATTTCCTATTATCACTGACCTACGTCACATTCGGTATTTTAGTTTTCAGGCAGATTTAAGGCATTCCAATGGAGGAGGATATTCTAGTCCACTCCTAGCTGACCTATTCCTCTTACACCACTGCGAATATGTTTTTATGCACAAATTTGATAATAACTAAGAAATATCATTTAGCACGCTTGTTATCACCTACATCAAGATACATAGACGATATATGTGTTGTCAATTATAAACACTTTAATTCGTTGATTCAAAGAATTTATCCACCTGACTTGTTGGCGGAGAGAAATGGTGATAACAATAAAGAGGTTAGTTTACCTTGATGTGAAAATACAAATCTCACAGTACAGCTTGAGAACTTCAGTATATCACAAGGTAGATGACTTCTCTTTCTCTGTGGTGCAACTGACTTTTCCAGAGAGTATGATCCCCATTACAGATGGCCTTCATGTTTTCGCGTCGCAGGTAGTCAGATATTGTAGAATATGCTCGAAGTTACAAGACGCTGTTACAAAACTAACAAGACACTAAATATATCATGAAATCTAGAGGTTATTCTCAGCATGACTTGATGAGTTACACAGAAAAGGCCTCTCACAAGGCCTAATGAATCGCTTCACAGATATGGTCTTTTCTCAGCTCGACAATTCACTTCACTCTGTGAATTTCAATGAGGCACGCGACCAACAAACGACTCACATTTTCCTTAATGCCTTGCTGCATAGGTGAATAAATGACTAACAATGACTTGTAGCCATCATAATGGGGGTGGGCAGTGAAGAGTGAATACAGAGCGCTTAGCGTGGCTTACGGGAGATGACGGAGCTCCCATTGTTAAGTCTTGATGTATGAGGCGAGTTTGGTGTAAAGGCGGATTACATATTTATCACACAGCGATTACATCTTTATGGGATTCGAGGATGAACAGGATCTGTTTACTTGTGGGAATCGAAAAGGCAAAGATTGATGTACAGGATTTGTTTACATGTGAGGATCGCAAAAAGCATACTGTATTTATTGATGTGATGAATTTAATGACAGGATCTGTTTACATGTGGGAAACGCAACAATTGAATGATGTCTGATTTATCTTTGTGACATATCTTTCAAGACATATCATTACCTATTCAGTATTTTGTCAGCCACTATGTGTGGGACCCCGCTCGTCTGGGTTTGAGTGTTCAGGTTAGGGGTCGAAACACACAACTAGACGAGTACCTGCTGATGACTGACGGACTGCAGTATTATGTTTTATATCCCTTAATCGGTAAGCTGAAGTAGTGGTCGATGTATTGTAATTCAAATGAAGAAATGTGGAATTACATGAAGTACTATAGACGGATGAAGAAAACTGGCGATAACAAATTCAAGTGAAGAAAATAGTATTTTCCATGTGTAGTCTTAGGTATAGTGTGTTTAGTTTCATTGCTTTCGGTGTTGTAGAGTGTCATTGTAATTCTATTGTTTACCTCCATTATCCACTTTCCACTTATCCACTTTGTGTAGTGTCAGATATAGTTCACTTGTAATCAGTGTAGTAGCATCGTTGTATTTCATATTTTACCTCACTTTTCCAATTTTATTCATCGGTTTCCTGTTGTTTTATAATATCCATTTTTAATTTCCTTAACTTATGGTGACCATTGTCTTATTCTATTTCCACTATCAGATCTGTAGTCGGTACAGTATATTAGAAGTCTGTTTTGAACGTGTATACGGCAGTGTTTGGAATCTATGGTTTAGTATATAACAGCAAGAATGTTTTAGTTTTTTATCGTTTTTTTTTTTTATTTTTTTTTTTTTTTAATTTATTTTTTTTTATTTTTTTTTTTTTTTTTTTTTTTTTTTTTTTTTTTTATTTTATTTTTTATTTTTTTTTTTATTTTTTTTTTTTTTTTTTTATTTTTTTTATTTTTTTTTATTTTTTTATTTTTTTTTTTTTTTTTTATTTTTTTTATTTTTATTTTTTTTTTTTATTCTTTCTTTTTTTTTTTATATTAATTTTTTCTTTTTCTTTTTAAATTTCCCGTTTTTTTATTCTTTTTTTTATTATTTATTTTTTACCTTTAATAAACCTTTTCTTTCTTTATTTTATTACTTTATTATTTTTTCTTTTTACTTACCTTATTTTTTTTTTTTTGTTTTTTATTCATTTTTCTCTTCTTTTTTTTAACCTTTTTCACTTTATATCTTACCTTTATTTTCATTTTTTATTTTATATTTTTTTATTTTTTTACTCCTAAATTACTTTTCTTCTTATTTTTTTTCCTTCACTTTTATACACTTTTTACCATTCTCCTTTTACTCCTTTTTATATAATACCTTTTTTTACCTTTTCTATTTTTTTTT
Source organism: Prostheceraeus crozeri (assembly GCA_907163375.1). NCBI lineage: Eukaryota > Metazoa > Platyhelminthes > Polycladida > Euryleptidae > Prostheceraeus > Prostheceraeus crozeri. The sequence goes on from CAJQUW010015462.1 coordinate 7,034, forward strand.
TTTTCTTTTTTTCTTTTCTTTTTTAAACCTAAATCTTTATCATTTTTTCAATTTCCTTCCATATTTCTATACTTTTTATTTCCTCATTCCTTTTTTTTTTTTTTTCTATTTTTTTATTTTTTACTATCGTTTTTTACCTTTTATTTCAATTATAATTATTTTAATTTTTATTATCTTTTTTTATATCTTCTTTTTACTTTTTTATTATCTTTTATTTTCTTTTTCTAATTTCATTAATATCTTTATGTATCATATTTTTAATCTTATTTTTTAGTTGCTTTTCTTCTATTTTTTTTTTTTTTTGTTTTTTTTTTTTTTTTTTTTTTTTTTTTTTTTTGACTGTTACCAGATATTGGGCCAAGTCTGATCAATTTTAATTCGTTGCCACGAGAAAGCTACATTGAGTATCTTTTAAGAACTGATTAATCCAATGGTTACAGTAGCAATTGCCTTTGTACACTATCGATTGCGATGAACCCATCAGTCCTCCTTAGGACTACTTTAACTAATAATTTAAATTAGTAAGCATTATATTCTATTATAAATGGCTACTCGGGATGACTTTCATCATCGTATGAGAATTACTTGGATAGTATGTCTTCAGATGCAGGTGGTTTCACGACCCCGCTACTGGACTCTGCTAGCTGGCGAAATGCTCTAATTTGTCCCACATCTTAATAATTATCATACATAGTCACTTAGGCGCAAATGCCAATAGATAGCAGGAATTTGAAAGTCCAAACCTCGGCAAATTCCTCGCTCTTTTCGAGGCTCTGGCAAATTTTCTCATGGTTTATATGTACGAAAAGTGTTCATGCGTTAATGCGAAGGAGTGGATAGCGCCCTCTACTTTTGGAAAACATTAGATTTTGTGGTAGCAATAGATGTCTTTGCTGTAAATCTTTGAATACCGAAAATTGCTACGAAAGTTTCAGTACAGGCAACCGGTTTATCTTTGATCAGCAGGTGTTTTTACTTGTAAAAGTAGAAATGTTATTTATCTTATATCATGTAGCCAGATGTGGAATGCAATATGTAGGACAGACAAAGCAACCGCTTACATTGTAGAGTTAAATGGTCATCGTCATTCAGTATTAAAAGGTCACTTAAACACATATCTTAGCAATCACTTTAAGCAAGATCATCATTCTTGGACTGATGTTGAATTGCAAATTATTGATCATGTTGATGACAATATATACATATCACCGAAGAGATAAACAGAGAGCTCAACCGCAAGGAAGACATGCATATTCAAGATGCTCAATACCTTATACCCCTTGGGTTTGAATGATAGAGTTTTGGGAGGTGGGGATGTGTATCTCAGCAGTCCATATCCAATGATCAATTTTTTTAGTTATCCGATTAGCAGACGAAAAAGGAGTCATGGGAATAAGAAAATCGGGTAGAAAAAGCTCAGGCATTATGGAACTTGACAATACCTATCAAGTAATTACAAGATTCTTTTGAGACGCGTAGGATGTCAAGGTTTTATCATCATCTAAAATCTCTCCCTAAAACTATGCTAAGAGCCATTCTAGGCAAGAAAATGGATGAGGCAAAACATGATGACATTTGTACTAACAGCATATATTCAAATAAACTTAACCTAGACTCGGAGAACAAAAATGTAAAAGAACGAGCAACCATAACTATCCCGTTCGAATCTCAGACAATAGACTCACTCAATCTCATGTCTATATTCTGCGATCACAGTGTGTGCAAGCTAATTCCGAAGCACAATTCAAGAACGTTATCCACCGAAAATATTCTATAAATTAGATAAACCCACTTGCATTGAAGTTTTGCAATTATGGGGCGTTTTTTGAATAACCTAAAGTTTCAGGATGTGATGCACATCATGAACAATCCATGCTCATGTAAGCAAGAGGCAATCTTTTGTTTACCCACATTATGGTCACGTAAATAACGGGTGATCTGGATATTGTGGATGATGAAGACTTACGTCAACTCTTCAGTTTTGGTACCAAACACAGAATCCCCACAAAGCCTTAGTTGGGAGTTGGAAGTGCCCATAACAAACTCAAATTAGTAATTCATTAGATGAGCATATTACAAAAATAAGTAAGAAAGAGAAGCTTGAGGCTACTTTATTCTCAGCGTGGAAATCAAGAATCATGACACTGATTAAGATCGGAATATATCTTGCCAGAGAAATCCTCGAATAGATTTCGCGCACACAGTAATCGACACAAGATTAATGTCAAAATGGGTAAAAATCTGAAAGAATTGCAGAATGACGTCATAATTACGCCAGTTGATAAAGCATCTAATAATTATGCCTTCATTTGCAAAAAGTTTTATCTCAAAATTCTCTTAGCCGAGTTGGGAATTGATATTTCCACGTCGAACATATCGGGTAATGATAATCCTATGGTCCAGAGCAAATTTTAGCGCAGAAGTAATTGAGCCAACACACAACGATTATGAAAAGCGAGTTTAAACTATCTGTCTGTGAAAAAGACAGAAAATTACCAAAATTATATTGGATTCCAAAATTTCACAAAACTCCATGCAAATTTAGATTCATAGCAGGAGCACGACAATGCACAAATCGAAAAAGCTTTCCATCAAAGTAAATTCAGCCTAAGTTATTTTGCGTGACAATTTTCAGAGATATTGTATGGCAATTTAAGAGAGAAACAGCGGTTTCGATTGCTTCTGGAGGTATAAAGTCCACACAAGAATTTCTACATAGATTAAATTCGAACACAAGTTCATTCATTTGCAAGTTTTCGATTTTTCAACCTTTATATACGAATCTTGATCAAAAATTGATTGAAGATCACATTTTCGCTATTATGGATTTTGGTGTTTAATTCCTCAAATAGAAAATTTATTTGCATTGGATATGATAATGTCCTTTTGCTCAATGAAAAAATATATTGGTTATCACTGTTTTGATAAACAGAAGTTAAAAGAAGCCATACATTTCCTATTATCACAGACCTACGTCACATTCGGTAATTTAGTTTTCAGGCAGATTAAAGGCATACCAATGGGAGGAAATACTAGTCCACTCCTAGCTGACCTATTCCTCTTACACTGCGAATATGTTTTTATGCAAAATTTGATAAAAACTAAGAATTATCATTTAGCACGCTTGTTATCACTACATCAAGATACATAGACGATATATGTGTTGTCAATTATAAACACTTTAATTCGTTGATTCAAAGAATTTATCCACCTGGACTGGTGTTGGCGGAGAGAAATGGTGATAACAATAAAGAGGTAGTCTTACCTTGATGTGAAAATACAAATCTCACAGAACAGGTTGAGAACTTCAGTATATCACAAGGAAGATGACTTCTCTATCTCTGTGGTGCAACTGGACTTTTCCAGAGAGTATGATCCATTACAGATGGCCCTTCATGTTTTCGCGTCGCAGGTAGTCAGATATTGTAGAATATGCTCGAAAGTACAAGACGCTGTACACAAAACTAACAAGACACTAAATATCATGAAATCTAGAGGTTATTCTCACCATGACTTGATGAGTTACACAGAAAAGGCTCTCACAAGGCATAATGAATCGCTCACAAATATGGTCTTTTCTCGGCTCGACAATTTCACTTCACTCTGTGAATTTCAATGAGGCACGCGACCAACAAACGACTCACAATTTTCCTTAATGGCCTTGCTGCATAGGTGAATAAACGACTAACAATGACTTGTTAGCCATCATATGGCGGTGGGCAGTGAAGAGTGAATACAGAGCGCTTAGCGTGGCTTACGGGAGATGAGAGAGCTCCTTTGTTAAGTTCTTGATATATGAGGCGAAGTTTGTGTAAAGGCGGATTACATATTTATCACACAGCGATTACATCTTTATGGGATTCGAGGATGAAAAGGATCTGTTTACTTGTGGGAATCGAAAAGGCAAAGATGATTGAACAGGATTTGTTTACATGTGAGGATTGCAAAAAGCATACTGTATTTATTGATGTGATGAATTTAATGACAGGATCTGTTTACATATGGGAAACGCAACAATTGAATGATATCTGATTTATCTTTGTGACATATCTTTCAAGACATATCATTACCTATTCAGTATTTTGTCAGCCACTATGTGTGGGACCCCGCTCGTCTGGGTTTGAGTGTTCAGGTTAGGGGTCGAAACACAACTAGACGAGTACCTGCTGATGACTGACGGCCTGCAGTATTATGTTTATATCCCTTAATCGTAACTGAAGTAGTGGTCGATGTATTGTAATTCAAATGAAGAAAATGTGGAATTACATGAAGTACTATAGACGGATGAAGAAACTGGCGATAACAAATTCAAGTGAAGAAATAGTATTTTCCATGTGTAGTCTTAGGTATAGTGTGTATAGTTTCAGTGCTTTCGGTGTAGTAGAGTGTCATTGTAATTCTATTGTTTACCTCCATTATCCCACTTTCCACTTATCCACTTTGTGTATGTGTCAGATATAGTTCACTTGTAATCAGTGTAGTAGCATCGTTGTATTTCCATATTTTACCTCCACTTTTCCAATTTTTATTCATCGGTTTCCTGTTGTTTTATAATATCCATTTTTTAATTTCCTTAACCTATGGTGACCATTGTCTTATTCTATTTCCACTATCAGCATCTGTAGTCGGTACAGTATATTAGAAGTCTGTTTTGAACGTGTATACGGCAGTGTTTGGAATCTATGGTATTAGTATATCAACAGCAAGAATGAGTAGTATTACAAGTCTTAAGATTTCCATTTTTACCAGATATTGGGCCAAAGCTGATCAATTTTAATTCGTTGCCACGAGAAAGCTACATTGAGTTCTTTTAAGAACTGATTAATCCAATGGTTACAGTAGCATTGCCTTTGTACACTTGCGGATTGGAGAACGCCATCAGTCCTCCTTAGGACTACTTTAACTAATAATTTAAATTACTAAGCATTATATTCTATTATAAATGGCTACTGGGATGACTTTCATCATCGTATGAGAATGACCTAATTCATCATCTTCTCCTTCTTGGTTGCTTGTTTCAAGACACCAATGATAATCAATGTCTGATATTGGTATACCAAAGGAATTTGTGCAAAATTGAAACAAGAAATTATATTCAGCACACGTTTCTGCATATCGAATTTTCATGAAATTGTGAATATGAGGGATTTATGGAAATGAATTGCTATGTTTCAGCTGCAGCAAAACATAAGTCACAATAAATTATGCGTAGCCTATGGTTGATCTGTCATTACTCATGCAGATACATTTCATTCAGCTTTTACAATGCACCAATCTGCTTTGAGACTACACGATTACTCCAACTTCTATTCAAACATAGTTCAAATGCAAAAATTACAAGCGATGTTGATAAGCGGTCATTTTTGACCGGTCCGGTCCTTGTAGGTAGACACATATAAAACAAAGGAAATAATAGGTCCAATCAAATTTTGATGCTTCTAATATGAAGCCACTGCATATTCAAGAAAAGTCAAGAAAAACTAAGTCTGAATATCGAATTTAATAGAAGCTATAACATTTCGCATTTTAGTAGCGGTCAAAATGATCGGTTGGTCCTTCTAGTGTTAATTATGTGCGGAGAAGAATGTAACAAGTTTTTGCGCATAATATAGAAGAAAAGTTTCGGTAGTGCAGAAGAGGAATGACTGTTGCATTCACTCGAGGAAATAAGGCATGTTTACCTGAACAGTTTACATGACTATAACACAATAAATACAGACTTGTACGCGACAAAGTTGATGCATATACATACAAAGACAACGGCTCCTTCTGGATTCTTTTTTAAAAAATTGACAATTAAATAAAAGGAAAATATATTTGCATTTGATTAAGTAATTAAACTCATACAAAGAGACACAGGCTCATCAGAAGACCGTCTGCCTATGCCTCGCCTCGAGTCCTTTTAGCGATAAGCAGTTGGAAGACACATGCCCAAAGCACGCCCTCAAAGAATTGCATGAGCAGACATGAGCCTAAATGAAACTTAAATGAGTAGAGGCTTATCAGGGCAATGAAAAAATCAACTAATTTTGATTGCGACAGGAAATAATTAATTGCAATGCAATTAGGTTTTGATAACCTCCGGGCATGCTTACATAAACTTGTATTGGCATATTTAACATAAATTCCAGCCTATGCGGAAAGTGTTTATGATAGACATACACATCTATCACAATTATCTTATGAAATATCTTTTGACGAAGCCTGCAAGGTTTGGTAAAATCTTGGGTTTGATAGGCCTATCCAAGATCTTGGGCAAAATCTTGGGTAGGCTCCCGAGACCCAAGATCGAAATATCATAACCCAAGATTGTGAGATCATTGCTATATTTCTCCCCTTTTGGTTTTTCCATAATATAAAGCGATCAACAAATTTGTTGATATATATTTTTGGTCATGTATTTTTTAATTGAATGGCGCATTTTTGGAAGAATTCATTTTATGCATGTTTTAAGTCCTTAAGTGTACATAGGTTAACTTGCATGCGTTACATTAATATCTCTGAAAACTCAGAGGTTATATCTATAGGTATATGTTGGTTAAGTTACTTCTGATAATGGTACTTGAGCTTCTGTGAACTTGATTTATTCTCACATTTTCATATTTAACATCATTTTAATTATTTTGTAGTTCTATATGATTTTCAATTGATTTTGATTCTTATAAATATCATACGCGTATTTTATTATTATGCCTATCTCTATGATTGCCATTCTTATTTTCAACTCATATAATGATGTAAAATTAAGCTCTGAAATTAACCAAATAGCTATACATTAGTGTTGAATGTTGATGACCCAAAGAAATCAACTTAACTAACAATGATGTCAAATCTAAGACTTGAATATATAAAACAGAACAAATTTCTATGCAGAATATTATATTCATCATACTAAATTTTGATTTAATGTCGACACGAAATTCTCAGTATGATATCCAAAGTTTGTTGAATGAAATTAGAAAATCAATTTCGTTGTACTATATATATATATATATATATATATATATATATATATATATATATATATACCCAGAGTCTTGGGTTACCCAAGATTACCCAAGACCCAACCGTGGCTTATGAGTCAAGTGCTCGCATATATAGAATTTCGGAAAATTATGGGCATAATAGCACTGAAATCAACATCAAAGTTTTGAATTCTAGTCGGTCCAAAGCAAAGTTGGGAAAATTCACGAAAGCGAAGATTATGAGGATCTGTTATTCGATGTGAGATAAAAAATCCGAGGAAGTGATTATCCCTTGATTAAAAGGAGGCTTAAGACGACCACATATAAAACTGGCCGGATATCAAAACTCAATGTCTCTGCATTTTTACATTATATTATGTTATATCTAGTTTCTATTTCTTTATATCTGGTCATCTGATCAGTAAATTACTAACAAATCGGATAAGTTTGTCATTGACTTTTCCTCGAAAATAGAAAGTTTTCTAAAATTAACTCTGAAGTTTCTTTTTACCTGTCTGGAAAAGTGCGCTTGTTGTGAAATTTTCAGCAAATGTGACCAACCACCACGAAACATGCTGAGTCCACGGCGGATTTGATAAGTTTATGTAGCCAGCTATGTTTTGATTCAGAATGTGCATGTACATTTTGTCTCGCTGTTGCAAAGCTTAACAATAACACTCAATACACTGCAAGAGCAAGGAGATGTCTTCGATTATGTAATGTTATAGCAATTTTGACCCCTTCGGCTATCTTGTATCCTATGTGGTTTCAATTCAATTGTTAAATAATTCATAGCAAAGTCTAAAATTGGTTGAAGCATAATCAACAATTGCTAGAGAATTCGAAACGTTGTCGTTGTAAATTCATTGCCAACTGATCGTAATGTAATAAAAACTCACTTCGCCTTCTAAAGCCACGAATAATATGATGATAACAGTTAGTTGATGGAGCTGATAGGCATAAGTACAATTTGAAATATCCGCGTGCATTCGAATGCACTGAAATCGTTCAATGGGAGTATGATACTCTCAGTTTCGAACTTGAATGGAATAAAGTTTATCCAACGTTGTTATCAATGTCAAATACTTCTCAACTCTCTTCATTGAGTTATCTCAAAATTTATGCCAAATGTCAATCAGGAAAGAAATGTTGTATGGATTATCAAGATCGCAATATGTGATAAAACCCATTGAGTTCACCTACAGTATGCAAACAATGAAGCATATGCTAGCTGTGTTCAAAACAAAGTTCAATTCGTTTGAATTTTTAGCGATTTTAGTAAATTGGGAACTTCCACACAGCTCTACTAAATGCAAACTTCACAAATGATCAATCGGATTTGTAATTACCAACCACAGTCGTGAGCTGAAAGTGAAAACATACACTATGATCCTTTATTCAATTAGTGTGTCAGATAATTGTACAAAAATATACCCGCCTGTCCATTCATGTAAACATTTTAAGTTTTTCATTTGTAAATTCATGCACTGCTACTGCGAATTTCATTGCATGTTGAAATTTGGAAAAGTCATCGAGCATAAGGTATGTGTACCCGAAATACTTTTTATTGTGCTTTGCGCTTGTATATACTTTTCACATCATTATCCAAATGCAATTCAATAAAGAAAATCAATCATCTTCGACCTAAAGATATCGTCGTCGACTAAATGATGTGTTAGACATGTGTGATGACATGAACTACACATTTATACACGGTCTTCTTGAATGGATTTCGTGCAACTCGCTGCTTCTAAGCTCATCAACATTGCGTAAGTTAAAATGTGAATACTGTGTACAGACGAAAATTTGGGAATAAACTTTAAGATCAAACAGCATCGGCTATTTTAAAATCTAAAATGTGATTAAAATCAACTGAGAAACTAACTGAGAAAACCAGGAAGCCAAATCAACAGCAGGCAAACTTCAAAACAAATCCGTACTATCTGATTTCAATTCAATCCAGCTATTCTTGGTAGGAGGGTAGCAACACAACGGCGTTTTATTCATAGCAACATACTATTATTTCTAACTCGGAATAGAGCAACTAAAGATGCCTGATGGGAAGGACTATAAAACCTAGGAAATACATTGTTTTGTAAGCGCTTTAGAGAAATCCAAAGGGGAATGTTCAGTCGTCATCAGACCATTGTGGAACTTGGAATCGGGAAATTCAAACAATTGAATAGAAGAATTTTAAAAATAGAAATAAAAGAGAATAGATCGCTAAGAAAGAGGGATGACGGCAAACTAAATCGAAGAACTGGTATGCCGATAATTTTTTCAGGTTGTGATTCTTGTAAAAAATCTGGCATTTCATTAAAATACCGCATATTGAATCTACTATAAACGTTCCTTACAGAATTCCTTATTTTAAAGTGTGAGTGATCTAAATCAGGTAGTTCGTTACGCAGACCGGTTTGGCTAATCTTGGACTAAATAATTGGTTCTCTGGGACCCACTCTTCACTTCATGTGTTTCTACACCACAACTTTCATTACGATTGACTGTGGGTCTAGGTGAAGGTCAGCGGTCTTCAAAGTATTGTCTGGTAGGTGTGAAGAACATCGACAGAAAGATCGCGCACAGCATGCACAACTGGGTTCCTTTTGGATCATGTAAGTCCCGGAGGAGTTATTATGACTGTGCCCGGTTCCTGGTCCTACGAGCTGGTGTTTATGGCTACGGGAAACACTCATGTAACTGGCAATGTGTCCTGGAGCTGCGGGTTGTGTTGGCATCATGGACACATGATTGCCATGGGAAGTAGTTACACAGCTATATTGCGGATTTCTGCTGGGAATGTGTCCGAAAAAAGAAATTTCATTGAATGGTATCCGCTGCAACTACTACTTAGGCGGCTGCCAAGGTATATCAATGTCCCTGGTATCTTTCATTTCGAAAAGAAGATAAAAGAAGAAATCCAACTGAAAGCAGATTTTTAATTTGCTTGCACGAAAGACAGAAATTTTGTCATCGACTTGTTCATGGACGGCGAAGTCATTGTGAATAAATATTCAAATTTCAAATATAATTAATGAATCAGAAGTTATGTGTCTTTCATTTATTATTCAGTGTATGAGCATGCATATTGCATTGCAATGATACTAATAATAAGTGTGTTTCTTCAAACTGTAGATAATACAAATGTTTTGTTGACTCAGATGATATCATTTTATAATTATGAGCACCGGCAGATCATATGATATACACATTTTCAATGTTCTTCTTCTCACTTTCTCATTTGATATTTTGACATCAAATCAACACTATTTCCAACATATTTATTTAATCTGTTGCAATTTTCTGAAACAATTTATACTACTTGATGTGCTGTAAATAAGCATATGCATATCCTAACTGAATTAATTATAAACAACAGAATCAGAATTGATGTCAATATCTTTCAATTTTATGTTTGGCAGAAGGAATTTTCGCCCATAATTTTCAAAAGTATCAAACAATATGCATTTGCAATATCAGTTCGGTGTTAGCAAATGCATTGAGTTTTCATTGAGTGCATCTGAAAATAAAATCCTAAAAATACCACTTTGCATCAGCGAATTGAATCAGCAACATCAGTACACAAAGTGACCCATCAATCCATGAGACTTGTAAGGCGTTAAGAGAAAACACATGTAAAAAACTTTCACTTAAAATGCATCTGCCAATCATAATGGGCAGTTGGAGCCCATAGCGAAATAAGCCTCGATTATTCAATACACACAGCTCATGCCGGTAGGTGACATCCTTGCAATCTTCACATAGACTTCTCGCGTCATGACATGGCCTACATCTGATGTGAATCCCCGATATATGCGCTCATGGGCCTGGACTAGACATCTTCAACTCGCAAAAGCGTTATCATGGTGCAAATTATCAAATAATATATTCATTATTTTTTTCTAAGAAGTTCAAACTTCATTCAACTTATGCCCACTATACTGTATAATTTTATACATGTAAATGAATTCGCACGCTTTATTAATGAAAGTCGATTGTAGAGCATGACGTGACTGCTTGGCATAGTTTCATGGGAGGATCTAGTTCTATGTAACATTCTTGCAGTGCTTTCTGATCTGTATGAGCGTGCCTTAATGGAATACAATGTATAGAAATCCATGGTAAATCTATGACTAATCAATGCTCATGAACACATATATTAATCGCTTTGAGATCATACGTTTTGAATAATAGATAGAACCTACATGCAACATTGTAGCCGAAAAATTGAACTAAATTTCCAAGCTGATGATTTTATTACGAGTTGATTGATGTCATTGAGAAAACGGGCTCAAAAGCAACTACTGGTCGAGAAAGAAAGAGAATTATGTCCTCAATCATTATCAAAATATCACTTATTTCGTAAAATTCCTCCAACTCATTCTAACAGTCTTCTGGGTAACCAAGCGACTGCAACGAAACTTTTTCTGCCTCATGACCGTGAACTTGATAAACTAACATTTGGTGAACTTCAATATCTTTATTATCAAATTGTAGATGAAGTTGATCGCATCAAAAGACTGATTGAAAATTTACATGCACTAAAAATGAATCCTCCACCTTCTCTTCAACCTCCGAAACCGGATGTTATGAGACCTTTGAGACCACATAGGGATCGCGAAATTCATTTGAATGGCTATAAGAAGTTTGCAGATTATTTTTTGAACGACGATCTTTACGTTAGACGTTGCGATGGAAACATACCTAGGTCCTGTTATACAGATATGCTTGAACTTTATACTAGAAAATTGAGTGTTCTTGCTCTGGTTATGACCCATCTCGAGCCACATCGTAATGGAGTGAAAGACGAATCACGACTATATTCACCTTGTTTTCCATCCGATGCAATCAAACTAATAAAAACCGAATTGCTACCTTTATTATGAAATTATGAAAGAATTACCATATAATAAGTTTTGTGATACTTTATCTTCAGTCAATTTTTCATTCGTTTTTCATTTTATACAATAGTATGGTCCTCTGAGCACCTTTTGTACAAAATCCATGCATTTTGACTCACATTAACTAATGACTTGTTTCAAATTGGAAAAAAACTTGAAGCATCAGAAGAATTAAGTAGAGATGTACAGGACCTAAGTTGTGCATTTCAAAGACTAATGCGCAGTTGCTGCTTTGATAATGAGCAAGTTGCATTAGCTTCAGCCTCGACAAGCCCGAGTCTCTGACCAAATCTGTAATTTCCAATCAGATTGCGTTGATTAAACTGTATTTATGTTTTTTTTCGATGCGCTTTTCTGCTGCTCTGTGTAGAATTGCAACCCGCTGCACAGACACTCAGTTACCAATGGCACACTTCTATCAGAGTCTAGTCTTCACCAGATTGAGAAACTGACCTAGCCTCCAAATGTGAACAAAAAATTAATTACTAAATCCGCATCCACAACATCCACCAATTAGTATCTGCGTCTGCATCCACAAGACTTTTCATTTTTGCAATCTTACAGCCATATTTGCCTCCGCATGGTATATTCACTTAGAACTGACTCATTTGTCAAGCCAGCCCTCAATGTGCTGCGCTATGAAGTTAGCAGTAAACATTTTCATGGAACTTTAATCGACAGCACTAGAATCATTGTGATATATAAATACACAAAGAGTTATTAAATTTATAGAATCTATTTGATAGGATGAGAATAGAAAATAAAATATTTATGGAGAAGTCATTGGTTGAAAGTTCAAAAATTCCATAAGTGTGAAGCATGCACAACACCAAATTCAACTGATCACTAAGTCTAAAGAATGAAGTAAATAAAGCATCAAAATGCAGCTTCAACTCAACACTGTGCACAATTACATGTACATGTATGTGCTATAAGTGTTGGGATGACCGAGATGGTCATTTACAAATTTGTCATTCATGCATGAATCCCATCAGTTCACATAATTTTAGTTGTCGCTTTCAAGAAGAGAGAGAAATTAATTGTATAGTGATAACTAAACACGCAGAGTTTAATGAGCACAGCAGCGTAGTCACAATATATACGTATTTTCCATAGTAGGTCATCAACGCATTAAGCAACATGATGAAGCCAGCTCAGTATTATCGCATCAATTGTCTACATATTGATAGTTTAATTAAAAAGCTAGCGATTTTGGGTCGCAACATCAGAGGTAGTTTATTCAAATCCATTCGTGTGCATTTTTATTGCAACTTCCATGGTCATTAAGAATCAATAAAGGTAAGTAAATAATACAAAGCTTTCCGATTTCAGCATTTACTACTATTTTATTTCTTTCTGCCATAAAGACGCTTTGAAAGGCACGAAAATACTTATTCAGAATACGAAGATGCTTTACGTCAACTCCGCTAAGCTAAAATGAACGGTACTGCCAAGTCAGGGTGTCCTGACGCTGTTGAACACCATTCTAGTTCATTTTTAGCGAGCTTTATCGTAGTCTCCACGGTCATTATCTTAAGCGGTATCAACGTTCTATGGTCCAAATATTAATGATAACTTTTTTGATGACATTCAAAGAAATGCAAAGAATTCAGTGCCTCCTTTAGTCCCCCTAAGGAAACGTATGGAGGTGGATCAGTACGTGTACTTGGGCCAAGTGATGAGCATGACAGAAGGAGCGGAAGCAGAGATTTCCCGAGGATGCGCTCTAGCATAGCAAGCTTTCAGCAGAGGCGATGTAGTATTCAAAAGCGACCTCCCAATGTGCCTAAATAGGAAGTACTGCGACCAGTGCATTCTACTGATGTTGATATGCGGAAGCGAGACGTGGAGGACAACAAAGAAGCAAAGGATGAAATTAAGCACTACACAGCGAGCGATGCTGAAAATTTCGATAAGAGACAAGAAGAGGAGCACCTAGATAAGAGAAAGAACTGGAGTCAAAGATGTGTTAAAAGGGGGAGCAAAAAGACGGCACCCTAAAGACGGAAAGAGACGGAAAGGAAGACAGAAGACTCGTTGGGCGGATAATGCCAAGACGGTAGGAAGTGCCAACTGGATTCGAGCAGCCCAGAACAGGACAACTTGGAAAACTCATGTGGAGGCCTTCATGCAGCAGTGGATGAACAATGGCTGAGGAATAAGAAGAAGAAGAAGGAAACGTGTGAGGTCTCCAAATCCTAAAAACCAAATAAATTCCCAGATTCAGATTCAGTGTTAACTGAAGCACTACAGCTGTCACCCCATTCTTCTAAAGTATGTTTCCACCTATCGAGTAACGTCAATCGTGTGCTTATTATGCACAAGATTCCATCCGAAATGACTGTCTCCCTTATGATCCTCTGAAAAAATATACTAATCGGTGAAATCTAGCTGTTATAAATATCGAACAGCTGTATTTATTCCAATTTTAGTTACAGTGTAGCGGGAGCTGATCATACGTAATGAGTTGAGTCAGAATGGGCATTCAGTCTTCATGAGCGACGAAAGGTGCATCTGCAATTTGATTTTCAAGAAAGCACCGTAGCGAAAGCTCCATTTTACATTGCTTCGAGTTGGTGTAGCATCACATTGGAATACACAAGGAAACTATGTATTTTGCCAAAGTCTGGATGTGAGCTTGGCATTTGATAATGTTCTGTGTGATCAATTGACCTTCATTTATCTAAGCATGTAGAGCTACATAACATATCCATGTAGCGCCACTATATTACAGCGCTTCTTTGGGGTGAGTGTCCCCCATTTCAGAGATATTTTGGAATTCTGTAGCTCGAATGCGACTGCATGGAACGCTATGCTGAAATGTATGCCAATGAACTTAATGAAGTCAGTACGACGTACATATGCGTGCTTAGTTGCACTGTAAACCAATATTGCATCATTTTGCACATCATTATTTTTCTTAATATTAACAATTTTCACTCTATACTATTCCAGTGTCATCTCATGCATGCAGCATATTCATTTCAATGCTCTCTATTCTTGTTTATAGCAATATTTGGAAGCAAATCCCATCTCCAACACTGTTAGCGCATTATTGGACGTTCATGTGTGCGCGACTTAATTTTGATGCTTATCTTGAAATAGTTCACGAGATGTTTGATAGCGTTGGGGTTCCTTTAATTTTGAAGATGAATCCAATGATTGCCTTTTAAATGATTGTGAAAACACTCAACTTTCTATCATTTAAAATGAAATATACTTTAATGAAAATAAATTTTCATTCTTGAGGGTTTAGTCGATTTACCTTTGTTAATTGACGCTTGAAATGTTTGTGATGTGACAAGGAGTTCTATGTGCCTATACCTCTATGCTGTATAGTCACCACTTCTTACTACATGTAGAGGTCATACATACTTCACTGCGAGCAGCCAGCGTTTTGATGATAGCTACTCATGCTTTCCATTAACCAAGGTCTGTACTGGCAGAAAGGAGGACTCATTATTCAACGCCATAATGAGATCAGAGACGTCATTGGTAACGTCGCTCCCAGCATCGGCTTTTGGGGAAAGAAGGTAGTAAAGAGTCAGTTATGTGGGACAGATTAGAGGAGAATGCTTTGCCAGAAGGTCTACATGTAGATTTACTAGTCCGAGGAGTGTGGACATCACAGACACCAGCGTTGTTTGACATTCAGGTACTAAAACTTGACGCTGAGTCTTGAATTGGCCGCTCTCCAACACAGATTCTTGTGATTGCATAGAAGAGAAAGTTATAGACGCATGCGATTTTCGAAGATGTGATTTCAATCTACTAATCTTCTCGTGATGGAGTTTTTGGACCCCAATCCAAAAACTTCCTTAAATTGATGTCACATAAGCAAGAAAATAAGTGGGATGATCATTTTCAAAATATAAGATCATTTATCCACACTAAGCTGATACTCGCTCTTATCAGAGCCTCAAGCTACTGTGCACGAGGCACTCACATAATGAAGTGAATTGGTTTGAGGCTAGAATCCCAACATTTATGTTATCTCTTTCTATATTTCAATAACATGTAGTTCACTATCCATTTCTGCGCGGAAAAAGTTTAAGGTATAATTCTGTCACCACTGTACTATTAGCAGAGGAATAAAAGGATCACCGAAATTCACCAAGGGTTAATTGAATCTATCCTAGTGAACAAATCTTGCATATATAAAACATGAATGAATACAGATATTTAATGCAAGTAGCCGTTGATAAAGGTATGCATCTTCACCTGATTGATTGTTGAATGTTATTGTAATACTCTGAAAGAAAATTGCTTTATATTTTTAAAAACAATGCAACCAAAGTACAGGCTCAGAAACAGTTCGTCTTACATTTTTAAAAGTAAAGTCCTCAAAAACTGTGACCTAAGAGAAAACGTAGCTGAATGAACGTAACTAAGTAAGAGGAGACACATCACAAAATGAAAGAGACTCGCTAATGCAGGCAGCATTGCCTCTTTTAATGGCAATAGAAATTCGCTATCGGAGGAAGATGGTGGATCTGAAGTACCCATTGATGGCTTGCATCTTCCCACCAACTTCGAGAATGAAGTCAAATGTCGTGTCTCCATACCCAAGCGTTTCCACTGCAACTGGCTGGAATATGTGATTTGCGGCCAGGCTCGAATATTCTTCCCGATTATTGTCTATTATTATCTTATTATATATTATATTCTTATTATTGTCTTCTGCAAGATTAGTCACGTTAGGACCTGGTATACCAGCAGCGATCTTATAGGAGATGGCAAGTCGGCTTCGGCAAGTAAGATCCGAAACGAGACTCATGCCTGAGCGCCACGGCAATGAAGTTACACCATCCGGGCGCTTTCCATCATTTCTTGCCATGCCGACCGGTTCGAGCATCGAATGGTGATTAATGGCTAAAAGCGCCTTCGCATTAATGAATTAATTCATCGAATTGACTTCTTGAAATCGATTTAAACCAGAATCTCTGTAATGATGAATTGAGAAGAGGATCAGTCTCTAGTTCGTCGTGAGGATCAGCTTGTACTTTCCATAAGTCTAGAACTTCTTGAACACTGGCAATCTCTTTAGCATGTGAATCGTTGTGGATGCAATGAAAGCACTTAGAGCTAAGTCAACCAATGATAAAATTCCAAAACCACCTAGCTTAACAGGAAGATGTAATTGCTTCATTATTGCGTAATTTGAGTTGATATTCATAACTATTTGCAACATCGGAACGATGGTATGATCAATCTCTGTTAATAGACCTGTCTGAGTGAAAGATGGGGAAATTCTCAAAAGATAAAGTAATTCTGGCACACTGATAAAATTCTTCAAAAAAAGGAACCATCATGAGCGCCTGTTAACAGCAGTCGTTCATAATTTTCAGAGTTTCGTGTTTCCTTATCAATTTAGTCTGAAGAGAATCAGGACCAAGAGCGGATCCCAATAGGTAGGTGATTTTGCCACGTAATCTTGATTTGTAATATTCTTGTATTACTTTCATCTGGTACTTGGTTGGGTTCACAATCTCTTCTAAGCAAATTATTTGTATGAGTGGGCGCATTTGAATGCGTAGCAATCGATCATTTCAATTGATTCTGCTGGATGAAGTGCATTTTATAACTTCCTTCATTGTTTTAGTTAGGTGCGCATTAGCATCAAGCTTAAAAAACGTCGCCGGTCTTCAGTGCAGTGCCGCAGTGCGTGCTATTGGATTTAAGCGCTCTTTAGTTCACCCATTCATTCCCCGTTACTACATAGACCCTCAGATGTACGGCTGAAGAGAGATTCCAGGGAGGTCTATTGTGCAGAGAATAACTTTATATGCGCAATCTTTGGTGTAATCAAGGTGTTCTATGTTCGCTGAATGGAGCAGAATGACTTGCTATGATCTCGATCGATGAATGGAATTTGCATTTCAACATGTCTGATATCCTGAAATTCACCATTGGAAATACACAGGATTCTAACGTACACTAGATTTTATCTAACAGCACTCAATCTGCAGACTTTAAACTTTACAGAACTTGTGCGTATCTTATGTTTGTATACAAAAGTCAGCTGAATCGAATTGACGTATTGAAAATGACCAAGTTATGAGCGTTCAAGTTTTCGTAATTTTTCGGGACACCTGGTATAACACGTCTCACGTAAACTACATGCATACATAGATTTACCTTTCTTCTAGATATCGATAATTTACATGGAGGTCCGATTTATTCATAGATATGTTGCCGACATGCAGTTTGAATGATCAGAGTGATGCATGGAATGATAAATATGTTTGCAATCAAGTCATCTTCGAGTAATGTCGCTAAAAAAACGAGCTCAAAGGCAACCTCTCGAAAAAGAGAAGGAATTATGTCCAAAGACAATCGCTAAATATCACCTCTTGCGCAAAGTTCCACCGACCCTTTCCAACAGTTCACTAGGATACCAACCAACAGCTGCAAGGCCATTCCTACCACATGATCGACAATTTGATGATCTCACATTTGGAGAACTTGTTTACCTATTTGATCAGTTAAAGAAAGAACTTGCCTTTTATGAAAAAGTGAGCGATGATATAACCACTCCTATAAGTGGATTTCCAAAATATGACACTAAAACATCTCTAGAACCTCGCAGGCACAGAGAAATCCATTTAAATACGAAATTCGATGACAAATTTGGAAAGTATTTCTACAAAGATGACTTTTATTATAAACGCCGAGATGGACAAATTCCAAAGTCAAGCTACAGAGATGCAATAAACTATTACGAGAGACAAATTGTTGTTCTTGAACAAGTTTTACTCAATATTAACCCCAACTGGATATACAAAATCAAAGACGAATCTGCAGTCTATCAAGCTGATTTAACACCAGAATCAATCAAGTCTATAGGAGAAACATGTGACATCTTTCCAAATTTGTGATTTTTATTTCATCATTTCAGTTCAGTTCTTTTGATTTCAGCACATTTAATATTTATTTGTTCATTTGCTTCTTAATTGAATATGCATATTTTAGTTTGTCAATACATTACTTGATTCAAAAATCTCATTTAGTTGACGAAAATTAAGACTTGTGAATCAATGCCACATAATAAAAAAATCTCTTCCACAGTAGAAGTTGGACAGCACTGCGGAAGTCTTCCTCTCTCGATGGAGTTGTAACATTAGCAACTTCATCGCCTTTAGCGCCACTTACATGGCGACCAAAATATTCAATTTGAGATACATGCGCCTATCTTCTGACAATGTTCCTAACTAAATTATGTCGGTTCAATGTTAAAACTTTGCATATTTACAAGCGCCTGAGAAAATAAACATGTTTTCCTGATTGCATGACTAATTTATTAACATAATTATATGATGAAACAATATGCCAATTATATCGATGCGGGATGCTGAGGCAAAAGCAAATTACATCCTGTTCTATTTGCAGTCAATACTCAATTGAAATTGCAAATAGAGCCGAGTTTTTATTCATCCCACTCTCATTCTCTCTCTGCTGAGTGTTTAACAAGAATGCATAGTGTGCATATTTTGAAAGTCTTAGGTTTGACCCGGCCAAGGTTTGAGCCAAGGTCTCCCGGACGCAGAACGAGCACTCTACCACGAGGCCACAGCGTCGATTAACATTACAAGATAATCGGATACTGATCCGCAGATTTAAGCCAACAAACCTAAATATCTATTTCCAGGGTAAATCAAAAACCATTGCATTGCAGTTGAATTCAATCAGCTGGTCGAAAATAATTGATTAACAATTGATCAAAAAGGAAGGCTCCCTTCGTCGAGTTGCGTGAATGACAGGGAAAGAAGGCATACCAAGTACATGCCGAAAATGGATTTGCATTTTATGTCTATTGCTTAACATTGAAACAGTAAATCAATCTTAATTAAATTGAAAATTGATTAAAATTTCAAAAATTGTAATATATGATGATAATAATGAATGCTTAATTGCTTACACAATAGTGAATGACAAAACTTTTCATGTCTGATGAAATCCCAAGAAATATCCTTCATGAATAAATTCTATTCATGTCTCTTACTTTCTATCACAGTCGAAATGATAAAAAAACTTCATTAAGATGCGACTTTTCAGCAGCCCTGTATATTTTTACATACGCGTAAATTTTACAATATCTTATCTTGAAGCATCACTTAAGATATGTGAATTGTTAGTTAATCTTAGCTTTGAATTATTGCTGCTCGGTGTTTGCTTTTATCCTTGATAAAGAGACATCCGGAAATTCGGATGTCATATTTATTATTTTATACACATATAAAATTGTATATGTGTAATTTATATATTACATGTATATTTTATTATATTAATATATTTTAAATATGTTGCATCTTCACAAAAGCATACAAAGGTGAATAACGAATCTAATTGACATCAAACAAATGCAAAATAAACAAAAAATATGAAATATGAAGAAGCGGAAATTGCAATATAGACATACATAAATCAAGTCTTCAAAATTGAAATGCAAAGCTGTGACTTATCTGGTAGGATTTGTCGAGGCTGCTTAATTAAAAAAATTGAAAATAAAATACATAGAGTATCGAGTACGACAAATATAAATTTACTTCTTCGAATTCCATTGGAGCTATACTTAGTCAGAATTTCGCAATATGGTCTGATGAAATCAATTGGCATTCGGATTTCATAGCTAATCACTGATGAAATTAGAATTAATATTCCAATATTGATGTTACACAATGATTTCAGCCATGGCAGTTGGCGTGTTAAATAGCGTAGCTTACAAAGTGGTTTTGTAGCTACCATTCCTCAAATGAATAGTGTTCACTTGTTAGACAAGCATCCTTGATATTTTCGCTTGCACACCATGAGATATTTGCATTGGACTTGATATATTGACAATCATTTTATATCGCAGCTTTTTCACTGACCTTTCCTTTAATTTTCTGCTACAGTTTGAGCACCTAAGCGACGTTATCAAACTTCTAACAAATTTATCTGTCACGGAAAATTGATTTTTTGACAGCTAAATACTACGGATAACGAGTTATTAAGCAAATCTATCATCTCAATTTTCTTTTTGGCAGACCTTGTGAAAGGATTATAAGATGCATTAACAGTTTCTCTGTTGTAGATTCCAAACATAAGTCATCTTTTTATCTCATTATGCCTTTGTTCGTCTTAAAAGGAGGATTAACCTTTTGATGCAAATTAACAATTGACTTTTGATATTTTTCATCTTAATGCAGTAAGCAGCGTTGCGATATGCAGACTGGTAATAGCCGCAAGCGAAAGATTTCAGGATTTTGATTCAGTTAATATTCAGTAGAATTTTGCTACAGTCACCGGCGCTGTTTGATTAATACATAGGTAGAGAATTCTCGACTTTATGTATGGCACTGAGTCTTTGAAATATGGCCTACAAAGTTTGAATTGGTTTCTTTCACATTGAACTGTATGTTTCAGGGCTTGAAGCGGTCCCCCAGGACATTAGTCAGAAACAGTTGGCCGGGGCAGGACCGGCGTCCCACGTAGTCAAAGCGAGCATGGAAGCGTGCTGAAATATCTATTCGACCTTGTAAAAGTGTAATCGATTATCCGAGGTCAAGTGGATTGAAGCAGTTGCTTATGTCAAAGTCATGTCTCTACAATGTCTCCATTCAATTAAGGAAGCATTTTTAAAATGAAGAAAATAGAGGAAACGGGAATGATAATTTTTAATTTTGTCATCATGAAGAAACTTAGTCGACCTGTTTGAATATGTTCTTTGGAGGCTTCATTGATGATATGGATATTCATTTGATATATATATATGTCCTGGAGCATCAGAATCTTGGAGTGCAACCTATCTGATGTCAACTAGAGATTTCTCAAGTGAAAACGTGTCAACGAAATAAAGTAACTTAACCACATAATTTGATTGCTTAAGCACGTCCTTGATTACTGTGACGGGGTTTTAATCGCTCCATTGCTGAAGGACCCTTCCCCAGGTGTCGTCCACCTCTGCCGGTCGATAACGTGTTGTCGACAGTGCTGGTTGCAGTATTGGACCAACTCATGGTCCCACCGTCTTGGAGGTGTCCCACATTGTCTGGAACCAATTCTTGGATGCCACTCGGTTATTCTGGAACTTAGAACTTGGAGGTGTCCCACGATGTCTGGAACCAATTCTTGGATGCCACTCGGTTATTCTCCGGGTCCATCTTCCTACCCTGCGCATTATGTGACTAGCCCATAACCATTTACATTTCATGATGGTTAATATGATGTCCTTCAACTTTGTCTGATCTCGGAGTGTTATGCCTAGCACAATGCGTTCCAAACGTCGTTGGGCCACTGCTAACTTGGACATGGCTGTTGTTGTCCATGTCTCTGCGCCGTACATCATTGCTGGTAGAATACACTAGTTGAAGGCTTTAGTCTTCAATCTTTGTGGAATACAACGACCTCTCACTAGGTTGCCCGTCAGACTGCCAGAAATGCAAAATGATTCAAAATGATGGTGCATGCTTAGTAAATAGGCAGAAGGAAAAATAGACCCATTGGTTGAATTGGAAAAGTAGTCGTTCACTGCATGCGGATTGCTGCGAATTCCTTCACGATGCTCCGATCGCCAAGATTCCTGCACATTCGAAGAATTCAGATAACTGCTATGTCGACAAGTCTTGCCGATAAAGTTAGTCCTTCCTGTCATTACTGAAAAGATAGTAAGCGGACTAAGAAGTGTTCATGAATTTCATCGGAGAATTTGACACCGTCTGTGTCTCTTTGCTGTGTAATCCAATCACAGTGATCAATTGATTTGTCTGCGTGTTTGGGTCTAGAGATAAAGTTCCTCAATACTGTGGTCACGGTCAGAACTAGTCTCGAGGGACAAGAAGATCAATTTTCAGTGAACTTAAAGCAAATTCAAGTCTGAATTCTGACGAACTAGAACACTGACACCACATTTAAGTTGCACAGTCAGTAAATTTAGATCGTAAAGATTCGAACGGTGTGAACAATATTCCCATTTGAAGAATTTAGTCAAGGATAAATTGAGTAAATAATAATTTCAGGAAATTTAGTCAAGGATAGGTTTTCTATGTTCTTTTCACTTGACAGGCCTGTCTGCAATGTGACCGTTGAAGTTCGTGTGCTCTCTGATAAGAACTACTTCCGCAATGCGCGCGGTTGACCAATCACACATAAGTCAAAGAGTGACGAATATCTACGTCATTCTCTGTCGATTGTTACCGCTCTAGACAAACCCACACGCAAATAAGTCTATCTCTGTGTATCCAAATGAATGTTAGCAGTCACACAAACTTCGCACACTTTGGTGCGTTTAATGTTGAGCTGACTGCTCATTGTTCGATATCTATGGTATTGTGTCAGCACCTTGTGCCATTTAAATAGCATTATATGGGACGATGCTTCCCTTCTAGACAAAGAGAAGACGAGACTGCCAGTCTAATTCCATGAACTGAGCCACTCATAGCATGTGCATTGTGGAAGTCGACAACTTTATTTTGGAGGCATTATTTGATAGCATTCGCAAAGGTCGGAAACTTTACCCTTTGGAGAAGTACTAAATGTGGCCTTCATTTGCATGTCATAAATTAACACAATCTTAGAACATATTTCTCAAGGGCAGTATTGTAAAAATGCAAGTGAAAGAGTCAGACCTAGGCTGGGCCAGGTTTTGGCCTGATGTTTTCGATCAGAAGCTGGTTTGTATCTGGCTGCGCCTCACAATTTTAGAGTCAATATATCATAATTTGTATCGAGGAAGCATTTTGATACAAAATACGCGATGCTATGAACAATGTGATGTAGGCCTGCACATCGCTGTTGGGTTTAAAAGCAGTCGTTATCCTAATGCAAATTAATACGATACATACATGTAATACAGACCTTCAGCATGATTTATGCTATTTGATTATTTTCCTCACAGTGGAATATGCAAACAGCATGAATTTCATCAGTAAGTAAATTTGAAAAATACTTCGATGAAATTGACTAGACACGATTTAAATGATGCATCTACTTTGCATGTGCTTTAAAACTGATCGAATTGTCCTCACTTTGAAGGTAATTAATTTTTGTGACTGTCTGCGTATCTGCAACCAAAGTATTTCTGTCTGACTGTTCTTAGCATATGGCAAAAAATCAAACTCAAATTCATAAATACCAGCCAATTATGCAGCAAGCCTATTCAGAAAAAATTAACTGTGAGGCTTGAATTTAACAAGTATCTAATCAATCGCAATAGTACTCATGACGGTCAAGTCGTCTGAAATATGCAGACTGGACTGGGTCTGGGTCTAGAAGTTTACAATATAGTGGGAATCGATCAGAACTGATTGGGTCCTATAATTCCGACCATTTATTAGTGCTTATTGCATTAACTAATGCATACAGAGATCGTTCATTCAGAATGTTGCGAATGCAGATGGGCGTGTAGTCCCACATTCATGAATATCCTCCTCAAGAAAACTAAAATTTTAAGGAAATACAAATGTTTGAAAATGCGCATTTAGATAAATTTCAAAACAAAAGTAAAAATGTCTGTTTCAAACCTGATAATAAATGGAAAAATTCCCTGTATTTAAGCTGGACTAGAAATAAGACGGATGATAATGTGATTACTCTTTGATTTTCGAGGCTTTGACGTCATAACCTCACTATCCTTGTCTGAAATATTCTGATGTATTTCAGTCTGTAAATGAATGACATGAAATTCATGACACCCTTATGATCAGTCTTGAAGATAATTGAACTCATCTCGCGCTAAAAATGACAAAAAAATTACAGTGCACAGATATCTTGTTATAAATACCAACCAAGAATGATGATAAAATCACGTGTCTCTATTTCTTGGCTGTATGACGTTCTGCTCTGATAAGAAGAAAATAGTTCGATTTTATCATTGGCTGATGTTTTAGATTGCTGAGCGATATTGAATGTGATTAAAATGGAAAAGAACGTGTAATTTTTATGATGTCTTTGGACAGCTGATTTAATAAAGAATGTAGCTCTTGCTACTTTCAGATGTCTACAAGTCATTCATTTTATTAATCATTTCGTGCGCTCAGGACGATATTGTTGCTTAGCCACTTCCCGGCGAAGGAATTGTCTTCATAATTTCTCTTAGCCAATATTTTGTGCCTGAAGATTTGAGACTCTGCAATGTGTTTACATTGACATGAAATTGAGTGCAGCTTGCGACACAAGAACATCGCTCATTGCTTGAAACTTGTGAATAGAGCAACCTTTGAAAATGGGTGCATTATCGTCTGTTCCTTGTATTGATCAAACGACGCGCGGATGGGCAGCATCCGACACTGCAGGCGGCAAATTTCGTGACAGTGATGATCTTTTCCAATATTTTATGGCCGCGGTGATTTTTGTTTTATTCGGAGCAGTTCTTCGTATTGGGATGTCAGATCGTGATGGTAAGTGGTTGACTGTTTATTTGTACAGATTAGTGACAGTTGGACCTGCACTCAAGACTCGCCGGAGTCACTTGATTTTTTTACTATATTCGGACTATATTCGGACCTATTTCCGAGATTAAAAATCCCGGGATTACTTCTTCGAGATCTCGAGGAATTTCGAGATATTTGAAAAATTGGCCCAGAGCTCTGAGTGACATGTATTGAGGAAATAAGGGGCTTTCTTGAAAATCTACATTTTTTCATGTTTTGATTTTAATAAATAGCCAGCTGGTTAGAGATGAATGCATTACAGGATATTTATGCCATTTCAGCAGTTGTTAAGCTGAGTCATTGATTTTGGCTTGGCGACTGGCGAGCCGGTGTGTTCACAGCTCCACTTCCAAGATATTCGACATTATCATGCACGCACTCTATCTAGGGATTAAAATCAAATTTTCAAAAGTGATACATCAAAAGAGGACATGAACATGACACGATTTGTTCATGATAGTGTGTTAGTGTTTCTGAGTGACTGAGGTCGCAAAGTCGTAGTGACAGTAGCCGTGTGCTCTAGTTTTTTATCAGTGTAAGCTTCGATTGACGAAATGAGTCAAGCGTGGACATATGTTGCGAAAACGGAAGGTGGTGCCTTGTGCAACGAATGTGGAAAATGTATCTCTTTCAAAGGTGAAATTACGAAAGCCATGCATACGCATCTTCAAAGTGGACTTCTTAAATAAGTTTAATATGAAATAAAATTTTCCTATCTCTTCTCTTCTGTTTTTAAGTCATATCCCGTTTTTTAGTGTATGGCGACCGCAGCTCAAGAGACTTTTTCTGAGATACTTTCGAAAAGTCTGCTTGCATTAGAATGGTCTGCTCCTGCAAGAACACGCGGAATTTGAAATCTTTGATAGATGTTAAAATCGATGAAATTGACAGATGGAGTTTGTAACAGCCAACTAGTAGGTAGGAAATTGAATAGAGCACATCAATTAATCTACATATGCAGCTAACGCACCATGCAGAGGTGTAGATTCAAGACCCCATTTCATAGGGTCAAGATGACTCAATTTATGGGGTCAAAATGTCAAGGGATCGAAGTGACTAGGAATCGAAATGATGCCCTTGAATCGTTGGCTCGGATGGAACTACAACAGTTCAACATAACTCGAAACACAGGAATGATCCTCAAGCGTGTCAAACATGTCCTGGAATCCATACCTCCAGCATCGATTGAATCCAAAAGTGCATTCTCGGCGGTCGGTCTGTTCATGACAAAACTACGGTCGAGACTGAGTGATGACACAATTCAGTGTCTTACCTTTATTCGCCAATATTTTTTACGAGTTGACTATTTTCACGTACATGTTTGTTTAGTTATGAGGGATATACAACTTACAAGCAGGTAACGTCTTTTGAAATATTCCTTGAAATCTGATGATGCAAAAATTTTATATAAATCTCGATCGAGATCCCGGGATTGCGACTAGCCAGTCTAGAAAATCCCGGAATTGAGAAAACGGCTCAAGATTGTATGACCTAATTCGGACATAACTCGTGAGCATAACCAAATTGTTTTAGTCCAAGTTCCTTTTTGGTCAAATTTTTTCTGATCATGGATTATCGCGGATGCCGATTTGCTATGTACATCAGATTTTAATCATTGCATGAATACATCACAGACATTTTCTACCAAGTGCCAAGAAAATCTTTGATCATCGATCAGACCGAAATGTTCCGCAACTTGCGTGCTTATGTAGGCCTACATTTTGTCATTAAATGACTAACGCTGTTATACGTGGAGTAGTACAAAAGATGTTGCTAAGGTTGATCTTATTGTTTACATTTGTTGTTCATTAACCAGCTTCTCCGAAGCAGGTGTAGCTTGTTGTTTTGTCTATGAACTCAATAGGCGTAACGGACAGCAAGATAGAAGATACGTTACCCATGCAGTTTTTGCTGGTTCTGACCAGGCTTGCCAATTTGAATGAGAAGCCTTCAAGAATCCCATGGGAATGGAGCAGTGAGGCTATGCCACAGAATTAAATCCTTCGTGCCTTAGCGGGCTTGGTGTAGATCCATTTCTATGGACTACTCAATCTCACATGGGATAGCTACAGAAAAAATATTCAACATAACACCTGATTTCTATGTAACCGCTTGTCTTGTCGACGAGCGACGATGACTCTCAGTCAGCATACAAATTCAGAAATATGCACGCAAAAGTGTGCTCTTAAAACGGTTCGTCATAATCCTCAGTGACAACACGTCATTTTAACGTCATTGATCTTCCTCTGTTGTGCTTGACACGGACCATGCTAGCATTTGTCTCCTCTTTCACTATAGTGTTGCGACAAGCACAGAACAGGCATGGCAAATATTTTTAGTTTTGAAAATGTAAGTTGTCTCTCCTTCCCAATGCCAGAAATCAAAAACTTTTGAAATGCAAGCGGGCGCTTCGGTCGAGACCCTTTTTCTACGCAAAATGACAGAATTTTTAATAGCTGACATTGCAAATTCGGGGCATAATAGACTGCTTACGAGTATGTGTGTTTCGTGACCAGTGTATTATTTGACATCATCTAACGTCGCACTTCGGGAATTGTAATTTCTATTTCTATGTCAGTCAATAGGACTGCTTACTCGCATATTCAGAACGTAAGTAGTGAAATGCAAAAATTCCATTGCATAAACTTTAGTTTATGAAATTCTAATTTCCTGAAAGTAGAAAATATAATGTAGCTTGCGTAATTCTAAGTTATCATTTTTGCTCAAACATGGCTGGACTCACAATCTACGAATAGACCACCTACAGTTTATGGCCGACAGATATCCTGTTCATGCATGTATTAGACACGCAGACAAAGTTTATTCCGAACATATTGTGGACGAGATGTTAGCATTGCTCTTGAGGGGACCTGCTTAGATTTTAATATCCTTCTCAACTGCTTATTCGTCATGATTTAATTTATCTGACGTCCCTTACTGCGAAATAGTATCAAAAGATGGCATATGAGATAAATAGAAACAGCCATAATAGTTGCACATGTATTGATGGATGACTAAAATCAAGAAAACAAATTCACTCTTTGGTATATACAATCCCAGGTATCAAAATTTCCCACCCTCAATGCCGCAAAAATGGAACGTTTACTTACGCTGCTGCACACGTCTAAATGTGACTATCTCTATGTTTATGCCAGGCAAGGACTTTGAGTATTTGAAGTCCACTATTTCGCCCAAGAGAACGCACTGATGATAGTTTAAGTCACATATTTCGAGTTTAACGAGATCATGTTTTGTAGTTACTTCTAAGTAATTCATCTGAGTAAAATAATCTGAAAACATGGAATTGATTGAAGAGAAGAAGAATAATAAAATAATAAACTATCAAATAAAAAAAAAAGAAAATCGCTCCTTCGTAAAGACGATTTTTTTGTTGCCCAAAAATCACATGATCAGGCACTGCACGGTTCGTCCTCAGACTTTCTCAAAGGCATAAATGCTGCACAACTTGGCGAATGAAAAATTCATCTTAACGAAGAAAGCAATTTTCTTTTATTTGAACATTGCAATGCATCTCCCGCATAATGGACGCTTTGGTGATTGGAGAGAAGTTCTTTATAATTTGCATATCACTTTTTTATGACGACATTCATGCACTTGTGCGCACTGAAGTCTGGCACGCTGTTGTTGTACTTTTAAGGCAGGGAACTTGAACTGTAGTCTGTTCGCATCCCGTTACGCTAAAAACATCGTCAAGCAGCCGTAAAGTAATCATTTGAAGCTTTGAACCAACAACATGTGCCACCTGGCGAGTAGTGAGTTGAGCTTGCTTACATAATGAGTTGAAGTTAACAGATTTTTAACTCTGTTTTGGAGTGTTAAAGGTGAAGACATAAGGATCGAGCATAAGGTAAGATTGTCTCGATCCCGACTGAATCAAGTCTTCATTTATAACTGCTTTTTCTGAATTTTATGACATTCTACTTACTTAGAGGGAAATGCATTCAATCACTAGATGCTCATCACACAGATTTTGAGAAACATGGCCTCAATCTAGAAAGATATTTTCAAACATAATAAGTTGACATTAGTTAATTAAATTGATGTTGAAAGATAATTTTCACTTTAATCCAGAACCAGAAAGTGATATCTTCGATCAGAAAATGAAGCATGCACCCATATAAGTTGCAAGGTCTTGATAGAATTTCTCTGTCGCTTCAACTTTTTGTTGATTGCCTACCAAAGAAATATCTTAGAATAGCTTTCCCTTTCTCTTCATACGCAAAAATATATCAATAACAGTTTTGCGAGTCAAGCAAATATTTCAAAATAAATTGATATAATTTACGTTCCCAAAACTTTCGCATAGGCATCCGAGAGAAGTATAATCCGAGCCTCTATTGCTCAAATGTTCTTTGTTATTACCTAATCAAGGCATAAACCCTATTACCGGATTCGATATCCTTGCACGCTCAATCATGTCGAATCTCAATTTACTTCTATACTACGTTACATTTGAAAAATAAATTAAATAATAATTAAAAGAAAAGTGAACATAATTGATTTTGATAATGTTTCTCAATGTTTTTCGCCTTGCTGCTGATTGTTAAATGAAATGTTCTTTAGAATTATTTTCTATTATTGCAGCAAGATTTCGGAGTTATGACTGCATTATCAAGTCACACAAGATAATTTCTTTTTATCTCTTTTTACTTGAGAATAGGGTAACAACTCCGAAATATCGCTACTGTATCAATCTTAAAGGAACCAGGAATCGTGCGATTTTTTGCAATGTGACTTCTCAATAAAATTTGCTTGATGAGATGCTTCTATTCACTCATTCATTGATTGAGATAATTGCAATGCGCTGGTGCTCGTTCCTGAGATCATGTATAGCAAGGCAGAGTTGCTTTGTGAAATCTCTTCGGGAGCTCCCCACATAGTATTAAACACGTTCGCATAGGCCAGGTACACCATTTATACGAATCATGCATGTTGTCAAGGCAGTCAAGCATACTAGGTCCCTATCATATTATATATCCGTATCGAAATCATATAAATACATTGATAACAATGTATATAAATACCTGATTTACATTTAACATACACACAATGAACATGACCCAGCAACAATTGTACTTGCAGATTTGCTAATTATGAAGATTGTAGAGTGCTACTTCGCCTGAGCATAGAATAGGAAATTGTCATCAGACTTGAACAAATGAAGCACAAGAATTCCTTGGCAACCGTAGACGCTGCGTTTCGCCCTACAAGGGCTCGTCAGGATAACCAGGAGTGGCCCAAAGTACTGTGGCTTAAAATACATGAAATGGCTGAGCAAGCTGAAGGAATGTACAGCTGCTCTATGTTTATCTTTCATAATTATGCCGTGCGGCTGATGATCATGAAGATTATGCTATAGAGTGCCAATTCTAGATATTTTAAGCTAGTCTGTACCATTCCGAGTCTTACTGACCAACCTTGTTAGGCGACGTGCACTGTCTCAGCTGTCACAGAATTTTTGTGCTTAAAATTGTTCAAGTCTATGGACGTCTCTCTATTATATTAGCAAATGTTTTGCAAGCGTTATGAGTCTAATAGTTTGATTTGATTGATGCATGATTATGCTTATTTCATGACTGATGGAAGAAATGGTACAAACCTACCCTCCTGCAGCTGTGTTCGATAAAATATGACCGATGAAGAACAAAAGAAACTGGGAAGGAAAAATGTTAATAATATACTTCATAGTGCATGCACAATTGTTCATGATGTACTTACAGTACTTCTATGATGACAGATTTGCAGTAAAATCTGATAAATGGATTATTAAAACTTTTCATGTGTTCTGATTTATTTTGCCGTTTTCCGAAGCATTCTCAAATAGAGTATCGCATTAATTAATAGGGTAGTTTTAATTTTATTCTAAATAGACTGAGTGTCACATGCTCTCAACTTAAATGGAAATTATCAAACTCTTAATGGAAATATAGTTCTGAAGTGAAAAATAATGCAGGCTAGGTTAACTGCAAACTTCTAGTCGATGAATCTCAAAATATTCAGAATCGCACGATTTTCGATTAATCGTGCTGAGTTGCGCGATTCGGAATCGTGCGAAAATCGAATCGCGCCCGCCACTGCTGTAGACATAAATGCATTGTCCCTCATTTAAAAATATAGTCATTAATTGTACTAATCCATAATGTATCATTAGACTTAAACTTGCTCCCTCATTTATATCACATGTATGCATGGAAAGCAAGAATATGTTAAAATTGCAAAAATGGAGATATCGCTATATATATATATGTATATATAGAGAGAGATTTTGTAGATTGGATACCATTGCAGTAATTGTGACGAAGAAATGATTGACAACTAAACCCAATATTATTGTCATGATTAATGCACATGTAATTACTTAAATGGTCAAAAAATCACAATAGCTTCGAATAGAACGGATAGTAAATTATGTTATCCACAATCGATGATAAAAAATTGCTTTTGATTGTGTGTTTGAGTGAAAAGATATCTCTTCTATGTAAACTGCCGGGAGGAAAAATCAGCTATTCAGTCCCACGGGATCACAAAGCTCCCTTAGTTAGCTTTGCATCACTGATAATAGTATTGACTGCTCAGCATGCATCTGTGTGGCTTAAATGTTCAAAATCTGCAGTCATCCGAAGTTTGAGTTGAGAATTCACCCTCCCGACATTTTCTGATGCTTACTTATCTTTGGAAACTTTGATTCATGCCGTCTTCAAGTTTTTGTCGCAACGCAAAAAATGGATCATTATTAATCGATAGATACGGCTCGTTTTGCGCTTTTTCACGTTAATCCTCATTTGGTCACGTCCAAACTTTTCATGTCGTAGATTCTTGCTTAATAAATGAATGATGATATTACTTGTGAACAAAGAGCCGGAAGGTTAAGAAAGGCTTATCGTCAAGGTTTTAATCACTATTATCTTAGACTTCTTTGAAATATGTGTCTTGGGAGCGCGACCGATTTCAAGCGGAATTTCATTAATTATGGGCTTATCTTCCTGAAAAGATATCGCATGAAAAACTCATAGAAATAGATTGACTTATCCTTCATAAATAATGATAAGAAAATGCGCCGTTGAATAATCAGAAAATAGAGTCACGAATGATTCGCGTGAGTTTCGATTGTGTCACGTATTTCTCATGTTTAAAGATAAGACCAAAACAAGAAATTAAATTAATGTCTACAGATAGAGATTATATGATGAAGAAACAATTTCATACACGTGTCCATGAAGAAATATGAATTTGACAGTTTATGTAAACACGACATAGAACATGATGCAATTTAACTCAACCAATGCTCAGAATGGAAAAGAGTGTTATACTCGTACTTTTGATTCTGATTTGGTTGTTGTTGTAGTTGTTTTACCCGGCTCAGTCCAGCAAATAAGAGGCTACGCATCAAGACAATACGAAGCGACACACCCAGCAAGCAAATTAATGCCTACTACTGGCGAGGAGGCCCCCAGGGAGGAGATGGTCATTCCGATAGCACCGATGTGCCACCATAACCAAGACAAAGCTGGTCAAACAGGGTGGACAGCGGGGAGGCAGCAACCCCAATGATCCCACCCCACACCTTACCTCCAAAGAGGAACGGGTGATTTGGTGTGAGACCGATATGAAATTCTTTACATTGTCGGAAGTCACTATGACGTGCTCTGCATGCTCCATTTAAATATGCTTCGAAAATGTCCTCCCAATCGTAGTGCTTTGAACAATTTATGCATGATGTGCTGTGCACGCATCGGTCGCCAAAGGCTTAATACAGTCCGTTTCATAAAAAGTGGATCATCCTAAAATTTGACTAAATAAAACATAAGTATGATACAGAAAGCATTTTTCATGTTATTTCATGTCCCTAATATATTTAAATGTCCTTATATAATCTGATAAGCTATGATACAGTAACGGTTCTTAAGAAGCTAATATTTTGTGGTCCTACCCTTATTGTCAATTACATTACCAATTCGTCTAGGCATTGATTCGATGACATCGTTGATTTTTGACTGATCTAACTTTCTCCATTCTCTTTTTAATAGTGACGTAAGTTGTGATACGCCATCTGTAGGTAGCAGTGAACGACGAACGTTACGTTTTAGAATACTCCATACATTTTCTATGGGATTCAGATCAGGAGAACGAGCTGGCCAAGATAATGTCCTAAGCCCTAATTGAGACTTGCATAAGTTGATTCCACTACTCCTGTGACACGTAGCATTATCATCCATAAATAACCAAGTCGATGGATCACCAAGTTGATCTGTCATTTGGCCAATGTTCATTCGTAAAACATTCACATAGCGTTCAGAATTCATGGCTCCTTGCTGTATGTGAAGTTCAGAGCGGCCATTGGTCCAAATGCCAGCCCAAATCAGTAGAGTCGCACCACCTTGTACCCGGGGACGATGTAAATGTCTCGGAATTTCCTGATCAGATTTTATCCATAATCTCAATCGACCATCACTATCCTTCAGACGGACTGATGCCTCATCAGACCAGACAACCCGATCCCATTGATTTCGCCAGTGACAATGACTCATTGCCCATCTGAGACGTGTTTTTGTATGCTGATCTGATAATTCGATCTGAGAGGGTCTCTTACAGCTCTTAAAATTCGACTCAATAAGTCTTCTACGAATAGTGGACTTAGAAATAGACGAGTCTAGTGCAGCCATCTCAGTTAACGAGAGACTTGGATCAACTTTAACAAATCTCAAAATTAGGCGGTCTCTACGTTTGGATGTTTTGCGTGGACGGCCAGAGCCCTCTTTACGACAGAGTCGAAAATCATCATTATGCCATCGATGCACATTTGTGTAAGGGACATTTAGTCGCTTGCTTGTAGCTCGCAAAGAAAACCCTAGTTCTAGCAAGGCTGACACTTTGCCTTTTGTGAATGCGATCTCGTTATTGTTCATTTGTGCTTTGTATTGTTTTCAACCGGTAAGAGATAGCTTTCTAGCTGAAAGCAATCAGGAGTGCTGCCAACACCACCGCAACGAAGTCAGGAAGCTATGGAACATGAAGTTCAGTTAATCACATGTAGCAGTTACATTATTGTTGATGAATAATGGTGCTATACTGGCTCTGATTGACCGATTTTCTTTATTTTTGTTTTGCTTGATAGCTTTTGGCTTGTAGAACAACATATTACATAACAAAGGAAACAAATGTAATTTTATAAGAGTGAGGTATGATTTTGTGTAACATTGCTAAATGAAGATCAAATTATCTTCTACTTTTTTATCTATAACAGGAAAACAACTCAATATTCATGCTTGAAATTTCCAACAATGATATTAGTAAGCACAACTGACATATCTTCCAAATTTCAGAGAAATTCGTTCAAGTTTGGCGGAGTTAGACAAAGTTGAAGTTAAGGCGATGTTTAAGGGTGATCCATTTTTTATGAAACAATCTGTATTTACTAATTGGCCTTCCTAACTAAGTAATCATGCACACACGGCACATGTTTTCATGTGAAGTACATATCTTTGCATGAATCGATGCTATGTCCGCCAAGCCGTGGAATCAATTTTTTGCTGACAGGCGATGACCATATATGCATCAACCGGTAGCCAGTGCACACAGTTCACGCATGTCAGAATTTCGAGCCCATCTTACTTAGATTTTAAAAAAGCTTAGTCAAAGCCATATTCAACCGAATTCGTCTATCATCTAAACCAATCTCTCTTTAAGCTTGGCCCGAGTTATTCATCCGTCAAGCATAAAATAGATTTTACGAAATGAAAAACGTATAATGAAAGCTGTTGTTCATTTCGTAATTTAATCATGTGTTTGTATTTTGTATTTTTTATTGATGTGATTTACGCTGCAGTGCAATCGTCATCAAAAGTGTTGTATCAAAATAGTAAATTGCATAATTTGATGAGTTGCTATGCATTATTTTGCTCTTTGAATTTTTTGGGCGAATTTTTGAAACTATTCACTGTCATGTTAAGATAACAAGAAAATTTCATATTGATGAATCAAGCCCATTTTATGAGAAGATTCTCGAAATGACAATGGACTCCCATGAAATGGAGATAAACAATTATAACATAGCAATAAAAAAGTGAGTATTGAAATTATAGTAAAAATCAGATGTGTAAAATAAATTACTGAAAACACTATTCAAAACCTGACATATAAGTAGGAGATGAGACACCTCAAAAACTATTGTTCACGCTAAGATTCTGTAAGGTATGTACCAGACGAGCGATATCTAATAATTATTAGATATTATTATTATTATCAAATGCCCTGCTCTTGTCTATGCGCGTCAAGCGTACAGCCACTGCATCTTTTGTGTCCATGAAACGCGTTAAAGCATTGGGTATAGAGATTATGTCACCATCATTCGAGCCATTAGGGTGATAAGCGCGCTATTTTCTATCATAGAAAGAAGTATGGCAGTCATTCATGGAATTCAAGACCATGCGCTCAGCAATTCCCAATAAAATCTAAGTCAGAGAAATTTGCCTATGATCGGTCATGGTAGGATTTCACTTCTTCTATAATGGTTTAACATGAGTTTTTCCCAAAGCACGAGAAAAGTTTTTGTCAAACTTAAAGAAGATCAGCGATTGACCCGCAAGTTTTCTCAACGCTCCAACGTTTGTAGCAACACATCTGGTCCTTCGTACAGTTTAAACAATGAACTTTCTCCTCAGCTTGAAATAGAAAATCTGCGTGAAAGCAATGCCCGATTGATGACGCAGGATGACCACAGTCAACCAGACTCATGCAACTGCAGCCAGAAGCAGAAGAAAACATTCATCACTGACGGAGATTCCGTGGAAAAGGAAATCGACGAATATCACGATAATCCGTGGGAGAACAAGCACGCGATAAACAAAGAGTGAATTATGCTACCAAGGTTGCGAGAAGCCAAAAGAAATTAAAAACTCCAAAATTGATACATTTGAACCAAAGAACATGTATTGCAGAAAATGAAGATAACAGGAGAGCGGAAACGCAACCGATCGCCATGCAGAACGATTTTGTAATGCGAAAGGGACCGGTATTCACAATTTGAATCAAATTAATAAAAATTCAAATAAGTGGATGAATTATCCGATTTGCTTGCAAAAAATATAATGCAATTGACATCATGCTATATAATATAATGAATTGAAATATTTTGAAAACTTTGTAATGAGTGCCATCTGCTTATCTTGGGAAATATAGTTCGTGTAAGTTGTAAAGCCTGTCATCATTCACTAGGCTCCCATTTGAAACTGTTCTTAATAATAAGTCATCTACAGTGCTGAAAATGATGCTCATACAGAACAGCTATTATAGATGAGGCTGAAATTTCCATCATCTTTCCCAAAATCTCTTGATTTGAATAAATGTTTTAGTGACTTTCTCTTCCTTTCTCATTTTTTTTCTTGAAAATTGTTTTAAAAATGTACAGTATCTGATTATGTATCAT
Source organism: Prostheceraeus crozeri (assembly GCA_907163375.1). NCBI lineage: Eukaryota > Metazoa > Platyhelminthes > Polycladida > Euryleptidae > Prostheceraeus > Prostheceraeus crozeri. The sequence goes on from CAJQUW010015462.1 coordinate 43,755, forward strand.
GAATTGTGATGCTCTAAATATGAGCAGAGAATTGAGAAATAAAATTGACAATTTGACATAGAAATTGCTACGATTTCTGCTTTTAGTACATGAGCCTCTAAATGGACAAAAAAACAGATAAAGCCGAATGACTCACAGTGCTCTTGTTCATCATCAGACACTGTGTCTAAAATCTAAAAGCACGTTTCACTTTCTCATATAACTACATCATCATGCAAATTCAACCTAGCATTAAGATCTTACGTTTGCAATTGCTATTTGAACTTTAACGGCTGACGTCACTGCAAATTGCCGATCCTAATGAAAAGAACGTTAGAAGCACTGCATGCATGCAAAAAGCTTTTTGAATCTTTCTTAGAGGTTAATCTACACTATCAAACAATACACTGTATTTTTTTCCAAGTTGTATCACGCTCTTTATCTCTCTCTGTGTGTGCGTCGCACACACACACACATACACAGAACAGAGAATACAAGAATGAGGTCCGTTGCGTTGATGGTGTGCGTGCGCGTAATTTAACTTCTCAGTTGAGTATCGAATCTATCGGTAACATTTGAATCGGCTAACCCTCAACGAGTAGCTTGAAAGAATTAAGAAATTTCAGGTTTCGAGTAGCGAGCGGGTAGGACGAGTGGGGTATAACGAGTGTCATAATGGCAAAGTGCCAATATAGCGAAATCCCAAAATAGTGAATTCCCACAATAGCGGATTCCCAATATGGAGAATGCCAAAATAACGAATTCTCAGAAAAGATATATTGCAACACCTGAAATTGAACACAATCATTATTTTGTGCGGGTATTATTCTTCAAAACTTGAATCAGCACCTTCTTGTCAATCTAGTGCTCCTTGGCTGAATTGATGCTGTTACGAAGATCGGGTTTCAATTTTCAAAGCGATGAAATCTGTCACATGCCAAAAACCATTTCAAGCTAATTTTGACAAGAAGACAGGTTGTACCGGGTACATTTAGCAAAAACTTAATTTTGCTTGATAAGAAAAGTGACAGCATAAGCACATTAATTAAGTATATGACTATTTCGTACTTATTTCTGTTTAGTTTTGATAAACTCACAATCAAATCATTAGATCATAATTTATTTCCCTAGATAAACTTACATTCAATTGAATAGTTTATCAAACACTTCAGAGTGTCCAGCGATTTTCAAAGGAAAGTTAAATAACAATAGCAACTTGTGAAGTGATTGAAGAAAGGACAAGTCAAGGAATAAACTCAACCAAATAACTAACCAACAATATAATTAATAAGCCAGTTAACAATAAACAATTGATAGAGCTGATTGTATATGAGGCGAGAATCCTGTGTACAATTTAAGTGCATTCTCACACTTTCTGTACGTTCTTCGGGTAGACAGTCTACTACGTACTTCATTGGCTTTACTGCTCTGGAAGAATGCAATCGAAACTTGCAGTGAAAGGGGCGTTGTTTCATTGACAATCTTGGCAAAGAGATATTTGAATGTTGTTAACTATAGAATAAATAAAGTGTTCGACAATTTATCGATCAAAAAGAGTCTTCAATGATATAGTATGTAGAAGAAATGCTTCATATTTTTGCTCTTCTACTACCATTACATGTACATTTGCAGACGTTGAACTGCGATCAATAGATGAAGAAGCAAGTACATGTACGTGTAGTATAGAAAAAATAAGATTTTATGAAATCTGTGTTGTCGTGTTCATAGTCCGGCAGTCAGAACGAGTTTCTGCGGGAAACGAGGCCGAAAATGACACTCCCACAGAATAATGGACACCCTATGCCTACTACGAATCTGCACGTCTGCCAAGTTCTCGTTAGGTTCCTCTTCTTGTCAGTCAGGATCAAAGAAAAAGCATGTAAATTCAATGGGTCGCAGATTGCAGTTTTCGACAAAAAATGAAATGTTCTACATTTTCTCTGATTAAACTAAAAGTACTAAGCCCAAAGCCACAACGTTCGACATGAAATGTCCCCCAGTCTATGAAGCCAATTACATCCAGATTTGGCAAGCCTCTTACTGTCGGCAAACACCAACATGTTGGCCCACTTTATCCACTTTGAACAACATTCTCGCATACATCGCCGATCAGAGGCTTGATAATATCACATACCCATATTAGGAAATGACTTGATGACCAGTAATTTTCTGGCGGGAAAAATTTAACCAACAGCCAATGCTTCCGAGAAATTGTTCTGAGAATCTTCCGAGACTAATTTGAAATGTAGCTAACTGAAAGAACCTCACAAAACAGTTATGCTCAACTTCAGTGAATTAAACGATATTTTAAAACACTGATACTAATCTGGAGATAGTAAATAGGTTAGATATTACGACCTATGGCCTGTAGGTTGCACATAATAATTTATGCAATGTGAAACACATTCTGTGCAGCCTATGTACATTACTTATAATTCATTATTTTACTGATCATAAAATGAAAAGGAGTGACCAAGAAAGTTGGTCTCATTTTCCTTCTTCTTGGAAAAATGGATAAGCTCTTGAAAAACCTGATGACGCATGATGATTTTACTTTCCTAAGGTTGATGCATGACTAAAACTTGATGTCCGGTTAGGCTGGAGGCAAACGGATTGGACTCAGAAAACAATAGTACGTTGTAGACATACGTTGTCATGACAACTGAACCTAAACGATAGCGGCTCCCAGTGGTTGACAATGTGAAGGTAGCAGCAGCTTAGCTGTGTACTTTGTAATGATCTACGGTTATTATGAAGACTATACGCTAGCCGCACCTGCTCGCACCGGTGCACCGCTCGTGCCCAAGCACTTATTTAAGTATAGGCGAAACACACTTTGTTTCGCGTTCTGGACTGTCGTGCAGTAGTCAACTAAAATTTCATAATCATGAAGTTACAGGGTCGCTATCCTTCACAATAAATGCTCTATTTTCTGGAATTCAATGTAGATTTCATAGAGTGCTAGGAAAATTCCAATAGTGCTAAATGATTTGAAAAAAGACTTACAATTTGATTTTCCAGTAGGCAGCATTCACAGAAGGAAAAGTAGAAGACAAAAATGCAATAATAGAATACAAGAGAATAAAGAGAAGTAATTAATTGAACTAAATTACGAAACAAACTGTTAAGCAAATCACCATTCTTTTCGCGAGAGCTGAAAGTTTACCTTTGCGGTACCTTATATGCACGGTGAACCCAGTGGCATATCCACAAGAAGACTATATTACAGTCTTTTTGTGGATTTCGAAGTAACTGTTATTAAAATACAATGCATTTTACAGTTTTAATTCGAATTATTAGTACTTGCTAGTACTGAAGGTGTGTAATACTCCTTTGCTTGATATTCTCAGTTGAACGATTCAATTATTTAAGTATAATTGCTTTGATCTGTGTAGGTTAACAGACATTTGTAGCTAGCGACTTCAACATATTGAAGATGTTGAACAAAACATTGTAACGACAAGCTTCACTTAGTAACCGCATCAAGTTGTAAATGACGGCATTGTTGATCATTGAATAATCTCTTCTTTCAATTCCCATATCATTCATATGACATTTAACGTTTTCTTTTCCATAATCTATAGTCATTAATGCCGTTTGGGAAAATTTTCATATGATTATAATAAGTACTTTTTGAAATAAAGATTGAAGGCAACGAAATGCGAATGGATATATTACATATATGCACAGAATTTAGTTTTCTAGAATGCAACATGCTCCCATGTTAAATAGGAATTGTTTATTATCAAATAGGATCTAGACACTCTCTGAATGTCTCACTCACTTGTGTTGCCCTGACACCCGATTTCATCAAGTTCTTAAAATCAACCTCGTGATGTTCTTTCAGTTATACTGTTAATGCATTAACTGAGTAACTTTTATAGAAATTGGACAAACTCAAGCTTGGCATGAGTTGTCCAGAGAGTTAAACTAACAATATTCTTTACGATGATGAGCTGTATTTCGCATTTCACACCTTTGTTGTTAACAAAGCAAGTGTTGAAATTAACACAAACAGCATTTTTGAGATGAAGACAGATAGTGCACTGTACTATGCAGTCTATTTGTTCGATCAATTTTGTCATGTATGACTTAATTTCAATGCGCTATTGATAGAAGAAACTTGAAATAAGATTTGTTTCTTCATGTGAGGAACATATGTCCATTCTACCAAAAATCGCATAATTATAGATCATAAATTACAAATAAACAAAGCCAAAAGTTGCCTGATATCCCAACTCATTAGTTCTATTTGGTGACATGGCTTCTTCAAAGCACAATCTAAGCAGAGGTTGTTGAACGCCATGAGGGTCTTATGTCAAATGAATAACGTGGTGCACATACATGACACAACACGAAGCATAGAGGATATATCGCGTACACTCTTGGCAACAATTATTGATTAAGCTATGAGCATATTCCGAAATGAGCTTAAAGCAACGAATCTTTTAAATGACTCAAGTTTTTTATAAATAGTGTCTACATGTATATGTAATGCGCAACTGGAAAAACTGGAACTTTAGCACTTTTTGCCATTATTGTTTTCTCATTTTTTATTCCATCATTTTACCTCATTTGTTTTCAACCGATCAACCAATTTGATGAATCACCAACCTCCAAAGGTGTTTTCATGTGTAAATTAACGCAGCTGTATTGTCGATGGCATGTTATTCGCAGGTTTACTATGCCGCATGCAGATCTAAAGAGACAAACACATTTTTTATTGATAAATATTTTGATTGAAATCTGGCTTTAAGAACGTCAAATTTTATTTACTTATAAGGTTGACCTTTGCTACGGCATGTTCTTGACATTTCGGCCGACCCGTGTGCTAATTATGGGAGGACAGATACAGATTGTAATCAACCAAATCATTTTCAGGTTGAGGCCTATAATTAGTCGCTAAAATGTATTAAAAAGAGAAGAATATACATAGACATACAATTCAAATAATGAATTAGAAGATTTGTAAAGCAAAATTGTTTGACTCACTGCAGAGGAATACATCACCTTATTATCTCCTTACCGTTTTCTTCTTCTTCTTCGGCGTTAGTCCCGCGTTACTGATGCAGGGTCCACTCTTCTGGTTCGTTGTCTCCACTTCTGTCGATTGTCGGCTTGGTTCGGATGAAGACCTGTCGATTTCAGGTCTTGATAAATGGCGTCGATCCATCTCTGCTTCGCCCGGGTTCTTACGGTCTTCTTCAAGGGACGTTGAGATTGAATGCGTTCTTGGCTGTTTTTTCTTCGCTGACACGTAGCAGATGGCCGTGCCATCTCAGTCGGCATTCTCGCATCTTCTCCGTTATCGGCGCTACGCCGTAGCGTTTCCGCATGTCTTCACTGCGGATGTGGTCGCGCTGTGTGACACCAGCAATTCTGCACATCATCCTTCTCTCCATGACGGCCAATTTCTGCTCCGATTCTTTCGCTATGGGCCAACACTCGGAACAGTAGATGGCAACAGGTCGCACGACTGACCTGTAAATCTTGGACTTCGGATGGCCTTTGATCTTGCGGTCACACAGGACGCTGGTGCAGCTACGCCACTTGTACCAAGTAGTACTGGTGCCAGCGTTTATTTCATTCTTGATATTGGCATCGTCACTAATCATTGAGCAGACTATTTGAACACGTTCACCTTCCTAAGGTTTCTCCCGTCTACTTGGATGGTGGAGGTGTCGCCTTTGTTGAAATGAAGTGAAATGTTCCGTGTTATTTGTATTAAGATTAAGTCCATTTTGTGAGAGCCGATCCTTCCATGCTCGGACTTGCTCTTGTAAGTTATACTTGCTCTCTTCTCCTTACTCTTTACAAAGACTTTCTCTTTGTCTCCTCACCGTTTTGATCTGCTCAATAAAGTATTGTCCAAAACGTCGAAACAAGGAGGAGCTAGATCATAGAGTGGATGCCTTTCCGAATTCTCGGCTAGGTAAAACAAATTCAGAGATACTTGAACACAGTGTCCTTGCAAGAACATGAGTAATGACATGAGCATTCGGATGGGTGATCTTACAACGTCTAAATGAAGGAATCAACTTGTGATAAAATCTTTTGAGTAGTGACAGAGAAGAAATGAGAAGTTTCAACACGATCAGTTTGAATCAAGCTTCTACATACAATAGAGTTGGGAATGCTTATGTTCAGGCCTCAAAAGTCTGTGTGCAGACATCCAACTGATACCCTTCCTCAGACTCTCAAAGAAAAATGTTTATCCCGATTCTAATGGCTTGACATGTAAGCACCCAAGCGGTGAAGACTCAATGTTTTGAAGACCAGTAATTTGAATATTTGAATTTGGTTACATGCTGTGTACTTTTTAAAAGATAATCACTGCGGTATTTCTTCACTAGTATAAAAATCTCTAGCAGCATGATTTACTTAACAATAACATATACAAGTAGTATAAGCATTGTGAATAATCTGTTTTCCACTAGTTTATCAGCTGGATGATGTCACTACATTCGAGAAGTCAGTAACAGAATGAAAAGTTCATGTTAATATTGCGAACACGAAATGATGATGAAAATTTCGCAAATTCTTCCGTTACCAATGCCATGACTGGCGATCAGATCTCTGAGGAGTTTCCAATTATAATTAAATTAGAATCTCTCAAGTGAATAAAAGCAAATGTTTCAAATAAATGTTAATCAATCAAATTAGCTCTTAATGATGAATGTCAATTCTTCATAATTGCGTTCTTTTACGAAATGTAGCGGTTTATTGATATTTACGTGATGCCGAGCATTGCATAGCACAACCTATGTAAGCTTTTATTTGCTACAACTCACATAGAATGAAGTAGTCAATAACTTCGGCTAAAAATATTTCGTGAGACAATGATAAAAGCCGATGTTGTTCCAGGATTCAATTATTCCCATTTTCGCCTATACAGGCCACGCTAGGGAAAAGAAGATTGTCATACATACAAATCTAATTAAATTTCATACAAGAAGAAATTTTCATTGAAGAGAAAGGAAAGATACGCAATGCAGACAGAATCACAAAAATTAGACATATAGGATGAATAGAAATTGAGAAGTTAAGAATCGTGGCATTTGATTTAGACATGGACATTTATTGTAAAAAAAGAATTGTTTATATGGTTCACGTTCTTCTCAAGAATTGAAGTTTGGTTGTGTTCTAATCTAATCATACATGCAGCTCCAATCCTGTTCGCAAGTTTGGTCAATTTCTCGTGCTAGAATTTCAGAATTTATGTCAGTATATTTTGATAATTGTGCTGTTTTAAGCACTTGCAATGGGATGAAGAATCGTGTGCTACGGGTCATTTGATTCTGGTATGCAAAAGTCCGATAGCACTGTCAATATGTTTACATTTTGAGCAGCTTGTTTGTCTTATGCAAACTTAGTTGCAGTCAATAGTATGAGTGCAATTGGTGAGTCGGCATATATTTTTGTTTTCTTCTCCTTTGGTATTTCTTAGCGTTTTGTCGATAGTCATACGTTTAATTGTTCTTTTGGAATATTCGTTTGGCTCATTCATTCAGAAATTAATGGCAATTTCAATCAACATGAATGTGGTTTATCTGCGTGTATGATGTAGCAGGTAATTATATATATATTACATAAGTAATATATAGCCAACATGTATATTAAGTGACTCTTTGATATGAAAGTTTGAAGTTCAGACTGTCACAAACTATGAACTCTGAATACAGAATACGACAAGGTAATCCGACAATTGTAAAATTGAAGGTTGACACACAAACACTGATAGTTATAGACATGTAACCCACTCTGACGATGACTTACCCTGATATATACTTAAAATTCTCACTATATATTTCTCCGGCCAAAATACAATAGATACGAGTATGTCAAATTAGTAATGTTTTATAACATTGGAAAGAAGGCATCTCATTGCTTAGAAAAATTGTTGCTTGTTGCAGTATGTCCACGGCATTGAAAATTTGTATTTGATAGCAACTGTGTGATACAACCACAATTAATCCATCATTCGAGGGGGAGCTGGAATTAAAACAGAATTAGAACAATTAGAATTGTCAAGAAATTTATGGTATTTTGTAGTCAATGAAGTAAAGTCAAGAAATATATTACAGTATTTGCTATCATAATCTGATGCCATTGATCCTGCCATTTGTATTTTGGAATGAAATAATAAGCAAATAAATAAAAGATGGAATACGTTCCGCTACCAGTTTATATTGCTTAAATGATTTGCACCATATACTTAATAGCTCACGCTTTTGGTGTTGAATGAAAAATACTTATGGACTATTATAGAAACATAAAAGGGGCAATTTAGAACACAAAGGGGCAATTTTCTCTGTGTGGGCAGCATATACAAAATATACATACGCATACTTTATATATTTACATGACTGATTTCATTTTCGTTACTTGATACTCATACACTAAGCACTATTGCTCGTTAGCCAATGATTTCATTGAATCATGAATACATTCCAGCTATCATGCGACTTTGCATGTGTTTTGTTATGTAGGCCTAGATATAAATTTCTAAATGTCACAAAAAATGAACTATTTGCAGTTGCTTGATCACTACCAATCATTTCAAATAGGAATCACTACCACGTTATGGAACTAGATTAATCACTAGTACGTCTTTTTTACGATGTCCCAATTTAGTGAATTTTAACAATGTGGATCAAGCGACATGGCGACATTTTGATTTCCACACACAGCATATATGGGGGAAAATGTTCTATGACTTATACTGCCTGACATAAAAAATGCTCCACTGAAATATATGAACTTTATTCCACTCACACTCATGAATTATAAGATAGCATTTTATATAAAACATTATATTTGACTAAATGGGAGACATTAGTACCGAGTATGTCCTCCCCGCACTGAAATGCAGCCTTGAAGTCTCATCGGCATCGAGTCGCAAAGATGATCAAGCCGTTCCTGATCCAGCAATGACCATTGATCGATGAGTTTCTCTGAAAGAGCTGTCAGTGTTGATGGCGGATGATCATATGCATCTCTCACTTTCCGACCAAGTTCATCCCAAGCATGTTCGATCGGAGACAGGTCGGGGGAGCGTGAAGGCCAATGGAGGATGCGAATTCAAGATCTCACTATCGCTGTTGTTACACAATGAGCTCTGTGTGGTCGAGCGTTGTCATCCTGGAATATGAGGTTGAGTTCATTTACCGTTGGGATGACGATTGGAGTTGGAGATATGATATTCGATAAATATCGCTGTCCGTTCAAGTTCCCATTCACAATGACTGCGACAGTTCGACCTCCGTACCAGATACCGGCCCAGATCATCACGCTACCACCACCATAGCGGTCATGCTCAGATATGCAGCAGCTTGAATACCTCTCACCAACCATTCGATGCACTCTAATGCGACCATCGTGAAAATCCAAAGTGAAACGGGATTCATCCGTCCACATCACTTGACGCCATTCCTCTGTGCTCCACGACAGATGCTGCTCACACCATTCCACACGCTTTCGCTTGTGTTTGAGACCTGCGGAGAAAAAAATTGGCAGTGAAACAATGTCATTGTGTGAAATTCTCGCATTACTTACTTAGAGGAATTCTTACAGCAGGTCGGTATGACCTCAGGCCCGCTTCTGTTAGACGGCGATATGCTGTTCGTATACTGCATGCAATTTCTGCTGCAGGTTTCCAGCTGATAGATGGTAGCATTGTTTGTCAATCTCGGTCTCCCTGATCCTTTCCTTCTTTTAACATTTCCATCATTGTTTCATCGACTCCACCACCTGCTCACAGTGGAGTGTGACACACCCAACTTTCGTCCAACAAACCTACAACTCTTTCCACATCGTAGCATTCCAACAGCCATTCCTTTTACAAACTCTGCGACAATTTTGCTTCAAAATTTAGTCAGAAAGAGTTGCTTGATAGTGATAAAAGCTCGAATTTGAAATGCATCAATTATGCCAAAGATATCGTCAATGGACAGCTGCTTTATATTAGCATGACAAATTTGATGCATGGACATCCTGGTCAGTGCAGTATGAAATAAAAGTCGTCCACTTCCATTGAGATTTTCTATATCAAGTGGATCGTTTTTAATGCCATAGAGTATATTTTTAAGGTCATCCCTGGACTGAGGTGAAATTCAAAGATAAAAAACGCCAATTTTTAACCAATGCCCATTAGATCAATATTTGAAATGGAAAATGACAACAAATACTAATAAACCATACACTAATCGAAACATCTGGTTAAGGCGATTAATGAAATGATAATTATTATTAATCGCTACGAGATTTCATCATCAGCAGTAAAATTGCACATTTTGTATTTAGTTTCTTCAGGTGAAGAAACAACCCATTTCAGTGACCTTTAATCGAGACACTGAGGCTGAAAGCAACATACTTCTGAAAATTTTCAGTAATTGCTGATTAGATGCAGAACTAAAAAGTGCAAAAATAATAAACAGTCACATTTGAAATTTGAATTTCAAACATGCATACATAATAAGCAGACAACTTTTAAAATTCAAATTTTGCATTTGTCAGTATCTTTATATTGATAGGAAGAATCCTTTATGTAATCTCAACCTATTTCATCAAGAATTGATAGTGCAATATACATTAGAAGTGAAATTGTACACCGAAATCAGCCAAAATATTCCAAGCATTCAAATTTTAAAATAGCTTTCACAACAGAAGTATAGCGCCAAATTCATTTTCTTTCCGTCAAAAGTTTCATAATGCGTAGAAAGTAAGCTGTGAGAAATCTGGTGGTCATAGCTTGCTTTGTTTAAAATATAGTAAAAAAGCGCTCCCCTCCCTCAGTGGGTCGAGGTTTGAGATGGAACCTGTTCCAGGTAGCAAACCTGTCCACTCTCTTGTTGAAAAAGTTGCTTCATTGTCGAGTTTTATTATCATTTACTTCAAAAATCATACAATTTTATTTGGCACCAGAAAAGTTAAATAATGAGAATAGTAATCTGTACCTAAATCAACTTTTAGAATAAATAATATATTCAGCAGATGCATGTCTTCGTCGATATTCCGCTTAAAATGCAGCTAATGTAGGAAAATGCAGTCCAATCGGATTCACTGAATTTGTTATGTACTTTCTTCAGATATTCTCAATATACTTTATGAAAGGCAACGGCAGCCAGAGCGAGTTTCTGCAGCGAACGAGACCGAAAATCAGACTTTCACAGAATGATGTATAGCATACATCATGCCTATTACGAATCAGCGGGTCTGCCGAGTGCTAACTGGCCCCTCTTCTTGTCAGACAGGATTAAAGAAAACACAGGATCAATAGGACTCAGATTGAAGTTTTTGGAAAAAATGAAATTTTCTATGTTTTCTCTGATGAAACGAAAAGTACGAAGCTCAGAGCCATAATTTTTGATGTGTGACAGGTGATTTCTTTCTATGTTCACGCTTAATAACGACAAACACAGGCATTTTGAGCAATGTAATCCACATTAAACCACATTCTCACGTACAATGTCGATCAGAAACATGATAATAACACTTGCATAACACATACACATCATAGAAAATGGCTTGAAGACATTCCATGTCGAACATTATCGCTCTAGACAAAGTATTTTTCAGTTGACAAGAGAAAACATAGAAGACTTTGCCAAAAATTGCAATCCGCGTCCTTTTGGATTAACATGTGTTTTTCTTTGATCGTGTCTGACAAGAAGAAGAACCAGCTAGAACGCAGCAGACGCGCAGATTCGTAGTACTGTAGTCATAGGGTGTACATCATTCTGTGAAAGTCTCTTTCTCGACTTCGTTCCCTGCAGAAACTCTCTCTGGTTGCTAGACCAAGAATTCTAACGGGCCATCTTAGCACTAGAATACATTTTTCTTCGAAAGAATGAAAGGTGGAGCGATCGAATTGATGACGTGGTGTGGATATATTGTAGATGCAGTAAATTACTTGCCGAAAAGTAGACATTGCAGTAAACACACTTGTGATACATTACGTCCAAGGTATTGATCCGAAGTCACTGCTCCAAGAAAATATATGAACAAGACTTAGAGGCAAGAAGCAGACTTCAATGAATGTGGATGCATGGGAAATGATGATGACGATACAAAATTTGTTTTCTCCGATGAAACATGCATCGACGTTTGACTCAGAAATTGACATATTGTAACGATGAATGAACATTGTTTTGGAAATGTTACTTGATAAACTTTTTAAAGATGTTATGGTTAAGTATTCATTTTGTGCATTTTCCTAATAGCCATAATTCTTTTGGTGTCTTCAAGTCACCATTCTTCTTCATCATCACATTTGAACTCATTAAAAGCTGCAGATTACGATTTCACAAATACATTGGAATGGATATTTTTGGAAGAAAATCTTCAAAATTTCACATGCGCCTTATATTTGAGTTGTATTTCATGAACAAGTCCATCTTATCAATCAAGTCTTGTACCCAAAAGCAACTTCTCACTGCCATTCATCTTAGCTAGCATTCATGAATGTGATTACCACAGAATTAGACAGGTCGTCTGTCCTTCTGTTTGACTAGAAAGGAAGCATTTAAACAATCTAATTCTGTAGTGATTACAGCTACAATTCGGTAAAAAGTCAAGACTTTCAAATAAGTGTCAAAATTGTCGGTTTTGTATTTTGAATTACTACTGATAGCATGAAGATGAGGGAGAGCAAATCAACACCATTATCAGAATATTTGCATACTAATTATACACACCGTGAATTTCATGTGGTTCGAAGCAAAGCCTGAGAAGCTGATAAGGGGAATTTCCCACCCCTCGAGAGTGATAGCTATCAGGGACAGCTGATCTCTGTAGGATCCTATTCCCATACTGTCTTTCTCCTCAATTATTTGGAAGTACACATTTTCGGTATTTAGCATCGCTGTAAAAGCAAAGACATCATCCATTACATGTAAATTCTTCTCGCTTGATTCTGGAGGAAGCAACTATTAATCAGTCAAATTCCCGAATACATGTGTTAGTAAGAAAGTAATTTTAAGTGAGTTTATATTCTGATGTTTTCAAATACAAGTGATCATAAGTAAAGAATATGATTGACAGAAGCTCGCAAATCATTAGGAGTAAGTCATTTCTGATACGTGCTGAAGAGACGAGTAGAATAAGGGAAAAAGGAGCTTTATCGTTTAGTCTTACAAAAAGGCAATTGAAGTTGCTTATTTCGTGATAGAAGTTGAGGTGCCAAAGAGTGCAGTGGATGACTGCCTCGAAAAACTTGTAGAGCTCTTGCCCTCGACGAGTCGAGAAACTACTCAAAAGTTGACAGCGGCATTCTTCTTCTTCTTCTGTCTCTGGCTTATCCTACATCAAGTAGGGTCGCTTCTTTGGTCCGTGTTCGCCATATGATTCGATCCGCTGCATCCCGCTCCTTTAAATTTTCATTCAGACAATCCAACCATCTTCTCCTCGGTCTTCCACGCTTCCTCTTACTATACACTCTCCAGTCGAGCATTTGCTTTGTTATGTGTGTCTGTTCTCTTCGAAGGATATGGCCGTGCCACCTCAGTCGCTTTTCCCGTACTTTCTTGTGGATCTCTGTGACCTGGAGCTTTCGTCTGATGGTATCGTTCCGGATTTTGTCTTTCTTTGTCACTCCATATGACTCTACAAACCAGATAATTTAACTACACAAAATAACTATCGCAATCCGGTAATTCCATCATTCCAAAAAATAGAAAAATTGCAGATTTTGCAACATAATTCCAAAATTTCCTGAAATATCACTCAAACAGATTCAAAACGCATGCCTCACCCCTTGCACTGCAATTCCTTCATTCAACTGAACAATGGGAATTATGGCTACAGGGATACCTATCCAACTTCCTATCGTAACAAAAACCATTAATGCAGTCAAACTAATACGAAAACTAAGCTTAGCTCTGAATTCTGAAAAGAAGGGAATCCAAGAAAAATCATCTTTAGCCACCGAAGCTGAAGTGAATCATCGCTTTTATATCGAAAACTTCAATGTTATTCTGTTATTCATCATGATGATCATGTCGTTCTTTTTTGGTGATATCTCTTGTCATTTGCGTCATACTGATTTTCTGTCTACATTTAAGAAGCATCTTAAATCTTAAAAAGTGCTTTTATGCAATTTCTCTATCTAGAATTATTTTATGAATTCCTTCTTTTCTACATGTATTCTCCATGTTCATTGGTCTTGAAGCCATATGTAGCGATGTGCCACTTAAATTCAACTCTATTTGACTGGACTAACGTAGCAAGTTGATAATGATTGATGATTTTTCTGATATGCCCATATTTCAAACAGTTGAGGTTACCCTCTATTCTTGTAAAGATGTCAGCAGTGTATTAACACTGCATCACCATGTACAAAAGAGCCAGTCTTTTTTCTAGCATCAACGCAAGTATCAATTTGGGTTTCTTGAAGATGCAGTTACATATTCAAATACTATCTTAAATTGTGTGCTATAAATGTCATCTAATTTGAAGAGTAGCTTGATATTCTAAAACTTTGGAAGCAGACCCACTCAGCATCGAGTTGAGATGTTGCTCATCAGTTATATCTGTGGCCGTATCTTGTTAATATTTGATTGGTCTATTTTTGATGAAAATTCCGAGTGATAAATTCCTTACATTCCTCGATCTTTGCACTGCAGTCACCAAAACGACTCATACAAATAGTTCTCCAAAGAATGTCACTTGAATTCATACTCTAAAAAGACAGTGTCTCGGAAATGCCACATAAATTGGCAATGCCGCCCCTTGTCTACATGCTTGTCTATTGGGAACTACTTCACTATTGAAACTGAATTGAACCTCTACAACCAAAGCTAACTCCAAAACAATAGCCTTTGTGAGTTAAAGACTAGAAGGCAAAAATATGCTTCAGGTGAGGACCATTCAATCTTAAAATCATTAGGTGACTTCACGTATGTTCATGTACGGCAGCAGGATTTTTGGTGAATTAATGCAAATGCACCCGGTAGTAATGAAAAAAAGCTGATTAATTATTGCGTTGAGAAATGATTACCATTTAAGTGAATTACATGAATGATGATTGTCAGCAACATGAATTATGAATGAAATGAATATCAGAATTCACATTATTTACATTAACAAATCAACTACAGTCTATATTCCCTGTAAGCAGGCCTATTGGTGAACTGAATTAGGACAGGCTTTAAATAGGATTCGTGCAATATGGACTTCACCTGGGCAGTTTCTGCCAAAAGGTCATTGTATAAAATATGACTAATTTCGCGCGACTGCAAGCACCGTTGACAGGATGCTAGAAATTAAGAACTTTTTGAAATTAATGATTTTCATTTTTCAACTTCATTGTGCAAAGCATTCAAATTTCCTTGATATATTTTTATGATGGTCAATAAAATAATGATAAATAGGAGAAAAGTTTACCATTTACTGCATGA
The DNA here is from genome assembly GCA_907163375.1 of Prostheceraeus crozeri. Taxonomy (NCBI): domain Eukaryota; kingdom Metazoa; phylum Platyhelminthes; order Polycladida; family Euryleptidae; genus Prostheceraeus; species Prostheceraeus crozeri. The sequence continues at coordinate 59,129 of CAJQUW010015462.1, forward strand.
ATCGAATCAAGGTCATTTTTTCGATTTCATTCGAATGAGGACCTTTTGGCATCCATAAGAGGTTGAAACCCTCTCATGAGAAAACTCGTAGAAATGTGAACTAATCTGATAAGCCCGTGTCTAAAAATGGATTAGGATGGTTATAAATAATCTGCAAAAATCCCTTGAGAATTGCTCTAGAGGACGACTGCAAATAGACATCCGTCAATGGAGAGAAGCCCAAAGCCATAGATAAAGGTCAAATGCCACTACAGTTGTGACGAGTGACGGCGCCTTCGACTGACACAGCCATCACGGTCATTGCGAACATCGTCTATAGCATTTGAATGGGAGTCTGATTGTTCTTGGGAATGTATTTTCTTGCTTGACGATGAGAGCTTTTTCCAATCAAAAGTATTTGTTGCAAAAAGGGCTTTCAACCCTTCTGTATACCAGGGTGATTTCCCTCCACTAATGAAAATGAATGAAACTGACGACTGAGAAAGTAGAAGTTGTTTCATAGAGATTCACTGAATTTCAACTGAAAAACTATTATTTATTCAATATGTTTGAATAGTATTGCCAAGCAACAATTAAGTCGTAATCAAGAGGATGTCCATGGTGTCTTGAACCCACTTTACTTGCGAGACGGTGTTTCTACTACTCAAGGTCTTTCTTTTCCAAAGACTTTTGTCTGCGGTTAGACTTGATCTGTATCTCCTAATCGGTAGTCCACGTCATTAACAATTGCACCACGTGAACAAATGCCATTGAATCACAAATCTTTGACAGGGAATTTTCTTTAATAAGCGCGGCGAAGTATGTTGGGAAATTTTCTTGCGATGATCTTTCAAAAACAGGTGGTTAAGTATGAATTCTCCTCATTTGCAGCAAAACAATGGTGTTGCCCATCTGTCGCTCTCTCTCTCTCTCATCTCTCATCTCTCATTTCTCTCTCTCACATCTCTCTCATCTCTCTCTCATTTCTCATCTCTCATCTCTCTCTCTCTCATCTCTCATCTCTCTCTCTCTCTCATCTCTCATCTCTCATCTCTCATCTCTCATTTCTCTCTCTCACATCTCTCTCATCTCTCATCTCTCTCTCATTTCTCATCTCTCATCTCTCTCTCTCTCTCTCTCTCATCTCTCATCTCTCTCTCTCTCTCATCTCTCATCTCTCTCTCTCTCTCATCTCTCATCTCTCTCTCTCTCTCTCATCTCTCATCTCTTATCTCTCTCTCTCTCTCTCTCATCTCTCTCTCTCATCTCTCTCTCTCTCTCATCTCTCATCTCTCATCTCTCATCTCTCATCTCTCATCTCTCATCTCTCATCTCTTATCTCTCTCTCTCTCTCTCATCTCTCTCCTTTCCATTATTTAACTGAAGTCTTTTCAATTGCCTCACCATATGAATTAAAGAGTAGGAAAATTTGTGGACAATTTCTCTCACTCTAAGTACAGCTACATATTTAAATTCCAACAATTGATCTCTTCCAAAAGTTTATTTAACTATGATAGAAGAGTATTTGAGGACATATGGTAGATTGTCAATAATAATTCTTTGCAGAGTTACGCAGATGTAGCTCAGACTTAGAAATCGTTATCAGAGCAAGTACGAGCGTATCCCCTCAAACTGAAAACGTTGCTGTACAAATATGAGAATCCATCACATTCTTTCATCATTCGAGACGAGAATGAAATTCACAAAAATGAATTGTAAGATATTGAACTTCACAATGGGAAATAACAGTTGTGAATAAAAATGGAGGATTGTACTTGTCACACTATTTCTTTGTTGATAAACATTTGAAAACAATTCAAAGCGAGTATTCCAGAGATCGGAACAGGCCTGTAAGCTGGTCGGATATCACACTGGCCTGGGCCAATGGATTCATGTTCATCATTATGTCAAAATCACAAATCATAGCATGATTACGAGAAAATATCTTGATGCAAATCTCAGACTGGATTCTTACACACTCACACGCACGAATCACGTGATTAAAAATACAGCCGTCGTCGAGTCGTGATCTGAAAATAATGCGATGAAATAATACAGCTTTATGAGCACAAATTAATGATGGAGGTATGATTGTTATCGCATTATAATCAGAGACATTGATTTTCTGTGGCTTGAGAATGTGATTTTTTTCAATTCCCCTCTATTTGGATATGCATGATCCTATTTCATTTACCACATCTCAAATCGTTTAACATAATCAATTACGATGGATTCGCTTTATTAACAGTAGAGAATTTTCACGCCTGTCGACGCACCTCAGTATATTAGCAATTTTACCTTAACCGTGGTTCTGTACAGCACTCAATTCCATTAAATTTGAATCATCTTTACTAGGACCACAAGCACAATTCGTGTATTATGTGATCGTTCTGCAAATTTATCCTGTCGTGATCAAACGCAACGCATCTACCGTACATGTCCATGATTTAATGTTTTCCCAGAACAGGAGTATTCCTATGAACGATTCTCCTTTTCTCTGTCTTATTTTTATCATCGATCCTCTTTCATTTTTACCTTTGAAAGTCATAAAGAGATAAAAAGAGTCTGCACGATGCGACTTTATAGGACCTACGTCTATGTGAAAACGATATCTTTCTTATTTCACCTTTTCTCGTCATCAGTTAAAATTGTGTTTTTCTGTCCGCAGAACTAAAGTACTGAAAAGCTTAAATTGCATTAGATGTTGTTTCCTTTGCATCATTGCACAAAACAAAGGTGCCTCGAACGATTCTCAACACAAAGGTACTTTTATAAATTTTCCAATCTCTTTCTCCTCATATTCCAATCTCTTTCTTGCTAAGCTACTCTCATTTACTCAAATAGCTAATTATTAGATCATCGTACTGTCTACTAATGAGATTTTCAAATTGTCAATCGTTTTCGGTATACCAAATCAATGGCGCAGTAGTACAGGAGCAAATACTCAAATACAAATGCACCACTGGGCAATTCTGATTTACCGGTTAACCGCTTTAGTTTGATCAGAAAATATTTTAAGGATATGCACTATATTTCTGGCAATTATTCAGAGTGCAAACATGGAAGAAGATCGCCCCTCAGCAACCTTAACATCACGTGCAGGCCGTCAAAGTCGGTTAATTGACGAATAAGTTACTGTTTATAGCAATGATTTTTGCATCAGTGTGAATTTGTGGGAAAAACTTGACATGCTGATTGTTGGAATCATCTGAATACCCACCATTAGGCCTCGTTTCATCAATCATTATGAAATATCCTCTATTGAAGAGAATGAAAATCTCAATTTAAATCTGATGTCCATTACTCATGTTTTAAAAACGTTCGAATAAAACTTGGCCCCACATCAGCTCCCAGGACTGATCAAGGAAATGCATGCGCATTTCTAATTGGCGACACACTTTCGGTTCAGGTTCAGGCTATTTATAAGTCTCCGAGTCACTTAATTTCAATTAGAAGCGCCTGTGACTCCTTGATAGAAAAACCCCGATCGAGCTCAAGATAAGAGCTCATCAAATTCTTTCATCATTCGAGAGGGGAATGAAATTCACAAAAAGGAATTGTGCGATATCGAGCTTTACAATGAGAGAAGGCAGTTGTGAATATCGATAGATAGAGCACTGTACTTTGCCTATTGCGTCAGTGTTATTGAACACCTAAAAAAACAATTCAAGCCGGCATACTTTGATTCAATTGAATTCCGGTTTATTGTTTTTATTTTCAAAAACTATTTTGCCAGTCGACAGGTGCAGCAAATTTAAAGTATCTTTTGCCATCTATCAGATGACAGTTTGACCTTTATCTGTCCTCTTCAACCCAGAACACTAGAGAATTGAAATATTTCAAATCGATTGCGACGTTTTGGTTGTATGGAAAAAATTGATTACCAAATTGTCTTAAGAGATACATAAATCAATATTACTGAAACTGCTTCATGTTTCTAAACACTTGATATTTTCCGATGTCTATATTTTGACTTAACAATAAAGTTTTTTCGTACTCTAAGAACTAAAACAAGGATTTTGCAATATTTATCTCATCTGTTCTCGAGCCTTTAGCCGTCTGAGTGTTTTCATATAAAGCAGAAAGTGTCATTTTTCAAGAACAGAGAGTATTTTTTTTCGGTTGACGATTTCCGAATACAGTCATAAAATTGCGCCTCCCTCTGTTGAACGAGCGCACCGTTCGTTATCGTATTCGGCCGCTATGAATGAAAAGTAGAGAGCTGTACTTTTCCCATTGTTTCATGGTCCAAATTATAAATACAATTCAGGCGAGCATGCTTTATTTGAATTCCAGTCTATTGCTTTTTCAAATGCTAACCAGTCGACAGATTCAACAAATCTCAAGTGTCATTTACCATCTATCTCATGACAGATTGACCCGATATCTTTCCTCGTCAACACAAAACACAAGAGAATTGAAATATTCCAAATCGATCGCGGTAATCGAGCACTGTCCTCCATGCTGTCCCTCACACCCTCTGCTGACATGTCAGATTTGATGAATAATGTTGATGTTGAGATACTTCACGAGACACCTTCTCAATCATTCATATGGAAATTTCCTATAAACTGGCTTATCTGAAGACTTAGACAAGAACAGTCAGCTGTGTGAGGAAACATGCTCAGTTTAGCGGACTAAGCAGTCGACTTAAAGGATTCCAATCCTTGGATATAGGTCTTGACAAAAAACTGACTGAATTAGAACTTTATCTAAAGCAAAAAAATCCACAAATTTGCGTGCAGCAATAATTGTCAACATAAGGCTTTCAATCGACGACCGATGAGACTTTTTCTATTAATGATCGAAAATTGATTTAAAGCTTGTCATTTGTTAAAAGTTGCTAATTGAAAGTACAATTAATTTTAGGATTCGTTGACATTATTCGTTTACGGCAAAAAACACCATGCTGGGAACCCGGGTCTAGGATCTAGCTAATTAGGAGATTGAGATCTTCGGATTTTGGAATCCCAGTCTGCTAGTATAATGCATAGAACAAATAGTTGGGCCTACATTTTTGACTGTCTCACTTGCTCTTGGCTATAGTTGTCGTGCATATAATTTGTCAATATCGATTTTGGGGTAGAACTTGCAATCCTGAATCTCGTGATCATCAAAAGTCGGAATATGCATTTGTTCTCTTTTCTCCATACGTGTCAGCATTATCAATTAGTTCTTAGAATAATCTTCAATAAGTAAAAACTTCTTAGCTGGTTCATGGCCTCGCTTGTTCTCTCGTGAACTTACAAATTTTTTACTTATTGAAGTTTATTTGGAAATTAGCGCCATTCCAACATCTATTCTCAAAATGGAAAGAGCGCTACTCTGCTACGTTTGTCGCGATATTGAACGACATCGTTAAGCTTTCTGGTAAATTGGCATATCACAGCGAGCGACTGAAGTTCTTGAAGAACTGTTTGCAGCACAAAGTCTTACCAAATCAAGTCAGAAATCGAATGGCAGTGGCAAAGGTTGGCATCAATTTGAATACCATAGAATGCTTTTTGTTATCGGATATTGGCAAAACAGAGAATGATCTACAGAGGTGGCAACTGCTGAAGTCTCAACTTCTTAGACAAGTTTTGTCGGAGTTATCCATCGTCGATTCGTGCAGTTTATACAAGCTGGTATGGAAAGTTCACAACAAACAGAGACATCAGCGATCAGAATCTTACAAAGCTGCGATAAACCATCTATTGGTTCAACGTTTTGGACGTTCTACTGTGTCGAATACAGTGCACAACATCAGTGATGTGATTCTCAGTAAGGATGAAGAACAAGCCTTATCTCTGGGACTCAATCATTATGTGCCCCCAAGGAAGATTGATCCAGTGCAGGTATTCACTGACTCAGAATGCTTGGCATTCAAACTGACCAAGGAAATTCCCGCAACAAAAGACAAGAAGGCGGAGGTTGAGGCATCGTTGAGAAAGTATGCTCATGAACTGGTGAACGTCAAATCTGTGATATCGATAGAAGAGAAGTCCCGTATGAGAGTTGTTAGTGATTTACGAAAGAAAGACGTTGTTTTGATGAAACCCGATAAAGGAAACGGCACGGTGGTAATGAGCAAATGCCAGTACAAAGATCGTATATCACAGATACTTAAAGATCAATCAAAATTCTTAAAGCTTGATCAGACGATTGATTGGAATGATCAAGTAGCCCAGAAGAAACTGACATCAATCATCAACAAACTGGTTCACCAAAAGCAACTTCCTCCGAATTCCGGGGACTTTGTTCCGAATGGTTGTGTTATTCCACGACTCTACGGGTTAGCCAAAGTACACAAGCCGAATACTCCGCTCAGGCCAGTGTTATCGATGGTGGGTTCAGCGTATCATTCATTGGCGAAGTTCCTGGATCAGAATCTTCTGAAGGATATTCTACCTGACTACGACACCTACAGCATCAAAGACTCAAAACAATTCCGCGACAAGATAGTTGAAATGGAATTGGAAAACGACGAAAGTTGCGTATCCTTCGATATCTGTAGCCTCTTTACCTGTGTTCCCGTGAAAGAGACCATCGATATTATATGTGATACTCTTTATCGCTCTGAACGACCAGCACCGAAATTATTTGAGGTCCCACTTACAGAAGAAAACTGCAGAACATTGCTGAGAGCTGTGACTACGAATGTAAAGTTTGTCTTCTCCAATGAACTGTATGAACAAGTCGACGGTCTGGCGATGGGCTCTCCTTTGAGCTGCTCATTTGCTCAAATATTCATGGGGCATTTGGAGAAGAAGTTATTCAGTGATGGAAATCAAACGAAATATTATGGAAGATACGTGGATGATATATTTATTGTAACTGCTAATGAAGCTGAGAACAATTCGTTGTTTCGCCGTTGCAATGATCTCCATCCCGCCATCAAGTTTTCGCGAGAAGCTGCAGACCACTTCCTGGACATCAAGCTGCACATTCGTGATGGGAAGATTTCCAGTTCAATTTACAGGAAAGAGACGTTCTCTGGGCTCTACTCCAACTACAAATCCTTCTCACCCAAAAGATACAAACGAAATTTGGTGAAGACATTGTTTCAACGTGCTCGCGATTTGTGCTCAGAAGAACATTTTCCAAAAGAAGTATCTTTCATCAAGCGCATGCTGCTCGAGAATGGATATCCTGAATGGTTTATAGAGAAGCATTCCCATGATATCAAAAGGACTCCTACTGTGGAAAAGAAAAGACTCTTCTTTGATATCGAGTACTATGGGACTATTAGTGAAATCATTTCAAAGAAAGTATGCAGGGACATTGAGAATTCTTACTACTCCGTGAAAGCCATTCCTGTTTTTCGTACGAGGACATTATCACCGACGTCTCCCAAAGACATCGTTCCTATCGACCGAAAACCCTACGTTGTGTACTCATTTGACTGTCCTTGCGGAGCAAGGTACATAGGTCGAAGTGAACGAAGCCTTCTCAAACGTCGCAGTGAACATCTCCCAAGTTGGTTGACTACGTCCAATACTCGCCCACGGTCCTCAACACTGCCATCATCAGCCATCACCCGTCATCTCATGACATGTGATCGCAAGGAAGATGTCCTGAATCAAGACAACAAGGGATTCAGTGTACAACGGTGCCAAAGAACATCCTTCCAGCTGAGTGTATCAGAAAGCGTTAGTATCCGTCGGCAGAATCCTTCTCTGTGTATCCAAAAAGATAGACTTTACAATTTGAGACTGTGTTAAGTATGTATATCTTACTTTAATTTATTAGCATTTTATGATACATTTCTCTCAGTGTGCCTTTACATATGCCATGTTTTCAGTATTACAGATTTACAGGTATTTATCATTTATCATGTTTTATTATTCTCTTCTTCATTTTATGTCCATATCAGTGCTGTATTATTTCATTCCCGTTTACGTCATTGTGAAGTGATTGCATGTATGTTTATCGATTTCTTATTGGTCTTCAGGAATGTACTGTGCGATGACTTTATTATGAAATGTCACGTAGCTCTTTATCACTTGTTGTAAGTTCACGAGAGAACAAGCGAGGCCATGAACCAGCTAAGAAGTTTTTACTTATTGAAGTTTATTTGGAAATTAGCGCCATCCCAACATCTTAGAATAATAATAATAATAATAATAACGTTTATTTTCAAGTACCTCAAAATGAGAATCGAGAGGCATATTATCAGATACAGTTCAGAAAAATCACTTACAATACAAATCAAGAACTAAGGAAAAAGAAATGACAAAAAGTTAAACACGAACAACATGATAAAAAAATGACGCATCATCAGGCGCAAGAAATGATATACATTGTCATTCTACATGGTTATTGTCAAGTCAAAGAAAAATCACTGTTCATGAGCTTGGACATGTACACGAAAAAACTGTTACTGCGAGCTGCAGTTTGACACAAGGGAATTGAGAATTTGCCACTGTACAAAAGTTTCGGAGGTTTCAGATGGTGAAGTGGATGGCTAGTGTCAGATACGATGGACTGAAAAAGTTTGAATCCCTGAATGGTTCGGCGATATTGCAAAGGAACGAAAAATGCACATGAACAATTACTTTCTGAGCAAATTACTTTGTGACATCTCTTTTGGATATTCTCAATCATCACAGTCTGTCCTTGAGATAGATTTACAAAAATTGGCGAGCAATATTCGAGAACTGAGCGTATACACGAAAAATAGACTTGACATAGTTGGCATTTGTTCAAAAACGGTTTAAGTTGGCGCAACATCGCAATCTTAGAAGATGCCTTCTTACACACATGAAAAGTATGGCTCTCCCATGTCAATTTCCGGTCAAACGTCACACCTAGTACACGCAAATTACTGCACAAATTGACATGGTCGAGAACATAGGGTTGCATATCAAAATTTCTGTTGTAATACATGAACATCTGTTGGCATTTGTTGTATTTAATACTCATTTTATTCTCAGATGACCACTTTTCCAAATTGCAAAAAGATGTCAGTAATGGACTAACCAATGTATTGCGTATTGCACCACAGAGGGTAAAGTCATCGGCATAACTGACAGTAATCACATCATTGCTCTTTGACAGTACATCTTCAAGGTCTGAGACATAAAAAGAAAAAAGAAGGGGTCCGATTACGGATCCCTGGGGAATGCCACTGTTTACGCTCACAAAAGCACTGTAATTATTTGACAATTTTACACGCTGTTGCCTACTTGACAGATAATTCTGTGTAAAAGTGATCATGAAATTATCGAAAGGCACTGAGCTAGTAAACATTTTTTCCACTAGTATTTTATGAGACATTCTGTCAAAACCCTTTTCAAAGTCGATCGCAAGCATTTGACATGCTACTACATCTCGCCTCTGAATTTTATTCGTGATAAAGTTTTCTAACTCTAAAAGAACGCTAACAGTAGAACATTTGGGCATGTAGCCGTACTGGTGCTTCGAAAAATGACACAAAAATTCACTTTTATAATGGGAAGCAATGCATCGTTCGAATATTTTCTCGGGAATTGGCAGAAGTGATATCGGACGAGTGTTACTAAGTTGAGGTGGATTACTTTTCGCGACGGGTAAGATGTCAGCACATTTCCACTCTATAGGAAGATTAGCCATTTCCAAACACATATTGAATAACAGACATAAGGGCTCAGTCAAGGATGATGAAAGTTTGCTCCACAAGATTGTAGGTACACCATCTGACCCAGCAGCTTTACGGGGATTGACGCGATTTAATAATTCATGTACTTCACTCTTTTGGAGTTCAAATGGTACTACATATGGAAGCTGACGTTCATCGCCAGGATCATCAGTAAGATTAGCAACGTATTGGTCATTCAAATCATTCAGAGCATCAAGAATGCTGATATTCGCAGGCGAACATACATGATGGAGCCAGTCTTTGTTTTTGTTATCTACCTTCACTGTTCTGTACACTTCCCATATGGACTTGTTTTCTTGAATTAAACGCTGTGACCATGATCGCTTGGCTTTGAATATTTCTTGACTGACCTTATCTCTGAAATGTTGGTATAACGGCCAGTTCTTCTGTCTGTAAGCTTTATATCGCTTATTAATCAACACTTTAATTGTCACTGTTATCCAGGGTTTGTCTTTGAACGATCGTTTTATTAAATCAACGGGGAACATAGACACACACTGTTGAAAAACTTGATAAAATAGGTCACAAGCATAATCCAAATCCTTGCCTTCAAACAGTGATCTCCAATCGATGCCATCCAGATATGCAGCCGCTAAAGCCAAATTAGATTTACGGATGTCCAGAACAGGAAAAAATGAAATTGAATGTGGCAAAAAACCATTGAATGGGGAAATGAAAATCACTGAATGGTCACCTGACCCAAAAGGAGCATAGACTTTTGCACGTGCATAGAGATGGCAGAGATCTGCTGGTATCAGAACCTTATCCAGAAAAGCTTCTCCTCGTGTAGGCAAATCCACGAAATCGCTAAGATCATAATTGACTTGAAAAGTCGCCACAGACCAAAACTGAGCAGTTAGGATATTTTCCCAAGAGATCGTCGATAACGGAGGAAACAGAATCACATGCAGATGCTTGATCACTCTTGTTCATTTTACTTCCATGAGGAAAGTATAAAGTAATGAGGATGCACTTAAAATTTTGATATTCGATGCACAAAACAAAACACTCAACATGAGGATTCACAAAAAATTCTATCATGTCAAAAACATAGAAGCATGATTTCGTCCAAACACAAATGCCACCTCCTTTACTGTCTTGACGATCAGCTCTGTTGACATGATAACCGTCTAAATGAAGAAGCTCCCCAGGAAAAGAAGAGTCCAGCCAGCTCTCTACCACACTGATAATGTCAGGACAGCATTGATTAGCAAAGATGCCAATTTCGTCCATCTTATTCTTGACTGAGCGCGAGTTGAAAAAACATATTGATGGTACGAATTCATATTTGACTTCCTGTCAGTCCGATCGTTCAACAATCTTTCCCTTGCGTAGGACAATGTTTTCTCCCTTTTCTTTGCGCGACGTGAATTCATCCATCAGTTTTTTATCCCTTTCAAGTTGAGATCGAGTCAAATCTTGCCGAATGTAAATTCTGGCACCTGTTGCAACACAGTGATTCCGCAGCTTCCAAGAACGGCGTAGACACTCTACCTTCTCATCACAAGTGCGAAATCTTACTCGTATAGGTCTTCTTTTCTTGTTATTTGGATCCGAGTTTGGTTTGCCCACACGTGAAAAGCTGGTAATTGTGCCTTTCTGTATGTCCAAAACACGGCACAATTCAGCAATTTTACCATCATCATGAGATTTTTCATTTGAATCAGGAGGTTCTTCAATGCCAAATAACATAACATTTTGCTTCTTGTCAAGAATTTCTTGAGTTTCTTTCATAGCATCATACACGATTTTACCGACGTCCTCAGACAACTTCATGGTCAATTGCTGCTTCACAAATTCCAAGTCATTTTCCATTGTAGAGAATAGGGTGTACCTTGAGTTTTGTCAGTTGCGGTAGCACAAAGAAATATGCAGACTATCGGCGATCACACATCCAAGGATCTCCAAATCCGAGAATCATAGAATCATGATTATTTTGCTAATAGAACATACGTGTCTTTCCCATTTTCACATGTACATGTGTAATGTATGATACATATCTACGATTCCACAAAATCCCGAAATTCCGGGACTGAGATTCTCCGAGATTTTGGAATCCCTGGTTGACTTTTTGAAGTTTCAAGAATTTTCCAAAAATGTCAGTTTTGACTTCCATGGCCAAAAGTGTTGACACAAAAAGCGGTTCAACCACAGAATTAGACATTTCGTCTCTTCTTCTATTTGACTAGAAAGGAAACATTGGAACCATAGAAATAAACTGTTTATCTGAAGTTGGCTAGAATGGAAATTGACTCAAGGTCGCGGCACATCCGAGGGAACTAAGTTGGGGCATGAAGAACCAATTAAAAGCTTCGATTTACTCATGTGACTGATTCTAACCCAATGATACAGACGTTGGCAGGTGCATCTAAGTGAAAATGCGTGCGATTTATGTGCCGTTATTGTGCATTGCATGAAGCTTAATTTCCATTCTAGAGGTTTTATTGTTGTCAATTTCTATGATTGGAACATGCAACGTTAATGAAATGGCACAATTTGCTGACAATACCATAGCAATCGGACAATGAGCCCCCAGTTCAACATTAAACACGTCAAATTGTGAGAAGTTTCAGTGACTTATCAACCGGATCACACAGCAAAGAGACAGACGATATCAAGCTCTACATAGAAGTTCGTGAACGTTTTTTCGTGCGCCTGCTAACTTTTTAACAATGATTGGAGGGCCCAACATTATCGAGAAAACTTTTGCGCAATGATCTGAATTCTTCGAATCTGAAGGAATCGTGGCAATCGTAGCATTTTGAAGGAATTCAGAGCAATCCGCAAACAGCGCACGACTATTTTTCTTATCCCTGCAAGGCATTAAAAATTTCTTTTTGCCAACTTATTAAGTTCCTGCATGTGACATCGTTTTGAATCAGTTTGCACTTCTATCAAAGTGATGCGCTTAAACAATCTAATTCTGTGGGTTCAACAGATGATGTTCTAATTTCATCAAATGAATTACGATATGCATGTAGGCATCCTCCAACCTAGTCAAGTCAAATGCATTTCCACTGACAATATGATCGGATCTTGGGACTTGGGTCAATCCTGGAGGCACCCAAGATCTTGGGGCACACCTAAGAGTGAAATGTTGATGATTACAGACATTTCATGTGTCTACGTAGGTCACATGAATTCCAGAAAAGAGTTGCTAAAGCTTTGATTTTGACGCTAAGGGACGATGTTATGAATTTTCCCATCGAAATCGCCGAAAAATGTGGCAGTTATATATAGTTGCTGCTTATAGTGACATAATTGGGGCAAATTTTGCTTTCAACTTCCAATTGCCATCATATGGATTGCTTTTTCATTTGTTATTTTATTTTTTTACTACACGACCTTTTCATTTCGGTCGGTCTACAACCCAGGATCTCGGAATCCTACCAGGATTCAGGGAGATCGAGAGTGCGTCTGAGGATATAAGCACTTCCCAGGAGAGCAGCCTTCTGTAATTGAGGTATATGATGAAGTCAGGGTACTTCTCTCAAGTATTTTGCGAGATTCTGGGTGTGGGCACCCAGTGCCCCAATGACTACAGGGATGACTTTCACCTTGATTACAGCATTGATTACATTTCGGGTGTGACAAAATCAATGGCGGCATCCGTTTCTTTAGAATCACTGAGCTTCACGCCATAAATAGCATTTCAACATTTGAATTTGCAATTTTTAAATAAATCCGTTTCTCTGGCAATAGTGAGACTGAGCATTAGCGAAAGCTTTCAGACTACCAGTTTTGACATGAAGTGTGTTATTGAGATAAATTTGCATCATATGAGAGAAATCTGGAAATTGAATTGAAATTTGCTGTCTGAATAGGCCTAAAACTCAAACGAATCACTTGGGATTCATTAAATTCTCTCAAATTATTCAAGGTGCGAACGCCATTTTTCAAGCCATCTTCATCGACAGCTGATGATGACTTCATACATATGTACAAGGTGGCCATAAAGTCGCGCACCCAAGCTTTCTGACTATATATCCAGGCTATAAGATTGCATCAACGCCGACACTTTAGAACATTTTATTATCTTCGCACGTGCACTCTAAGTCTGGCAGCCGGAACGAGTTTCTGCAGGGAACGAGGCCGAAGATGAGACTTTCACAGAATGGTGTTCAAGCTTGCCTACTACGAATATGCGCGTCTGCCGAGTTCTACCTAGCACCATTTCATGTCAAGCAGAATCAAAGAATACACTTGTTAATACAATGGGAAACAGATTGAGGTTTTCGGTATGCAATGAGATATTCTATCTTTTCTCTGATTAAACGAAAATACGAAGCCCAAAGTCCTAATCTTTGACATGAAATGTCTTCAGGTTATTTCCTGTGTTTTTATGATGCTTCTGATTGACGATGTATGTGAGAATGTGGTTAAATGTGAATTAAATTGCTCAAAATTCTTGTGTTAGCCGACATCAGGAGGCTTCTCAAATCCACATGTGTCTAGCTTTATAGACAGGGGTGCATGAACATTATACTATAGGTCCTAAAGACAATCCGTATCAAAATTCTGACTCTTGGCTTAGCATTTTTCACTTAATCAGAGAAAACATACAACATTTCTTATTTACCAAGAACTCCAATCTGCGTCTCATTGTGTTAATCTGTGTTTTGCTTTGATCGTGTCTGACAAGAAGGGGAGCAAGATAGAAAACAGGCTAAATCATTAATGAACATGACGAAGAGCAAAGGGCCGGGCACTGATCCTTGTGTAACTCCACTATCAACTCTTTTAAATGAGTGGAAATATAATTGACAACGACTCGCTGAATTCTGCTAGTCAGAACTGACAAGAAATGAAGCGGCAAGTGTACGAGTATGAAGCTGATCACTGTTGGTCAATGCTTTCTGAAGGGATAGGTGACTGCTTTTATCGAATGCCTTCTGGAAGTCAATGGCCAATATACGGCAGAAATGGGATCTGTTGGTATTAAAGTGATTCGGACAATGTAAGTGGAAAGATACCCTAAAGGATAAATCCTAATAGACAGGAATCGAAAAGGTTAGATGCTGAAGGTAAAATAACCAAGTTTCTAGCAAGTTGTTCGAGAATCTTGTTGAAGAAGGTAAAGCAGAGATCGGCCTGATATTTGAGTTGCTTTTCGGAAGAGAAATGACACCTACTAATTTTCAGCACAAAGCACAAAGGAAATTTAGCGGATGCAAAGCAACGATTGAAAATGTTGGTCAAGTGCGGTGGGGGGAATCTCAATTAAGAATCAATTCTTCGCTGATGTTGGTGCATTTGGAACCTTTTCCAAACTGACATTTCCATGCTGGATTATTATCAAAATCCTATAATCATGAGACACCTTTGCAATAGATATCTAAAGATGAGCATTTGCAATTAAGTCTTAAATACAGTTAGTATGCATAAGCTCTTTTGTGATGAACACGCAGTTTCTATCCTACTTGGATGTGTAGGCCTATCCACATGCGCTTGAAATAAATTGCATTGCTTTATGTTGCAAGTGTTTGAAAGCCTGTTTTGCATAATTTGTACTATGCAAATGCACTATGTATTTCAAATGTATAAATTTAGGGTATTTCAATAAATGTTTTATTGCATTGGCACGTCAATCAAAAATCTTTGAATAAGTTTTGTAGGAGGTGTATGCGTGCACTTCGAGAGAGGTGAGTAGCTTACAGGCTGGAACAGCTCTGTTGAAATTGCATCCTTTCAAATCGCTAAATGATGAGTTTTAATGAGTTTTGAATGAGAAGCTCATTCCGTTTTTTCTCATGTAAAAACCCTGTAAAACCTTGGTTCAAAGGCATTGGAAAATATGAAAACGCGTGAAAGTCAAAATAGTGAGTCTAGCACAGCGTCTAGTCCCTTATCCCCCTGATAGATTGATAGCAAAACCCCGGTAGTGCTTAAGGAAATCGCAAATCTTGCCAATCTACGTATATCAACTGACAGAGAGAGAGAGAGAGATTCAAGTTTTAAATAATGATTAAAATGCCTTACTAGTTTACTTCGTTATCAAACGTTGTCATACCCTACTTGAACTGTGTCTGAGATATTCCCGTGTTTCATTTCTTGTAAAGGAGAAATATGATGTGCAAAATACCTGCGATTTTCTCAAATTACTCAAGAATACTGAAGTTACATGCTTATGCTTACTTTAAGCGCAATGATAGAAGAAAAGAGAGGAAAATCAACCCTTCATATTCCCTCAAATGCCTGGAAAAACGGGGAATATAATGTGATAGCTCATTCTTCTCTGAATATTCTAATGAGATAAACATTCCTTATTACACATTTCACAGATACAAAGAACTTCATTTTAATTGCAGTTGCTTCAATCATTAGACATAACTATTGATCGATAGAGGAAAATGACTTCTTCTATTATGAAATCTCTTCTGTTATGAAGAATCAGCACAATGGAGGAGAAAAGAATGAAAATAACAACTCAGCTTGCATCTAGGTACTTCTGGAGAAGACAGTGAATAACAAATGGCTGTCTTAAAATGTATTCCAGATTGAGCAGCGACAGAAACATTCTTTGATCTCGATTATTCTTCATCATGCAAAGTGTTTCTTCCATCGATGTTAAGATGACATTAATTATTGAATTCAATTACAAGATATCTGACGTTTCATTCCGGAGTACATAATGAAACTGTAAAGTCCTCGATTTATTCTTCGCATTACAAGAGAAAGCATGACTAATGATAGGCGAGACAGACATCAGTGGTGACATTCATGTGAAGAGGTATCAAAGAAGACAATTTTATGACTACATTGACTCAAAATTTATAACCTTTTAATAATAGTTAATAAAACTTCCATGTATATATCGAATGGCTGCATCATGCAACAGTTGTCTTGTTAGTTATGTGTCGGAAACAAACATTACGTTCCATTAATGTATTTTTTCACCACACAACCTATAGGTTTTCACCTCGGAACAGGTCTCATTATTTTTGTAGGATCTGACTCATGTATAAAATTGTATGCTTCAAAATTGTTGCTAAAAAATTACAAGAATTTCTCACTAATTCTATAGAAGCGCGCGCTCACTCTAGCACCATAACGATAGCGATAGCACTAACCATAACGATAAATTGAAATAAATTCACTTTGTATGACTGTGTAACATAGCTGCTCTGCATATCAGCCCGGTCGTCGGGATCACTACTAGAACGATCTTTCTTCAGAAGCAGATGCTGAATAGGCCTGTCTTACATATTGAAACACTTCAGTGAAATCCATAAATAATGTTCCGAAGATAGTTTGAGGTTTCAAATGTTGAAACTTCTGAAGTAGACGCAGTATTGTACATTAAAAATTCAATCTTTTGTAAGATATCCAGCAATGGACAATAATACCGTAATTTCTGAAGGAATAAACTAATCACACAAAGCTTTCAAACGAAAGCTTTCTAATAACAATCACCTGTGGTTGTTGACCAATGTCTTGAAATACACAAATATCTTCTTGGACAATGAATAAAAAAAATAATAAAGGACAAATTTGTTTTGTGGGATTGATGAAAACTACGTCGATCTTTCATTATGAAATAAAATCATCTGAGAAGGAGCGATAGCAAACAATACTTTGCACCACTAACATTAAATTACTGTACATTATCTTTGCAGTACAGTAAGTCCCCGAATAACGAACGGGATGCGTTCCAGGACCTTGTTCGTTATTGGAATTTGTTCTTTATTCGAGACGTGCATGCCAAACTGTCTATATCAACTATTAGTGCCCACCTCTGAAATTGTAGCATCTCCTCGCAACTTGACACAAAATAAAAAGCAAATTTTCGATTAAAAATTGTTTATTTTAAAGTCATTGCCACATCAAAACTATTTTTTCTCGGTGCTTTCTCAAACAGCACATGTACTCTACGTGAACTTCACAAACTAGTATTAACTAGTAGGCATTTAACTAGTATAACTAGCGGAGGCTGGAGTCTCCCCATCAGAACTGATGACATAAGTTGGGTCAATTTCACACGTGGCGCTGGTAGCAGATGTAGTAGCACTAGAGCTCCTTGTAGATGGTTTGAAGAATGAAGCTATTGACAGCTGCTTTGTGATCCCCTTCTTCTCCTTGTAGAGTTGCGTGTAGGGAGCAAGAAGCTCTTGATGGCTAGTGGAAAATTGATGGAAGCGAGCTACATCTGGGTCATTGTGTTCAAGGAGACCAAGGCCCTTCTCAAACAATGCAAACGCCTCCGAAAAAACCTTTCTTGTCAGTCCCTTGTGCTCGACATTCCCCAGCTGCTGTACTTCTTCTTCTTCTTCCTGCTTTTTCCTCTGTTCCTCAAACTCAAGAAGATCTTCGTTGGACAGTTCATCTGCATGGGCATCGAGGAGCCCGCGGACATCCCCTTCATCAATGTCCAGCTGGAGATCGTTGTCCAAGGAGACCACATTTCTGACGACTGACTGAATCTCCTCCTCAAACTCTGATGCGTCGCTAACAACAGTAGGGAGCAGCTTGTGCCACACAGCACTCAGGGTAGAGTCAGAGACCTCTGCCCAAGAGGCACCAATATTCCTCACGGCCTTCAAGATGTCGTACTTCTTCCACCACTGTCGAAGTGCTATGCCACGGGTCTCGGTCTGCTGCACTGCTTGGCTGAACGTTTGGCGGAGATAGTTCTTTTTGAAAGTCGCAATTGCCCCTTGATCCATAGGTTGAAGGATTGCAGTCGTGTTGGGCGGCAAATACATCACCCTAACGTCTGCATGAAGGTCGTCTAGAAACTCAGGGTGGAAACTAGCGAAGTGAAGAGCAGGAGATAACCGAATCAGAGAAATTAAGACTTTCAGAATCGTTGTTCGCTATTCGAATTGTTCGTTGCTCGAATGTTCGTTATTCGAGGACTTACTGTAATTTATAATACTTCTTGATACTTATAGTGTTTTATAGCACTTGGGCTGCCAGTGCCACAATTATGACCATGCTAATTTCATGATTCTATTGCTTGTCGATAAAAGCTAGAATTCATTTTGAGAGTTATTACTCATGTGCATGCGAGGAGAAAGTTTTGCAACTTGCAAGAATCAACAATTATGGTGTCCTTCATAGTTCAATTCTTTATTCAATTTCGCGTTTAATTTCTAGGTAAAGATCCTTACAGATTGTCTATACTACTATGTTAAAGTTTGGCATACAAACAAGTAAAACATGAAGAAATAGTCTATTAAATTTTTCTACATGAACCAAATTCAAACGAGTATTATATATAAAGGATAATATGCTGCATGCTGGAGAATTTTGTTTCTCGAAATGTGAAGAAAAACTTCTGGCCATTTGGGTGAAGAAATTTGACGCTATCTGCTTCTCCTATTCTAATGGTCAGATTTTGATCAGCCAAATGTGGCATCAATGGTAAACGATATTTGTATTGCAATGATTGCAATATATTTTGAAGTTTCATACATCAGGTCGTTGAATTAAATTGTCTTTTAATTAGTAGTTGAATAATTCATATAGAGCAAGCAGTAAGCGTGAGTTGCATGATGTGTAGGTTACTAAGTGTGATTACTGAACATTTGTCAGATGTACATGCATATTTAACTTCACCTTCATTTTACATCACTACATGAGTTGAAAATGAGAATTGTGATCATAATAATACGCATAATAATAAAAATGATAGTTATGAGAATCAAGTCTATCAAAAATCATGTAGAATTACAAAATAACTAGATTAATGTTAAATATGTAGGGATGAGAATAAATGAAGTTTACAGAAACGTAAGTACATTTAGCAGACGTAACTTGACCAGCATACCTATAGACATGGTGTGTGAGTTTTTAGAGATACTTATGTAACGGATGTAAGTTGAACTGCATTAATGGATTACTCGGCTTCTGATGATCATGATGGCCTAAGAGGAGGCCGAAATTAATAAAGCATAAAAAATTATTGTCATCTTGTCTACCTGGTTTCTTAACAAAAACTTAAGAGAATGCACTAGAGGACTTAAAACATGTATACCGTAGAATGAAGTCTCCCAAAAATGTGGCATTCAATTAAAAACACACGACTTAAACCATATATAAACAAATCTGTTGATCACTTCATATCATGCGAAAACAGCCACCAAAAATGATAAAATGTAGCAATAATCTCACAATCTTGGACTCTGATTTTTCGATCTTGGGTCTAGGGAGCCTACCAAGATTTTGCCCAAGATATTGGGTAGGCCTGTCAAACCGAAGATGCTACCCAACCTTGCTGTAGGTCAATAATTGCAATTGATCGGTTTCAGTAAACTGATCGCTGCTATGAAAAACTCCAATTAATTGACTGCTTTGGTTAAATGATTGCAAGTAATGGATTAGTGTCATCAAATAGCGTAGGTCAATTGACTGCCCGATTAAAAAATACATCAGAATTATACATAAACTAGCGATTCAAAATTGCCTGGTCGATGGTAACTTATTTACAAAATGACCACAATATTCTGAAAGAACCAATAAAAGGCAAAATCAGTGAAACAAAGCTGAAAGAAACTGCACGTCCTCCCGCCACGGGAAAAACAGACTACAATTGTATAGCGAAGACTTTAATCTATCCTTCTCCTTCCCCCAGTTATAATTCAACTTTTCATCTCTAATAAGATTCAAACTAGGGATTTAATGGTAGGATATCGA
Source organism: Prostheceraeus crozeri (assembly GCA_907163375.1). Lineage (NCBI taxonomy): Eukaryota > Metazoa > Platyhelminthes > Polycladida > Euryleptidae > Prostheceraeus > Prostheceraeus crozeri. Next base: position 79,362 of record CAJQUW010015462.1, read on the forward strand.
AGCTTGTGACTTCTAGGAGAACGTATTAAGTTCACACTCACATCTCTGCTGCTGCGTTTAAACTGCTGGCATGCTTCCTAGAGGAATTACTAGCCTCGCCTCTCTTCTTCCTAGGGGCAAATTAAGTTTTAGTGGTCCTCTGATTTGCACTTCTTTCCGATCAGCAATTTAGATTGGGGGTACGGCATGTCAGAGCACACGTCAACACTCAGCATCGTAAGGAAAACATCGCACCTTCACTAACTTTTTGCGGTACAACTTAGAATATTTTCTTTTCTCTAACCGATAATTGCCAAGATTTTAGAACATTACAACACCTGAAATTGTTATGCTGTATAAGCTGTTTAGTATCTCTCCCCTACAAAACTCATAAAACTCTTCTTTATGTTCGGCTATCTAATCATCTATTGCTTTTCATTCGCGTCTTTCAGCAAATAATTATCAGCATAGTTGCATGTATGATGCACGAGCTTGTGCCTAGGTTAATCACGTCTAATTAAGAATATGGATTCATGTATTTCATGAATGTCTACTAAATCCAGTTCTCTAAAAACTGGTTTTCAACTATTATGCGACTTGCAAAACTGTATAGTCTATTATATGAACATCAAAGTCAAAAATGCTACATAAATGATCAGTTCATTCAAATGGTAATAATAAATGAGTTACAATAGATTAATTGGCATCGCAACTTGATTGATTCCTTCAGAGATTAAAATTAATTTGTTGCTTAGCCCAATTTTATTCCAATTTATCTTTGAAAACCCCCAATACCAGACAGTCATTGAATTGTCAGCGAAGTCGGGCAGCAAGGCCTTACCAGAGCCGGCATTTCTTGTCGTTCACTAATCCTTTGCGACCTTAACTGCTTTTGGCTCATTCCAGAAACTATCTGATGTGATTATGCACATGAATGATACCTGCAATAACAAGAATGCTCTAACAGCTAAATAACGTTTATAAAATAGAAGTGATCCGATGGTCAGGCAGATCAGTATCATAAAAACAATGTTCCTCCGACTTCTGCTTATTTACCTTTTGGTTTTATCACAACTTCACTTCAACTTTGAATTCCATTAAGAATCACTCTCTATCCAAGCGGGTGCCCGCACTAACTTGTGATTGTTGTCGACTTTATTCCCAACGGTTATCTGACCTGTCTTCCATGTAAAGTTCCCTGTGACAGCTGTTATTTCTCTGTCGCAACTTGCTACTAGACAGATGCTTAGGTATTCTGTCAAAGTCGACAGTTACTAGAATTTACAAACATTGCATAATCATTGTTGACTTATTGAGACAAAATATTTCAGACCAATTGTGAAGGTGTTTTATGATATTTTGAATAGATTCTTCTGAACACAGTGATCATTCAAATATGATTGGCATTCAAACGGGATCTGTGAATATAAACAGAGGTCGACCATCAATGTTTCGTCGAATGTCTGGAAGATTTGCTGGAGTTCGACAAAGTATTCGCAAAATAGTTCTCAGAAAACGTAAGTTGAAAAAAGTGATGGAAACTATTTTTTTCGGACTGTGGCCCACAGGCCTGAGCACGGTCGTTGAAAATTTGTCTTTATTGTTGACTAAAAGAAATATTAATTTTATCACAATCGATAAGTTGTAAATTCGAATTCCGAAAATCAATTTGACAAGTTGCATTCATTGTGGGCATGCGCACTTCAAAATAAGGTCTTTATGTCTATTGATGTTGAAATGAAAGACTTACGATTGGTTGATTTAAAAATTTAAAAACAGAAAATTATTCAATTTGTTTTCAATTTGAAGACGTATTAAACATTTTGATCGTTTATTTATTATAGCTTCATGAACAAGTATAGACCTTTCCTATTCTACACGACTACTTAGATTACATTAAAACATATTTTTTCTGGAACCTGCTGGTATATGAATCTTTTCTAATTTAGGTACAGGTTATATTTATAGGCGGCTTGCAAAAACAAATTTTTGGCTTTACGACTTAACCGCTTCGATTTTTTGATGATGAAATAAACACAATTATGTACATTGATGATGAGACGGAAATGACATGACATCGTAATCAAACAATGCCATGACAACAGTGCCTAAAAAAGCGGTTTCCAGTGGCTGAGATTTGCTGTGTTACGGTAACTTGTCTGTGTACAGTACTTTGTAAAGATTCATGATCATTGTTATTTCTTTTTGAATATAATCAATTTAATAAGTATTAAGTATTGCATGCTTCAGGAATTACATTCTTCTTAAGAGTTATGACTGAAAGACATGTACCTGAACAAGCAGATAAAATAGCTATTGACAAACAGGTAGTTTCCACCGTAGTTCTACAAACTTAGCAAAAACGGAGAGTCGGATTTTTATTGTTCCAATTATTGCAATTATTCCCATTATTCCAATTTATTGCAAGCCAAATGCACAAACACATATTTAAGTGTCACAGCCACTTCTTTTCAGCTGTTTGGAAGCCGCATTGAACTTTTGTGAGACAAATTTTTGAGTTGTAGATGCGGCAGTGAACGTGGGATGCTGTAAACAAAGTAAAATATTCTATTGAAATATCAAGAATTAAAGTGGGAGCGGTTAGTGAAATTATGTGACTACTGATGTTTGCGGGTCCAGAATTACATACAAGTTCCTTGCCACGGGATGGGGTCAATGCGCCACTCTGCCACAATTATCCGACCCGCTCACAACTGTGGGATTTAGGACAGATCAATGAATGCCAGGGTCGCTGATGAAAAGTTTGAAATAAAAATTAATTTGCATGTACTTTGCTCAACAAGGCAGCAAGTACCCCTGATCTGTCCCACAAATGAAATGTGGTAATTGCATATAGGCATATACATGCCTAGGGTATAATCGCGCATCAAAGCCATTTAGAAAAAGATAGTGTCAAGAGTTGAAACTGGTCGACCAGTTGCGAAGTTGCCTGTCATCAGCCCAGCTTCTCCAAAAATGAAACTGGTCGGTCGACAATATTGCGAACTCATTGTATTTACGAGCATCTTATTCTATTTTTTAGTATGACTGATGACAGGTTGTATCGTAATCACTTATTGTAATCAAATTGCTTTTTCTGATTTTATTCTTATTTTGCCGGGCCATGATTTCTTAATTTGCGCACATGTACACGCGCACACAACCAGTGCAGTAGGCAATGAGGAGTGGGGTGGCAGTTTCTCCTTTAATTTCTATGAACAGGTCAAAATGCTCACTAACGTTACAATCGTTTCGCAGATTTTGTTCAAGCAAGCATGATATTAAAAGCTTCATATTGCAAGGCATTGAAATTCGGGTGGAAAATACAGCAAATGGTGGAAATTACCTTATTATCAAGAAAATTGACAACATTTTTCGAGGCCTAATGATTCTCTTTGGCGATCATTAAGAGATCGATTTTCAGAATGTTCATTAGGCCTTCTAAAGACTTATCTTGCAGATCGATTAACTTTGAACTTTATCATGCGATACATCCGATATTCATGGAATTTATCTGGTTTTAAGCGGCTATTTAGAGCGTCACGATGGTGGCTTTGCTAAAAATTCAACACATTATGCGCATGTACGGGCATACGGCTTTCATTAACAGCTGATTCATGTCAACTATCTTTTATCAAATCTGTGATACATGCCCGAGTGCAAGCACATAGAAATTAATGAGCTAGAACTCTCGAAACTCTAGAAAGAAATGAAGATTATGCGAATACAGAGGAAATGTAAATTCATGCCATGCATAATGGTGGCACAAAAATCACACACATTTTCTATTCGATGCACTTGACAACGCCTGCATCATCGGGTTAAGACATTGAAAAAAAATTGTTTTTCTGAAGTTGACTAGAAAAGAAATTGACTCAAGGTCGCGGCACTGCCGGGGAACTAAGTTCAGGCAAGAGCCACCAATGAAAACCCTTTAATTAAACATGTGACTGATTCTAACCAATGATGCAATCGTTGACAAGTGTATTTAACTGGAAATGCGTGCGATTTTTGTGCCACTATTGTGTATAGCTTAATGATAAACTTCGATTCTGGAGGTTTTATTGTTATCCTTTTCTATGGGTTAGAAAGAGTTGCATGTGTGAAGCTACTGTTTTGATATTCTAAGATTTTCATTGGTCATTGATTCTCTAACTTAAATCCTCCGGCTGTGCCGCGACTTTAAGTTAATTTCCATTCTTCCATCTATCTATCTATTTTCAACTTCAGATTAACAATTTACTTCTATTAGCACGAACAAGCATGGTATTTGAAGCTTTGCATTGCACATCATTGAAAAATGAATGGAAAAGACAGAAACGGAGAGAAAAAACTTTGGTATCAATAAACAGTTATCGTGGCTACCTTTCCTGACCGCCTAAAATTTTCACTGGCTACACCTCTGTGCAAAGTACACACGCACTGCACATGTAGGTCCAATGTAGATCAAATAACATCTAGCCGTTGTTGAACGAGCGGTATTGTTCAGCAATTCTTTCCAATGTCGGGTTAGTTAATTTAGCCATTTGACAATAATCAGTTTCTCATTCCTTTAGATACATTATTTAAAAGGGAATTATCTTCCGTTGTCAATCATAGTTTCTTTGCCAGGTATTTATAAATGAAAGTTTTAATAATGCATCATTTCATGATTTATCGAAGTATGACGCTAGATTACCGGATGTTTTAAATGCATTAAATAGGAAATGCGTTGCTTCTGATGAGAGAGAAATCAGATCCAGCTTGTCATCACTGATTCTCCTATCAGCAGCCATTTTATGATAATGTCTTGTTGAGCAAGGATCCATATATTTTGTTTTTCATATAGAAATTAATACTGCCATTCATCATGATAACTTCTTACAAGTTACTGTTTTTCTTTGAGAGCGTCTACAAAAATTGTTCAGTAACGTAGACTGTTTTGGAATTCATTGTCACATCAATCAACAAATCCTATCTCGGTCTATAATCGTAATGCAGAGTTTTTGATATCTAATGTTTATCTCTTCTCAGACGAATGAGCTATGAGCCAAGAAATATTGGCTCAGCACATTTTTTTTGTATCTATTTGATACATCTACATCCGAGTGCAAATCAACTATCGTGCGAAGATTGGAGTTCGAACTTAGTGAATATGGATCCGCTTGTCAAATACATCTTCTTCATAACATTCGGTCCCGATTGTATGGACACGAAGCTTTCTTTGCATTCTCTCTTTGATTTTGTCCAGTCATCGCGTATAAGCTTAGTGCTTTTCCAGGTTCATGCGATTTCGCAAATCTCTGCAATTATAGTCATTACTAAACCAATAGAATCTCAGCCAACATCTTAACTCTGACATTGACATATCATTCACAAAAGAGATGAGAAAATATCTATCTCAACAGACCTTCCTCTTTGCAACTCATCCAATATACCCTGCATATATTGATATTATTAAAGTTTTCGTTGAGAGGTCATTACGCAGAATTTCGCAATATCCTGAACATAATGAATTACCTAAAAATGGTGTTGCTGATTTAATGAAGAAATATTGCTTAAATTATTCAATTTACACGTATTGTGGCAACGTCAGATGCCTGTGTAACGTATAGAAATACAGTCTGTTTCATAAAAAGTGGATCATCCTAAAATTTGACTAAATAAATCATACGTATGATGCAGAAAGCATTTTTCATGCTATTTCATGTCCCTAATTTATTTAAATGTCCTTATATAATCTGATAAGCTATGATACAGTAACGGTTCTTAAGAAGCTAATATTTTGTGGCCCTACCCTTATTGTCAATGACATTACCAATTCGTCTAGGCATTGATTCGATGATATCGTTGATTTTTAACTGATCTAACTTTCTCCACTCTCTTTTTAACAGTGACGTAAGTTGTGATACGCCATCTGTAGGTAGCAGTGAGCGACGAACGTTACGTTTTAGAATACTCCATACATTTTCTATGGGATTCAGATCAAGAGAACGAGCTGGCCAAGATGATGTCCTAAGCCCTAATTGAGACTTGCATAAGTTGACTCTACTACTCCTGTGACACGTAGCATTATCATCCATAAATAACCAAGTCGATGGATCACCAAGTTGATCTGTCATTTGGCCAATGTTCATTCGTAAAACATTCACATAGCGTTCAGAATTCATGGTTCCTTACTGTATGTGAAGTTCAGAGCGGCCATTGGTCCAAATGCCAGCCCAAATCAGTGGAGTCGCACCACCTTGTACCCGGGGACGATGTAAATGTCTCGGAATTTCCTGATCAGATTTTATCCATAATCTCAATCGACCATCACTATCCTTCAGACGGACTGATGCCTCATCAGACCAGACAACCCGATCCCATTGATTTCGCCAGTGACAATGACTCATTGCCCATCTGAGACGTCTTTTTGTATGCTGATCTGATAGTTCGATCTGAGAGGGCCTCTTACAGCTCTTGAAATTCGACTCAATAAGTCTTCTACGAATAGTGGACTTAGAAATAGACGAGACTAGTGCAGCCATCTCAGTTAATGAGAGACTTGGATCAACTTTAACAAATCTCAAAATTAGGCGGTCTCTACGTTTGGATGTTTTGCGTGGACGGCCAGAGCCCTCTTTACGACAGAGTCGAAAATCATCATTATGCCATCGATGCACATTTGTGTAAGGGACATTTAGTCGCTTGCTTGTAGCTCGCAAAGAAAACCCTAGTTCTAGCAAGGCTGACACTTTGCCTTTTGTGAATGCGATCTCGTTATTGTTCATTTGTGCTTTGTATTGTTTTCAACCGGTAAGAGATAGATTTCTAGCTGAAAGCAATCAGGAGTGCTGCCAATACCACCGCAACGAAGTCAGGAGGCTATGGAACATGAAGTCCAGTTAATCACATGTAGCAGTTACATTATTGTTGATGAATAATGGTGCTATACTGGCTCTGATTGACCGATTTTCTTTATTTTTGTTTTGCTTGATAGCTTTTGGCTTGTAGAACAACATATTACATAACAAAGGAAACAAATGTAATTTTATAAGAGTGAGGTATGATTTTGTGTAACATTGCTAAATGAAGATCAAATTATCTACTACTTTTTTATCTATAACAGGAAAACAACTCAATATTCATGCTTGAAATTTCCAACAATTATATTAGTAAGCACAACTGACATATCTTCCAAATTTCAGAGAAATTCGTTCAAGTTTGGCGGAGTTAGACAAGTTGAAGTTAAGGCGATGTTAAGGGTGATCCATTTTTTATGAAACAATCTGTAGTAACAGTCATGCAATCTTTATTGGTCAACAAATTATGCTTTGCAGACGCATAAATAAATAAAAGGGAATAAAATGCGTGTCACGAATGAAACAAAATGAAGTGATAATTGACATCGTTAAAAATATAGTGTCCGTTTGAAACACCATTGGTATTCTTTTATCTTTTTATTCAAAGGAGTTTGTAGCACACGCAAAGCATTTGCGATCATGAATGATAATGCATGCATGCAGTTGTATATTATCAGATACTGTATGCTGTATCAATAGTTTGTCAATTCTCCCCTTTTTATGCGAGACTTATGCGTGATTGATTGAGAGAGAGAGAGAGATCTACATTTTCACTAGACGTATTTATCATCAGGTGATGAAGATCGCATAAATCATAGATTGGCACATACACGGTCAGACAAAGAAGAAAGTCCATAACGAAAATCTTATGAGATCAATAATCATCAGTACATGCTGTGACATTGTATGTGTCTAATACTGTCTCAGTTGGCTCGCAGCCATCTATAGGATAATCATTTGCTTTTACATTATGAACTATCATGAATGACCGGTGGAGAGAGTGCCTATTTAATCATAAGGCTTGCAAGTATACATGTAAAAGTAGAATGCACTTCTGAAAAAAGCAGACACAAGAGAAAGCTGATTTTAAGTACCTAGACGTCAATAGCAAATGAGGGTACTAAACTGCAATTGCATTCATGGCATGATCGCAGACAGGCTGAACCTTTGTATCGTAATGTCGTTCATAGAGGTTAAACGGCGAGCCTTGTCAACAATGCTCCTGTGCATGTTTGTCGGCAACATTGATGTGCTTTTATATCTGAATGTCAAATTGTATTTAATTTGCCGCAACGCATTTTGATTTCATGATTTAAATTTTTATTGTCTTTTTCCACAATACTTTCATGGAAATACGCAAAAGTTTTTAATTCTCTAGTTTAGTTTTTTTTCTGAAATCTGTCACATTTCAATATCATGAAGTTCAAAATTAGATATTATCTTTCGCACTTTGTTATGGATGCACATTTCTCGGCTGTCATTAATTAACTCCATTCAAACCGGACTATGAAGTGCATCCACATCCATAAGGGGCGATTCGCCCACTCACTCTAAAATATACTTCCACCCTTTCCTACACTTCTAGAGTATTGCACCGAATCACATGAAATTTACGGCACAAAATATTTAGTGTGAGAACATTCTAATGGGGGCATTCATTTGATCGATCTCGCTCATCTGCGCGCGAAAAATGGCGATTCAAATTTAAAATCACTGATTTTGACAAATTTTTCATAAATTTGACATTTCACCGAGTGGTTATGAATCATCTTACTAATTGTCATTTGCAATGCTAAAACTGTGTTGAATGCACTGAGAAGTAGCTTTAGGAGTATATAAAGACATTTATGAGTTTGATTTGTGCAAGCAATGCAACTAAGATACACGTACATGAAATATGGAAGATCTTCCACCAAAAGTGACCTTTCCACAATGTCTTTGAAAAGGCATTCATCAATTATGAATAACTTCAATTGTGATTAAGAAGGACGAAATGCAGATACAATGAACTTCTAAATGACTATGATAGCTACATTGTAATCATATAAATAATAATATAATATAATGATGATATAGATGTAATAATATCATATGCCATATAACTATGTAACTTGCATGTATATGTAATATATCGATGGCACTTACCGAGCAGCGGGAAAAGATGTTGTAAGTGCGTGAAAATAATTGGATAAGGCGCATCTGTGGTGTAAGTTTGTTGGAGAAACGAAGAATAACGGAGCTGAGGGAGGAAGTAGGATTGAAGAACACAGAAAGTAGTGTAAAAAAGAGACTGAGGTGGGCAGGGCATATGGTAAGGATGGGAGACGAAAGGGTATGTAGTGAAACAAGTGGAGGAGATGGATAACACAATGACAAGAAGAAGGGGACGGCCAAGGATTCGCTGGAAGTACTATATCAAGCGACACCTGAAAAGCGCAGAAGAAAACTGGAGGACTTGGAAGACGGCAAAGTACAGATTGAAATGGCGGCAAATTGTTGAGGACGTGTCAAAGAGTGTGATGCAGAAAAACACATGAAGTGACTACTAACTGCGTTTTTGATTATGAATATAGCGTTATTTTTATGTGTAAGACATTTCTTCTACCACTTCTCAGGGAAAATGAGGTTGTTGAAATAAAATAATATAATATTAGTAATAAGTAGGCGTTTATTCTCAATAAATGGAAATCACGTAAAGACACAAATACAAAGTCAAAACTTAAATATTGCAGGATGGATCATGCCAAAGAAGGCTTGTGTATTATTCGTATGAGGTCAATTTCGGCACCATCGTGTAAGACACAAGAGCGATATCACAATTACCCGCACACGCATTCCGTGATTATATCAAGATTATGAAAAAGTCCGTTCCTTGCTGACATCCATGGAAAGAATAATTTCATAATGTATACTTTGCAATTTATAACCGCGTGTATACCCCCACCTACTTTATAGGACTTGAGATTTCCAACATGAAGGATTCATAGTCTGCATAGATTTTACAAATTTGCAGGAATTCATTTCTTCAACATGCTTCAAAAAACATTTGCAATGGGAATTTTATGTTATGTGCTGACCTTCTTCCCATCTGTTTCAAACAAATTCTGATTATTTGCTCTTAAAGTTTTCTTTCCGGGACCTAGATATGAGGAAGTGGCATTCGATCTTGATAAGAAAACTGTAGCCTTCATTTCAAGTCCATCATTGGTAAATATTTTATGCTAGTTTAAGCTGTGATGTACATCCATCGCTGAAGAAATTTTCCTGACACAAATTTTCTGCGTGTTTCAGATAACAAATGATTGATTTCAGAAACGCCTAATCTGCTCCTAACATGTGACTCAAATAATTATTGCACTCTCTCAACTATTTTTGAGTTAATAAACGCCGGAAATTTGCAGCTGTTTGCGACCCCAATGAGCCGCTTGAACTTGCCTTTGACACAAACAGGGATAATTTCCCTAAGTTGCCTTGCAGAAAGTGCTCTCGCCGCTCCTTGAAATATCTTCAATACTTCCAAACACCTATTCTGTAAGTAACACTGCCACAGAAAACGATTCAAGCGTTGCTCTTCAAAGTTTTACCAATTATAGTGAATTTTGAATTTACAACCTTCCTCGCTTCTGTCTGATCCTAAAACACGATGCTGAAACTTCATGCACTGTCTATTTTTTATTAGTTCAAATAATTATCCAATAATTCATTTAAACGATTCGGAGGATCAAAAGTCTGAATGCCAATTATCCAATTCGCTAGGTCAAAAGTCCGAATCAACATCCGATTTAAATTTCAAAAAAATCAGTTCCGATTTTCAATTATTTGAACTTCCTACTCGAATACCATTTTTTAAAGCGATTCGATTATCCGTTTCGACTATCATTTGAAATTGAAATCTTTTGAATTTCTGTAATTAGGGTTGTTCATTGATAAGACCATCATTAGGAAATAGACATTAATCACAGCAATTTTTGGTAGTCTAATAAAAAGAGGGCATTAGATAAAATTGCTTCTTCCTGACCCTACCAAACACACAGAACGAATCACCTACTTGGTCAATGGAAGTGGAAAATAAATTTTGGAAGATTTATAACGTTCTTATAAACATAATTTGGAATCTGATCCTGGCATGTTTCCTCGTATGCAGTCATCAAGTCATTAAGTCTTATGTGTACATTTGCATTTGTAATTTACGATGATAAGGTTCCGTCATCTTCTGTCTTAGTTATAAAAACTGATTTAACAAGTACTTACAATATACTAAGAATTCATATGTCCAAAAATAAAGTAAAATTGCACTTATACCTGAAAATAATGTACGTTTAGCAAAAACTGATGCCACATCACTCGACAACATGAACCTATGTTACAAAAAATGCAAATGTAATGCACTGCCGAATACCAAAATACTCGTGTCATAAAAACCGGCATCAAAAAATGATCCCGTAGCCGAAAAAATCGATATCAAAACGATTAGTACAAATTACTCATGTGGCAAAAAACCGAGAATAAAACACGCGCGCACGCAATTATCAAATTCATGAAAAATAGTCAATAGCTCTTGTATATTGAGAAGGGCGTTTTGAGAATTAAATAATGCTGTGTCTACATTTAATGGTGCTTTTAATTATTGATTTTCATGGTTCTATTGGCTCCGTATGATGTGAATATTTCTTTATTGTTTGAGGTAATCACTCTTGCATTTTGTCATAATGCGAACCTATTTTGCATTTATTTTGAATCCATGATTTGTAGCTTAGCTGATCAATTTACTCAAAATTAGACAAATATCGGTGAACACGATAATGATGCGAATGTATCATATTCATCTCTAACAATGATAGTGCCTGTGACGAGTAATTGCAGTACGTGACAAAGTTATAGTTTGCGATTCAAATGACACTATCATTAGCATTCGGCTCTCGAATAGACTTGAAATTGAGACAATGATGAATATCCAATAGCTTTCTATAGGTGGAAAACTAGCAAGGTAGAAGAATAATAATTGTATCATCAAACAATCCATAATTTATCAACAACTCATTTTTGGTGAAGTTGCAATTATGATTCAGAGAAGAATTTTGAGCTGGTTTACTTAAGCCAGTATGCGGAACACAAAATTAGGATTACGGGTGAAAATGCAAAATGAACTTTTCAAATAAAGAAGCAATACAGCTGTTAATTTTTAATCTGTAATTTAGGTTTCGCGAAGAGGCTTGTCAGACTCTACTAATGATTTGTTAGTCACCCATGAAGGGCCGAGAGGAGAATTAGATTTCTCTAAAGTGCTTTTCAGACGCAATTTTCGGGGCGTGCTATGTATTGTACGAGTGGTGGTGGTGAAATGTAGTGGCACGATTAGAATCACGTTGATTTCTCTTGCATTTGTATGCAAGTTATGCCGTCAAGGTGTCAGCATTGCTTTGCAAAGCGAAATACTGGCTTATAACAATAATATACGGCCTAAGTGAGTTAAATCATTTTGCTAAACTTTTGTGCAATTGCTTGCATATAATAAAATTAATTATTTATTCATTTTTCCCAATTTTGGAATTACATGCAAGCCTACATCAGCACATCACAATGAAGACAATCGCAAAGTAAAACACAGAAGCTATTCACATCTAATAAAAGAATCGTTTTGCTTTTTATTCTTTAATTTCTTAATTTATTTGTTTCATAAAAGACACGTCCATTATTTACTAGTAGCGATCTACTAATGGTCTTACAAGCAAATTTTTCGTGACTTCTGTTTAAGAAGGTGGATGTAATGAACTCATGAATAAACATCAAATTCCCAAATATGATACGATTAAGAACAACATTTGAATTTATCAATCAGAAATTTTTACCATAAAAAGTCCTTATCTGAATTTTCAGCACTTCGAATTTTGAAGTATGTGAATGTTTAAAGATTTATCATAAATAGACAATGTCCATGCCCTGCATGTCCTGGTTGCTTGAATTTTACAATGACATTCTCTTCAATTTTCCTTTCCTGTATATCTATTGATAAAGACTATGTCGATATATAAGGAATACAGTTATTCGCTGTTTAGGGAATTGTTATAATTTTTGTTATTCAGCAAGCATCCGACCGATGGCAACAAAACATCTGATCTAGATGGAATCCAATTGAAAGTCTTGGTCTGATTTATTTAAAAAGTGATTGAAGAAGAACCAGGGTTTTGATGCAAAAATTTAATTTAATGAATTAACGATATATAATGTTTGGTGAGGTTGGTCATTTGATGATGGTTGCCGAATATAACCGAAATCAATTAGATTGTCAATTTCTATTTTACATCAAAACCTTGCCTCTTCCTCAATTAATATTTTTGTCTACCATTCAGAACTGCTTTTTAAAACTTCAAAGCACTTATACGCATCGAAGTATTTCATATGATTCTTCACTACACAAACCGTCACAGTGTGCTTTTTTCATTATCATTTGTCTGCTACGATTCCCAAGTAGAGTACAGGAAATAGAAACAAAAGGCGACAATACTCTTCAAAACTATCAAGTAACAGTCACTGCTCTCAGGGTCGAACTAAGTCTTCATTTGAATCTAATTCGCTATCCCCTAAGTTATTAAATCACCAATGATTGCATAACCTAATGACGAAAGATGACAGAATAACGTATTGAGGATTTTCATCATCCGTCAAAACCAACGCATAACAGGCTCATATTGTGCATATTTATCTACAAATTTATCACTTTCATTCAGGAGAAATAGAGAAGTTTAAGCTGATTCTTCTTTAACCGTCTCTGCAGTGTATGGTGCGTTTTGTGTCCCCCTGCACGTTCTTCTTCCCCTGCGTGTTATAAACTAATCGATTAACTAATATGTTGATTTGAAACTGTCGCATTTGCTTCCTGTGATTTTAAATATTCTGATCGCGAATGACGTTGAGAAGGTTGCTCTGCTTCTGAAACGCGATCACTGGAGCGTCTTCTACTGTGCTCAAAGTTGTGACAGGTGCTTGTCATCATTCCACCTGTCTTATCCTTTGGATCTGTCTCGCAAGCCTAATTCAGACGAACACCTGCCAAGTGATGCATGACTTCTGACCTCAGAAGGACAACCGAGATAGACTCGCGAGTCGTAACGCTTTCTAATGTGCGTGCGTGCGCGTGTGTGCATCATCTGTCCCCACCATAGACACGCACGCACAGACAAACCGAACACTTCCTAGTCTTCGACTGGCGCTCAGCCATTCTCCCATTTCTGCTGATGTGTTCTGCTTCGCTGCCCTTACTCTTCACATCCGACATCCGACGCTAGAGCTTTTGTCGTCGAACGCCGCTTAACGGAATGTATTGATCTCCTCCACGCTCGCCGACCATGTCCAACATGCGCGTCAACTTCGGGCGAATCTTTAGTGCCCTTGACAAACTTCTTCGGAAAGAGAGTAAGTCAAGCTTTTGCTGTGTGATTTTAGAGGGATTAAATTTGGCTAGATTTTGAGCGTGCACTTTAGTGAACCGTTCTCGCTCTCGGGAAATCTTATTCTCTTGTGACTGAGGAATTTAATCGCTTAATTGATTGCTAATCGGACCATCAAGTTTGATAATCTTCATAATGCAATGTGTCCTTACTCTTCTATTCTTTCCTATTCGTGAATATCGGAGCTCAAGGGGTCATGTTATTCGCAGGTGCATCAAGATGACAGTAATCTGATCAACACAAATCTTGATGAAGATCAGACGACGGAAACAAATTAACTTCTGATTAATAAGTTTGCGTAAAACTATAAATAGCAAAGGAATATCCGCAGTTAACTTTTCTAATTTAACATTAGATTAGTTTTAATGCGATAACCAATTAGTCGAAGTGAAATGCCTGCACTCGAATATTTAGAACTTGATAATTTATCATCATCCTGTTAATGTTATCAATATAATTGCCACCATAACCAATTAACCATACACACCCTGATATGCTTAATCATCTTGATGGCTTGGTGTCTAGCAATTAAATTTGTGCAGAATTGACGGCCAAACAGAATCTTACATAAATGCATCCAATAACTAACTTGTGATGATAAGGGTATAAAGTTGTAGTTGACAAGTCTGAATCATGGTCATAGGAGGAAGAACTTAGACTGCAAGTAGGGCCAAACATTTTGTGAATTGGTTGGTTTAACCAACCATCTTCTTTTCTTGATTCACAAAGACTAAATGGCGCATAAAATATAGACTGCTGTCTTATTAAAATAAGTGTAAAATAAGAAGCTGTGGAATACTGAGACTAAAGTCGCAGCGATACTCGTCGGTGCATTTGGTGCCCATACACCCAGGTTGAGGTCATACTTAAACATGATCCCCGGAAGTTGTTTGAAGTCCCCGGATTGTTGAAGTCAGTACTCCTTGGTAGTGCTCATATCCTACGTCGCACCTTTGATCTCCCTGAGGCTTGGTAAGTCTCCGAGGTCATGAATCTTAAATGCGCCTGAAAATGATAAAGTGTGATTTCCAACATAGGTTTACAATGTGGATGCCATTATTTGAGAAGCAAAGTCGGCACTGTTTCCGAAAGGAATCGTAGCACCTTCTAAGTTCACGAATACCAAGACTGTTCAAGCAGTCGAACAAGACTATTATCTCAAGTTGATCTAGGGTCGTAGGTTCTAGTGCTCTGAAGAGGCTGTTGTGAATGCAACACTATTGCAAGAAAGTGTTAATCGTGCGATCAGGACGGCGGGGAGGCTGTTCGAGGTGGGTTCTTTCTTCATATCTATCGATTGCGGATTTTCTCATCAAATTGGCTTGTGTACGAAGTGAGAAGTGTGCAGGAGCACCACCTTGCTGAAACACTAGCTATTTCCTTGGTCGACTGAAAATGAAGGGAGCAACAATCTCTTTCAAGATGGAAGCATCGAGTTTACGGCATTACAGAATACACAGTTCTATAAGTCTATGCTGAAATGTCAATCATAGAATTTGATGGCCGGAGTTAATGTGCTGGTCTCCCTGGCTGAAGTGTGGAGTTTTAGAAGCATGATAAACTGACTTGGCAAGTTCACCTGACCGTCAAGGTGGACGCTCGCCTTGTCGTTGAAGACAATGTTTGCCCCAGTTCAGGTGCTCACCTTCGCGTTAAATCGGGAGAATGAATTTCGGAAAGTGTTGACGGCTGCTGTGAAATCAAAAAAGAGCATAGTTCGAAAATTCATCCTCTCTTTGTGTGAATGAAGTCTTTAGATATCTAGTTATATATGCGTGTCGCACATGAGAAAAGCTAATCTGTTGACTTAAAATGAAATAACTCCATGCTTCTTTAAAGAGCGTCCCAGAAAAGTGAAACACCCTGTATTTCAAAATCGATGAGATGAAATCGACTCGTGATGCAGCTAGAACATTACTTTATAATACATAGGCATGATCAGAACGATGAAACAATGTTATTTGTGAGAATTATGTTTCAAAACTGACACTGTATAGTGACTTTTTGATTAATATCCCTAATTTGGAAAAACTTGGACCTATCAATACATAAGGACAGCAATATCACTGTCACTTTTGAATTTGCTCCATCTCCGTTGATTATGCAAATCGCTTGTTCATTAAAAGAGATAGGAACATTACATGAGCAACCAGTAGATCTAAGTATGATACTTCGGCATGATTTTCAAGTTTCATATTCTATTTAGATTACAACATTAATACACTTAAAAGTTTGATTGGTTAACGATCTCAAATTGACGCATGGTTATGATCACACAAATATCTTCAAATCCTGTAAGTGGATGTCACTCAAATCTTCACTGGGTGACAAGATTTGACAGAGTCAGTGACGGGCGAGGACATAGTAATTTAGTTTCAGTGAAAGAGGATGTGTATAATTCAATCATAATATCAATAGTGAAGACGTTCACTATTCGGCTATTTGCCACCAAATTGTATCCACTTGCTTTACGGCGATTTAAAAAGTTAGCATGTTATATAGAAATGCGTGTTGGCTATGCACTCTGATGAACTTTGTGTTTTGATGCACGATTGTTTGCGATCATTGAAAGCACTGCAAAAACTGAGACAAAAAAGTAATGCAAAAATGCTATCACATGCATTGAGCACAAAATGCTTCTCTCTCTCTCTTCTTTTCTGCCCTTCATTCTAATGAAAGCAATTTTGAAATGAAACATGATAATCAAAGGTGCCGATTGTCATTTGATAAGCTTCGGTAATCCTAACTTCTTTCTGCACGTTTATCACAGTAAATATCAATAACCATCATTCAAATGTCACTCTAAAAGTCAATCACTCACATAGACCACGAAGCTGGTCACAACAGAGAGAGTAGGGATCCTCCAGTCGAGGGTTGGCGGGTTAAGCATGAACAACAAGCGAGATCCTTACAAGTGGAAGTTTACATCGCAGCTTGTTTCCATCACAACCGAGAACGTCAAAAATGCGGCTCAAACAATCAGTGAAATATGTGGATTAGAACAAAAGTGATCGCAGATAGTGATCACAGCGGGGAAATAAGTCCACAAACTTTCCATTAGCATTCAGCAAACTCACAGATGCTATATGCACTATCCAGGTTGTAACGTTGTCGAAGTATTTGACTTGGTGTCCATCTCCGGTAAAATTACTTTGGATCGTTGATCTTGCCAAGATTTTGTATTCACGTGGTCTTAGGCTATTTGCGTTTAAAATTATTTTTCATTGAAGTGCTATTTAGTAGCAGAAAATTTATTATACTAATGATGATTTCTACATTAAATGATGATATTTTAAATTTTCTAGTCCATTTTTCACAAAAATTGAAGGAAAGGGAGCAAGACAACTAGACAGACCTACATGCAAAAGTCCTACAACAACATTATCATTGTGCAATCATTTGATGCAATAATTGGCGCAATATCCTTATGGTGCAAACATATTTCCTCACACTTTCTTTTATTATCATTTTTCCTTTCTTTTATGCACTTCTTTTAATGCAGAACCTGCATCTTTACGCTCGTTTGTCCATCTGTACGTTTAAATATTTGTATTTTTGTGAATATTCAACACGTCCGTGTTGCACGTGTTGTAATGCGTTCAGTAAATGCTGAGACGCTCAACCTCATTGCGAAATTTTCCCTTGCATATTTTTGGCCAGTTAGAAAATATTGGAAATACTAACAAGAGCGTTGAGTGCGAACTTTGAATTGTTGTGTTGAGAATAGCTTAGGGTCATATTACTTAAATCTCACACACATGGGAGTCCAGTGAGCCCCGAAACCATATCTTTCTATTTTACTTTCCGGATGGATGATGTATCTGCCGCTCATGCCTTGCAAATTCATTATTTTTGACAATGATTCTGCAGGTGATATTTCACTTCAATTGAATCAGTAGATGCATCGTGCATTATATAGGTCAAAGGGTCCACAGTACGACCTCCCCCTCAGTTCTCTGGGGATGTAGAATGTCTCTTCAATTTTCTTACGATCAGATAAAAGATAATTTTGTGCATGCTCATGATTTCGCTTGCGTCAAGCTCGTGCATCTGAGTCGTGTTGGGAGATGGCAAATGCGAGTAGTTTGCTTTCGTACATGATAGCACGTGACTAGTTGGTGCACCTGCTTACATGAACAACTCAACATATATCAATGTTCAATATGAAATTCGTCATTATATTCATGGTTCGACACCAGAATCAGACAGTTGACCGAGCTTTCACAACAGTACTATTTTAATGAATTTAAACAGCTACAGCTGTTTGAGAAGCTAAAGTTGCATCAGTTATGACCCCGATTTTCCGATAGTGGTGGATGAAATCAATACACTTTACAAATGTAGGGATTCTGCTTCACGGACTAAATTAATCTTAATTGACTGAGATTTTATAAGTATTGTGTAACACTGTTTTATCTTATGTCAACTTTCCCAATGTTTGATATCGATTTGAGCAGGTAAACTAAGAATCTGTAAAACTGGCATGAAAAAGCTTACGTCTCTAAGATTTAAGTTATTCGGATGCAGGGGAAACTCGCTATAACGAACCCTTCTATAACGACCTTATCTATGAGCCCCAATTTCTTTTATAATATTCAACAGGAATCGAATAAAGAAAATATATTGTTGAATCCACATCTAAGTAAAATTAAGCCAGTCGATCGTCCAACTATAGCAAGCATTCACAGCCTCCATGTGCTAGGGTAAAGTCGGGTAATATCGACAGCTAAGCCACTTTTCCAAAATGAAGCTGTAGGACTCCAGGAACTCATGCATACGTGCAGCAAATTGCACCAACAAGTATTTGACTCGCAAAAGTACAACAGAGGGTTGGTGGAGCACTTCTGATTGCCTCATCCTGACAGATATCGAAGCGTGAAGTGAGTCGCCGAATTCTACAATATACACGTATTGCCCCGATCAGTGCAAATCAGTCAGCTTCTTCACGCACCATGTGACAGCTAAGTGCATGGTTATTCCATATCATAGGGGAATGTAGTTTCACTGAATAGTATTGACTCCGTCAAATTCTTTAGTTGTTTTAAGTTATATTGTCACATGAAATCGATACAGAAATGTCGGGTAATAGACACTAATATTGATAGGTAGCAAACAGCATTTTTTTCAGCAAGATACTGACTAAATATTCAGCATTTTACCATTATTATTTACTGTCTCATAGAATATCGCCTTCAAAAGATTTGAATGTATCCCTATATGAATTATTAGGTCTATTCAGACCATGTGTGGAAAATGTCGGGTAATATCGACAGTTCAAAACAGTTTTTGAGGTCTCACGGTTGCATTTCTCGGTTTCGACATGAACTATGATATCCAAAAAAACCTCTTCTTATTCAAATCCATTTATCCATCGATTTAATTTCTGATTTTAGGTGAAAAGTGAGGTTTGCAGTCTGTAATGATATTCGCATAATATCGACACATTGCAGGGCGACATCGACAGTTCCCTATAAAAGCGCCAAAAATGACAAGTAAGATAAACTGGAGACACTACATATTATACGAAACGACATTTTACAAATCTGTTGTCTCTTTGATTGTCTGAAAATGCGAAACTTCATCACTCTCCGCTGCGTTACACGCTTGCGTTACATCCATGAAAAATGTGAGGAATTCTCCTTTTTCGCTGACGAAGATGGACTCGCTATCTAGACTGCTCTGAGTCATGAAACTCCACTTTCTCGGACTGTCAAAGAAACAACAGATGTCTTAAGTTTCGCTTCATGCAATATATAATGTCTTTAGTCTACTATACCTGGCAAATTTTGACTCTTCTTTTTTGGGACTGTCGATATTACTCGACAAAGTGTCGATATTATACGAACATCATTTTAGTTTACACACCATGGTTTTCACCTAGAATCATAAATTCAATCGATTAACTAACAAATTCGAGTAAGAAGAGATTAGTTGGATATCACAGTTCATATAAAAACTAAGAAATACAGCCGTGAGAGCACGGAAGCCGATAATAACCGATTTTACCCTATTCATTCTGTAGCACTAGGTGTTGTGGGCTGGAACTCTCATACTCGGCTTAAACTGGGTGCCAACAAAGGTTTCAGTCATTTAGTACTGCATTGGGAAAAACTGAGGTTTTTCTTTGCACACCCTGTATAATAGTAATTATTTCAGGGAGCTATTCACACAAATCGACTTGTGAATGAATGTGTGTGGGTCTGTAGTATTCCTAATTGTACATCAAACAATGCTTGAGGTTAGAAATTGTAAAGATATCCGACAACACATCACTTGATATCCCAATTATTTTTGAACATATATACATATCCAATCATGCTGCAAAAGAGCACTCATTCAAGTTTTAGTGGGCCTCTTACTTTACCAGCAGGAGCAAAGTAATCTAGTTGAACGATTTTATGCAGTTCACTGAATGGAGACGATGGTGCTGCGTGTGCGTTGTGTGCACAGCAGAGTGGCTCTAATCTCCTCTTGAAAGGGAGAATTCTCTTTTTAGCGTCTTAAAATAGTTGGCAAATATAACATTTCATTTTCGTTTATGAGAGAGAGAGAACATTGGTACGTATGTGTCCACAGAAACTAAGATACTTGAATTTCCGATCTCAATAGGACAAGGGTCATTTTTACAATACTTTGCATTTAATGCTCGGAAATGAATTGTTGCAATAATTGGCTTTAAAATGGATTACTACGATTATCTGTAAATCAGTGCATTTTGAATGACATTGATCTGACCATGTTCTACTGTCTCCGCAAATAGTCTGATTTCGATGATTATAATTCACATCGATTAATCTCTGATCGTCCATGTCTTCCATGTATAGAAGCTTACTGTATTTTTTGGCGTAGCGGTTTGTTGTGTGATGCAGTTGAGACTTGTGCACAACTAATGAAAATTGCATTGAAGCGTGTGTCCTTCCAACCACGATTACTTAAATTTTTCAATGCATTGTTCGAGTCATTTTCACTGGTGGCATAACTGGGGAGTGACCTTTCCCTGACCCTCCTGTTTTCTCTCTCTCAAAGCTCTAAAAGTTTATTACCCATCTAGTGGGAACAAACAAGGTACTTATCAAATTATTTACAAATATGCCAATGTGAGTGGCAGAAAAATAAAAGACAAAAACACACTTGCATCATGATCGCCATCGCATGCAATGAATGAATTGGTGATTGGGATGAAAGTCTCAGAACGTCCGCGCTATATGCAATCAATTGTTGTGCTACGGACGATCCAATCAATGAATGAATGAGCCATAATGTCATTAAGTAGAGGAGAAAAGCATGTTATATATAAATATATAAACCAAAATATATAAACATCGTTTTCCTTTTGATTTGAGTATGATTATTTTATGTCATTGATCAAGTTTATTTGGAATTTTTATTTGCTCTATCTTATTTGCTCCGTTAATGCTATTCCTCCTTCCAACCGTTAAGACATTTGCGACTTGCAACTTTTTGATCCGGAACTTTTGGATATCTCATTACAAAAAGCAAAGTGCGTTGACATGCATCTCTTATGTCAATGTCATGACCTCGAACTGCAGTTTCTGATAAGAAATCTAATTATTTTGATATAATGATATTGTAATTATTTATTGTATTAACTTTGCTGCGAAGTTCATTAAAAGCTCTCTCTCAACCTTAGGCACAATCAATCTTTCGTTTGATATTCCTTCCCTGTTCATTAATATCGCACTCATCCTAAGTAGCTTGTCAAATCCAAAGTTCGTTTGTACATGAAATAATGCATCGCCGAGATGTTCAGTTTCAATTCCGAGACGTCAGCAGAAATAATCAAAAAACAGATTTGCTTCAGATCAGTTGGCTTAATCAAAGTTGAAGCGAGGCGATAAAAATCCGCGTATTTATCATAATGCGGTCAGAAATATTCAATAACAAATACAGCTCTTCGATCAGAAAAATCACAAATACTCACTTCCACTCATTCATTCTTCAACAACGGCCTGAAAGCTCATTTCAAGTAGTGAACTGGAACATCTGATTTATTTTAACCTCCTTTAGTGATAAGCTTCCATTACAGTCTATGTTTTTTTCTGGGGGTGTTGTTGAGATTCCTTTCCTACTGATTGACAGCAGAGGTCTGTCACAATATAAAGAGAATGACAGTCCTACACCAACACCTTTCAATGTCTATACAAACTTCTCAAAAATCTTTTCCTATTCAAGCTTCATTTTCTGCCTTATAATTGTCATGCTGTTGCGAGTCAACAGTCACATCTTCAATTTGCGCATTCAGCTTCTTTTTCTTGTCCTTCTTTTAAATGGAGTGACGACATTATACTTATCAAATAATAAGCGTGAGTTGAAAGTTGACACGTATAATGACGATCTGTCGTCTTTAAACTAGGTAAAATATGGGATGAATGACGTTGTCAATGCGAATGCACTTATTTCGACCTGGATCACTTACAGCTGATTGAAATATGCTCATAAGTTCTTCAATATCAAGTGAAGTTTGTACGAGGATTGTCTAACATTGTGCTAATGCACAATTATGATCGTATCTTATCCCAAAAGGTGTCTTATTAATTTTTGAGGATATAGAGATATCATAGATTGCCTCCAACTTTGCAGTCATAATCAGGGTTGGCGTGGGTATGGGGATTCTGTGGGGACTGCCATGATTTATGAATTCACTAGAAGCAATCATGATAAATGCATGCAGAACTGAAATTTCATCATATTCTGCCTTTGAATTATCAACAGCTTACTATCTACACCACTTAAACTCGATGAAATATCTGTACTGATTCCACATCAGTAACACATTGTCAATGATTTTGAATGACTGAGAATCGTAGTAGTAGTGCTTTATTTGATAATGAATGAAAATCAAACTTTACAATTACAATTGTTTACATACAGAGAAAAATCAACGGTTTGCATAGCGTATCATTAAAGGAAAAAATGAGTTGCATCGAATAACAGTGCGGGAAAAGTAACTGTATAACTTAAAAGTTCTAGGTATAGTACTTGGCACGAACTTGAGCATAATATGTTGAGGATTTTCGCAGATATTCTTGAGTAGACGATTGCTAAGGCAAATGCGACGTTTGGCGATATGGTCAGCCGAGCAGTTGCACTGTGCATTAGAATTACTGATGATGATCTTATGTGCTAGTTTTTCCATCCAGAGTTGGAAAAGTCGGAATTGGAATTAATTCCGATCCGGAATTAATTCCATTTTTCGTCGGAATTGGAATTGACGATGTTTAAATGTACTGGAATTGGAACTGGAATTGACCTTGGAAAAACGTGTGATAAATCCATTTGTGCAAAAATTGAAATCACAGTACTCGTCGCGTTGGTGCCTTCGACTTTTTTGGGCGGCTTCGAGTTTCCTTTAATCTCTGCTCGTTAGCTTTCGACCCGACCACATCTCGTTCTTATCACAGAATTTTGAATCTCTTTTTTTAACATGGACTATTAATCAGTTTCATGATATCATTTTCATCGTCGTTTTTTCTGTCATCAACAATCACGTTATTCGCACATTGAATATCTTTCTTCTTTCAGTTCATTAATAGATTTATTCGCATATCATCTCTCTCTTTCTCTCTCAGCGCTTGATTCTTTGCTGACCGTTAATTTTCTTTTTTTCTTTTCTTCACGAGACATTGAATATCTCGCTTACGAAATGAAAATGGCGTAGGCTGACCGGTTACATATATACATGTACGCAAGAAATATGAACTATGAACATGAGAATGCTCAAAGCGACGACGCAGGGAACGGCACGCAGGAACAACGAGGATAGGATAAGGGCACATGGATTAGATTAAAACGAAAAAACGTTAGATACATTGATATAATACACTATACACGACATGCAATTATCGGAGTTTAATCTTATTATGGAATTGGAATTGGAATTGAATTGAACTGTTTCGACTGGAATTGGAATTGGAATTGAAGTTTCTGCTCTGGAATTGAAATTGGAATTGGAATCAAAAAATTTCCGTGGAATTTTTCCAGCTCTGTGTCCACCATCTGCAACGCTTGAGCCCAATGATAATTAATCTCAACGAAAGCACGCACAGTCGAAGAGAGTGTGTATGTACGAGCAATGCACAAGATGAAGCTCATCGCAGTTCGAGAAGTAGGAGAGACTGCGCAAAACATATAGACGTGAGGCTGCTTTCTTCTTAATTGCAGTGACGTGGGAAGCCCAAGTCATCATCGATAGTGCACCAAGAATGTTTAATGAATTCATAATTTGAAATGGAGTGAAAACATCAATTTTCGGAGTAGAGCGTCTTTGAGTGAACATGATCTTCCACTTTCCAGAGTTTACACGGAGATTATTCTTGAAGCACCGATCATTTATATGCTCGACTTCACGAGTGAAAATTTCGATAGGATTGTTACCTCACAACAGTGGATTTATCATGTACACATCATCAGAATATTTGACCAGCTTTGCTTCCTGGCATAAAGGAATCAAATCTCCAAAAAACATTAAATAGAAATGGACCAAGCTTAGACCCCTGAACAACACCGGATGATACTGTATACGGCTCACTCAAACTACCTTCGACACGGACAGAATTGCAACGGAACTCCAAAAACTATGGAGCCAATGGATGAATTGCGGAAGAGGCGTGACTTTGGCTAAGCTTTTCAATCAACAAGTAGTGGTCTATGGAATCGAATGCCTTCGCTGCATCTATGCTGATTTAGCCCCTGTGTGTCAAGGACTTCTGAAGGGGAAGAATGGTGCAAACTTGTTTCACGGCGGAACTGGATGGAAGCCGATTCGCATGCCTTTTTATGCTCGTATATTAGCTCTAGCTGCATAAATCACTTACATGCATGTAGATCAAATCACTTTGATTCATAATGATTGTGTAAGATAATTATGCCTGCTGTATTTGAAACTTATCACGATATAAAAGAGGTCCTTATATATCATTGCCTTACTTTGCATAAAAAGCAGGTAATACATGGAAAACTTTTGCAGAAAACTTTGCGTCCTGAAGCCACTTTTCAATATTTATAATTTAGACTACACCGGATAAGCAAAGTAGAGGATGTCTGTAATGTAACAAGATTTTAGCGCGCACGAAGTTCTGAACTCCTTTCAAGGTACATGCACAGTATTGTGCAATGTCGACCTGTCTGTGGTATAGCGTGTCCCCAGGGACATCAAACTTTTCAGGAAATTCGATGCGTAAGAAGGCCTCGATTGTATGACAGGGTGATATCAGCAGGATATGCTGAAATAGTTTCAGTAAACGCTCATTTGCGGTTGTAGTAAATAGTAAAAGGGGCTACATGGATTCGATTTGTCCCTACGATTTTGTGTCAGTGGTGCAGGCTGACACGATGTGCTTCGACTCCTATCATCATCTTACCGTGTCTAATTTGGCACCAAATACGATTTTGTTTGAATTCGAGGAGTGCAAGGCCGTCTGAGCTGAAATTCATACATCTTCTATCCCGCAACACGAGTTTCAGTTATGCTTACTTAGATATTCACATTGTTTTTATTATAGTGCTTCAATTGCTTACTTATTATTCAAAATCTGTGGTGCATTGGACGACATCCAAGAGAATAATTTCAATTTTAATACAGCTAAAGTTTATGAAAACCGATCGTCAGTGCAATGGTCAGTGGCAAGGACATTGGTCAGCGGTGTAACGAAAACCTTGGTTACACGAAAAGAAAGACATAACGATGCACCCCTGTAGGGTTCAATCACCATCGTTTTTTTCCTTTTCTGTTGTTCCTATTTGAATGTATAATTCGTACGTATAACGAGAACTCCACGCTTGCCTTATCAACAATAATTCATCGCGCT
Source organism: Prostheceraeus crozeri (assembly GCA_907163375.1). NCBI lineage: Eukaryota > Metazoa > Platyhelminthes > Polycladida > Euryleptidae > Prostheceraeus > Prostheceraeus crozeri. The sequence continues at coordinate 105,441 of CAJQUW010015462.1, forward strand.
TTCTCTCGCAACTCATCGGTGTGCTCTGATTGGGCGATGATTGGTACTCAAAATGTGCTCAAAGATAGGTCGTCTGCTACAGAAACAATCCAAAGCTTACAGTCGCACTTGCAACAGAAAGGAAGGCTGAGAGAAAAGCAGAAGTTATATAAAGTTAGCCAGAAAAGTTAAAATCCAGCACGAAGTTCCTTAAAATGAAGTCTGATTCGTTGATGAAGAACCTACATAGAAGTAATAGCCGAATAGTCAAAACGTACACGTAGTTTCATTTCACAGTGATCGATGACCTTGTATCGATATTTTTTGACTCGCTCATAGATAGGCAGTAAAACAGACATCATCTCGATTTGCCTTCGGAAAGCTTGTTAAGAAATCTATAAACGCTTTCGGTTTGAAACTCGTGATGTACATGTTCCATGTGATAACGAAGGATGACAGTGCTGCAATTGTTGATTATGAGGAAAATTATATCCAGGATAATAGACAGGTTGACTCTAAATATTTGTATGAGACTTGGATAAGCGCACTATATGAAGCCATTTGCCAGAATCGTGTTCTTGCTAAGAACAAATAACATCAATTGAAACCCACACTTTGACGGCCTGAAAACCATTGAAGAGCAATTTCAATAGAAATTAGTCCGGCAGCCAGAGCGAGTTTCTGCAGGGAAGAGGCCGAAAGTGAGACTTTCACAGAATGATGTAGACCCAATGCCTACTACGAATCGGCACATCTGCCGAGTTCAAGTGAGTTCCTCTTCTTGTCAAACAGGATTCAAAAAAACACATGTAAATCCAATGGGACACAGATTGCAGTTTTTGGTTAAAATGAAATTTTCTATGTTTTCTCTGATTAAACGAAAACTGCTAAAGCCAAGGTCATAATATTTGGCATGGAATGTCTTCAGGTCATTTCCGATTATGTGCATGTGCTATTATCATGCATCTGATCGACAATGTATGTGAGAATGTGATTGAATGTGGATAAAGTTGTTCAAAATGTTTGTGTTTGCCTACATTAAGAGGTTCGCCAAATCTAAATGTGTCAAGCTGTATAGACAAGGGTGCATGAACATGAAAGGACATGACCTGAAGACATTCCATGCCAAAAATTATGACTCTGGCCTTAGCAGTTTTCGTTTAATCAGAGAAAACATAGAAAATTTCATTTTAGCCAAAAAAACTGCAATCTGCGTCCCATTGGATTTACATGTGTTTTTCTTTGATCCTGCCTGACAAGAAGAGGAACTCACTAGAGCTCGGGGGACGTGCAGATTCGAAGTAGGCATAGGGTGTACATCATTTTGTGAAAGTTTCACTTTCGGCCTCTTCCCTACAGAAACTCGCTCTAAATGCATTCGTCTGAGTTTGGTTGTGGTATAAAAGTAATACATGAGTTGATAAGGTGACAGAAGAGAAATTGTAGTGAAAATTGTAGTGTTATAATCCAATCATCAAAGGCAGTTGTCGGATCGTATCATGCTTAAAGTTCTACTGAAATTGAAACATTGGATATCACTCATTCTACGTGGAGAAAAATAGCATATAAATTAGATGTCTAATCCTGTGGGTGTATGAGGATTTTGTGGAGATACCCACAGGTTTTCTGTGCACATGGGATGGGGTGCAGATTCAAATTTCAGTCTCCACAGCAACCTTGGACTCATAATGCACTTTGGAATCATAGAGAGTTTACAACACCATTATTGAACTTTACTTTTATCAGCTACCATTATTGAAATAATTTCTAAGGGAAACTTACATACTGGAGTAGCGGATTATATTTCAAAGTTCAATAAAGTTTAGTGCAAAGTACTGACAAGAGATGGGAAGAATACTTAAAGTGCCTTAGAAAAAAGAATATTTTTAGTTTGGAGAATCCCAAATTGCTGATGAAGCAAAAATAAAACTGTATTTTATTCTGTCAAATAAATAAGGACACCTTATGAATAAGAATAAAGAGCAGGACTTCATGATTGTGTTGAGAACGCATTAGGATCTAACAAGGGATTTCTGGGAACTCCATTTTTGAGGAAAATCAACTCATTTAATGAGTAAGCAAGACGATTTCACTATGATATTCTCATAAAGTAGTTAGTTCATTAGTAGCATTCGTCGCAAAGACAATCCCCTTACCAACGTATACATGGGAATTGTAGTAATTACAGTCCTCCAATGGGAAAAACGAAAAGGTTGCCTTCTCCACAATGTTGTCAGATTTGCCTATAACCTGCAAATTTTGTTTTAAAAAGGCTGCACACGTTAGTCTGCAAGTGTATTTTTAATTTCATGTAAAATTTTATGTAAACTGGATTGGAAAAGAATTTTAAGAATTGGAAACTTTGGGGTGAAGTGCAAATGGTATCTGTCTTTTTTGAAAAGCAAATGTTCAATCGCATTTGTACTTAAGTGCATTTAAACACTGTTACCGTTTTCCAACATTCGAATTTTGGACTTTCTTAAGAAGTTTATGTATTCTTTCACGGTGAACAGAGAAGAATGTCCCAACTTTGAAAACCAATTGTGACAATACAGAGCTCCGTACAAAGCTCGCATGTATTATAATCTGACATATGACGTTCTGAAGTGCTATTTCTAGATTTGTCGTTTTAATTTCTCCATCACTTTAGCAGCTGCATATTTATTTATTTTTTCTATGAAGCACTAGATTTGAAAGCAAAGGATAGTGTACAGTCAACATTTTTTGGCAACACTGGGATTCCCACATGCCACAGCCACAGGAGCTTCGTATCTGGAAATGGCCCTAAATTTGTTGATTCCCCAAGCAGATGAAGATGCTAGAAGTTTCTTATTCCAACAAGATAGTGTGTCGCCTCACTGGCATTCATTGATTCGAAGGCTCCTGAATGACATACACTGGATTGGACGAAAGCAGAGCCTTTCATCACGATCAGCCTCCGTCAGTCCGTTTTTTCATTGGACTTATATTGAGGATACAGCCTACAAGCCACTTCTTCCAACAAATGTCAGGAGCTTAAGACTCGAATAACAGCTGTAATCCGAGCGCAAACGCTCGGATGATGAACAGAACTTTAAAGCATGCACAGGAACTAAAGCGTGGAAAGATACATGCAATCGGATATGTGGACTTAGTGAGCGCTTCTAACTACAGTCTTTAATTCATTAAGTGCTTGTCAAAATGCATGAAATTTTATTTCCCAAAAAGTAATGTCCTCAGCTTTGCGAATCTGAAGCTTTGTGGTAGCTGGATAATATTGAAAAGTTTCAGAAAATTTTGAATCATAGAGCATGCAACCTGCAATTCTCTGAAGTCGTCAAGTTTAGGACGGATCATCCATTGGAAATTCGATGTAGAGCGTAGCTCACTCGCTGACTACTTCTAGCTTCCTCACATATTCCTCTACCTGCTACTCGATTTGATGCGTTTAGTAATCACTAGGGCAACCCATGTTAAATAAAGTTTAATAAAGTTAAGCATTCTCTCTCATAAGGTTAAATAAAGTTAAAAATCTCTTAATAAAAAAGGTTAAATAAGGTTAAAAATAGGGGGGAAACAAAGTTAAATTTTATCAGTCTTTAGGTTAAATGTTGGTTGCCCTAGTAATCACTTAGTTGTGATAACTTAAGTGGCACAGAGGATAAGGCATGCGTGAGATTAAAAAACATTGTTATTTTACAAAAACACCATCCAATCAATCTGTTTCGGCGTCGAAATGTTCTCTTGTTACTTTCTACATCCCCGCGAAACAGGGTGTCAGAGATAGAACATACAGTTTATGGTCTCAAAATCAAAAGATCGTCGGGGTAAAATTCGCGACTTCCAGAAAACGCATTTCCCCTGAAACCGTAGAAGGCATTGACCGAAGACTTTGGCATTAACATAGTATTTCGTGCGATTTGATCACGAGATCTATATTGCTAGTAAACGCAGACTTATTATGTAGAAATTTTACATCAATGTGCAAAAGATTTTATGCAGTTTTAGTTTGAGCAAGCAAGCAGGTGTTTTTTTGAATGACAAACAATAATCTGTCAATATGGGAAATTTTAGACATTTAGGTACATTCTATTTTTCATTAAAAGAAAACCCGAACCTGCTCAATATGGGTTTTGACACCAAACATAAAAAAATCAGATGACATCGCCTGTAGTCATGTAGATAACAAAATAAGTAAATGGAACAAAAGAACTATACAGGTTAGTTATGGTTTGGAGAAGGGAAATGGCTTTGAATTAGTATCATTTATTGGGAAGATATCTTCAATAATAGCCTATTGTCGCGTCTCGTTTCATTCACAGTGCATTTGCAGATCTGGCGTCTTCTTTCTTTGTTGCCATGATTCTAAGCGCTGCCTTATCAACAACAATCAAATAGAATGAAACTTCGACATACGTATTCAGAAGCCGAACGAACGCATATACCTTATTCAATAAAGTACGAAATAAATTCACTATGGTTGCATTTTTATATATAAGTTGCTACTATTTGCTAGCATCACATTCAGATATTTATGAAATTTTGATCTATTCTTTTAAAATTTTGCATTACTTGAAGTCTAGAAATCATTCCGTTCACGATGCATCGTGAACTTCTCTATGTTTATTAACCTAGCAATGTGTAGCCTCTCCCTTGCTCTGAAGTAAAAATTCAAAAGTTTATGTCTGCTCCAAATGTAGTTAGCTAGCTTTCCAATAGCTGAATTTGCGAACAGACTGCATGAAGCATGTCATCTTAATCCATTAATGACTACGGATGCTATATACGATACAATCGAATCAAGACACGACACGGTCAAAATAATTCGAAGGATCCAGGAAACGGAAGATACCAAAGTTAATAATTGCCCTAGTGGAGAATCCTGTAAAAAAATCAGGTAATTAAAAATCATGAACGAATGAATACAAATTAATGCCAACTACATAGAGTAACCTACTCCAGTACAGAGTAGGGATTGAAATGCGAAAAAAGGCTAGCCGACCCAACTTAAGACGGGAAGGGAAATAAATTAAAACTTATGATCGATTTTATTTTTACAATCCAAAAACTAGAATGACAGTTCGTCATGGACTTGACGAGAAGCTAAAAAATGTAAAAAAAATAACAAATGGTGAAAACAAGAAATCTAGGAAACCAAAACTGAGCTTTTTATGTATGGAGTCATCAAAGAGGAACCATGTGGCCGCATGAAGCAAGGTTTCGGCTCCTAACCTCCAACCTATGCCACATGGCGGCGCCAGGCCAACCATATCGAATGCACGACATGGAAGGTCTCTTCAAGCCTGAGGAAGCATAGCAGAACCTAACCGAAATATTTTTTTTTGAATTTTTTTTTTAAAATAGCAAGAATTGCTGCATTTGTTGCCTCTTTTGTATTTTGTATTTTATAATATATCAATTAAGGATTCAAATAAAAAATAACCAGATGGGAGAATAGTAGTCACTTAATTCAAGGTATTATTGCATTACAATGTTGTGTATGATGATAATACTATAATGTCAAGCATTAACATAGGTTACATCAACTGCTATTTGGTGAGATTTAAATGCTTTCTTCATTACTTTTTGCCAATGAAATGAATTAGGAAGACGATTTTTTTATTGATTACAGTTTCAAGTATTCTCCTCGTCAAAGCAAACAATTTTATCATATCGTAACATAAAAGCCTGTAAACATAGACAATTCTATCAAATTTCATTGTGTGATACATTCGTCAAAGTCTGCTCTAGTGAATAAAAAGTCAGAATATCACAGTCAAGGCTAAAAATACCAAATCGAGAAACTGTTTCGGTATGATTTTCCCACATGTCTGCGACACTCCATATCAATGTAAATGAGAAAAGCGAGTTCAACCACATGGATTTGACAGCCAAATTTATTACATGTAGTTATTCGAAGAACAGAAATATTTAACAGGATTTCAGCATTATAGCTTCAAACAATGACAATAAAAACTTCCCGAAAGTCGCATTAAAACTTATTCCATTTCATGGAATTAGCAAGATTGCTGTAGATTAAATTTGAATCAATCACAGCCTCTGAACAGAATGCAAATGAAAATTACGAGTATGTGTAATGATGAATGTAATGAGCAATTATCGAAATTATCAATTCACATGAAAATGTAAATGATAAGTTCGAGAGGTTTTGAAATACAAAAATAGATTAGCGCGGTGAAAACGATTATAAGTAGGGGTGCACCGAATGTTATGAACGCTTCTCGAGAAGTACAGTGGCTCAGCCGAACCTCCCTTGAGAATCACATTCAAAGTGTCATGCGAATCGTTAGGAATCGTCAAGATGCTATGTCATGAATGCCAATTCGTTCCTTGGCTGCCCAACAACGTCCTAGGCACAACGGCAGTCACATTTTGTCGATTTTTAGTCGACCAAATTCTTTTCCATTGATTGCAGCCTAACTAATCAAATCATGATATTTGTAGATATTAATCATGCCACAAATTTGTATGCGTGATGAATTTTGGATGAGGACTTTGCATGCGTGATGAATTTTGGATGAGGACTCATGAGGCACACTCATGGAATTGGAGAATGTTCATTTAGGAGACCTTTTTTACCTTTTTATTTCGCTGGTACTCGAGGTTATGCCTCATACATAGGACTGAGAATGTCCCACTCGATCTAGAAATTGGCCACGACAAATTGCCACGCGAAAATGCAGGAAGGGGTCACTGATGAAGTCACTATCACAACCAAACACCTCGAATCTAAGATGTGGGTGAGGAGGGCACTGGAACAGAAAATGTTCCACAGTGTCGATTTCATCAATGCCACAATCCTGACAAAGAGGAGATAGTAATTGCGAGCACCACAGAATGTCTTGTCACCTCATCGGAGCATGGGAGCTGTTGGGTATCGAGCACTTTGGCAAGTGGGTCAGTTGCTCGTCGGTGGATATCGGTTGAAGTCCTTCCAGCCAGGCAGCTAGCTACTGCAGCATCGTAGACGATCGGAACCCGCCATAATGTTGACTGCAATCCTTTTAAGAAATAATAAGAAAATATTCTATTATATTCTACAATATTTGTCCGATAGAACTTCTTGTTAGGTTCGGCAATGTACTGGTTTGGCCGAACCTAAAATCAAGGTGCCCCTTATTATAAATGGATCATCTACACGTAATGTAGATGGTCCACATAATACAGCGGTGATCCATATAAAGAGGTTGCGTAAAATATTCAATGTGTTGAAACACTTAACACATTCGTGCTACACATAAGACAACCGTCATCTTGCCTTTTTGTAAGTGCTATGATGCTAAGTTTTTCAATCAGGGAATCTAGCATGGTTGATGTTTGGCTTTCATCTAAATTTCATAAAGTTGAAAGTTCAAATTGCATAGTTTAAGAACATGAATAGTACTTCAATTTTAAGACACATTCAAGCTACTATTTTATTTAAACATAGGCTATATAGCTTGAAACAAAATGAGCTTAAACTCGTCCATCTTTTCGACATCCTTCTTTCTTTAAATGACATTTGAGCGGTGAATGCACAATACATGTCAAACAGCAATCACGGACAGCTTATGTACTATCTTGTGCTGCTTTAATTTATTGATATCACAAGGTCTTCGGGATTGTCAGATCCAAAACCTGAAAACATTATAGTGAACTACTTCCACTGTCGACTGTTGTAGCACATCATGAATAGCAATTCTGAAGAGGCAATAGGCAATAAAGTTAAATGCCTATTATATTACTAAATCTGCATTAATGAATTTCTAGGAATAAATATGAAAATGAGAATTTTTCAGATGCAGGAAAATTAGAAAATTCAATTGCATACAGTCAACGCAAATCGTTGACATCAACAACGAGCTAATTTCTGTGTTGGCATTTCTTCGATCGTTTTGCAGAATGCCATTTGATTGTCTGTATGGATGATTATCTTGTACATAATTAATGAAGGATGGTTGTCCACAAATGGGAAAAAGCTCGATTAAGTGAAGAATGAACTGCTGTTTTCAGAAGCAACGCTACATTGTTGCAGCGAGTAAATGAAAGCCGCAGAAATGTTAATTGATTACTTTCATGAAGATAGTATGTCATAATATATGGTGTGCGCAGCTGAAGGTTTTATCCTGATTTTGTTTGGATGATGCTTTAATCTGTACATTCAACAGTTTCAACAGAACTTTTATGTTATAATGCATGCTTTCCTCACATATATTTTTGAAAAAGTTATTTTTTTGAAACCTAAGTTGAAGTTTGCCATTTTTTATTGAAGCCATCTTGCTTTGTTAAACGGCACGCTAACGAGGACGGGAGCTACTGACACTTTCTTCCTAAATTCGCACACAAAGGGCTTAAAAACATGTACTTGTAGATCTTGAAACTCTAAATACAAAAATCAAATTCTTAAGTGTCACAGCCACTCGTTTTCGGTTATAAGCAAGGTCAGAGGATTCCCATTGGAATACAATGGTAAAATTCAAGAAATGTCTATGGATTGTGAAACACTCGGCAATGTTCGTACATTTTTTTTGCAGAAAATAAACAAAAATCAGAATGCATGAAATTTGAAACACGATTGAGTTCAGAACATCAACTTCGATATAAAAGTTGTAGTGAATCACATGATTCAGCATTTGATGTCTGAGAGCCTCTACAAAATTATTAAAATCGCCAAAATTAAGTCAAAACATGAAATTTACTAATTTTGTAGAGGCTCTCAGACATCAAATACTGAATCATGTGACTCACTTCAATTTTTATATCGAAGTTGATGTTCTGAACTCAATCATATTTCAAATTTCATGCATTCTGATAAATAGTTTATTTTCTGCAAAAGAAAATGTACGAACATTGCCGAGTGTTTCACAATCCATAGATATTTCTTGAATTTTACCATTGTATTCCAATGGGAATCCTCTGACCTTGCTGATAACCGAAAGCGAGTGGTTGTGACACTTAAGAATTTGATTTTTGTATTTAGAGTTTCAAGATCTACAAGTACATGTTTTTAAGCCCTTTGTGCGCGAATTTAGGAAGAAAGTGTCAGTAGCTCTCGTACTAAACTGTTCGACTCGAGCCAGGCATGACTTTCAAAAAAACAATGCGGGTGTGCGCGTGCAAGCTGATGTATAGAAATGAGCATTTCTATCCATCCCATAACAGTCAGAGGACAGATGAGCAAATGTGAGGTGGTTTCTCTCTCTCAAAATTGAAAAATGAAAATACATGGGGATGGTGACTGGTCTTCCAGCTGTGTACACTCTCAATTTGATTTGGCATATATTGATATTTTCGCCAATGACTAACTTAGGCGCCATTAAAATGTTTAACGAATGTGATTATAGAACGTTTTGGCAACGATTTAAATTCCACCATAGTTTTTGACTTGCACTTGTGTCTCTCAAAAAAAAGAATTGTAGGGCCAATATAATCTCCAAAAAATGCTCCATTGTTAAATCTATAATTGCGACACAATGCCTGCAATTCGATAAAATTAATGGCCACTTAAACTAAAAATTGGCCCATGATTGAATTGAGTGAACTCTACTTCAAATAACCCCGCAAAAGATGTGCAACTGACACTTCGGTGCCTTCAAATGAAGCATATAGGCTATATTTATAAATGAACTGGATGAATAACAAGGATGAAATCTTGCACATGAACGAAAAGAAATTTATTGTCCAAACAGATCGTTTGCAAGAATTTCATCTATCACATCTAATTTCCGCAACGGTTTTAAGATTATTCTGATATCCTAAAATTCTCGCTTTCATCCTTTTCCAGTTCAGCATTCGCTTCATTCCCGAGGCAGTTACAGATTTTGTTACACATGACTAATGGCGCATTTTCTAATCGGATCTCATAAAATATTTAGTAAAACTGAAAAGCGGATAAGATCGTGTGGAAAATAATTATGTGGATAAATTTTAATGAAAAAATATTTCGCACTTTTTCTGTTTCCTTAATTCTATTGTTAGCAATGGCATAAAATAGCTGTGTCATGTGATCTCTTTTAGTTCAACAATGATTTTCCATAAGTCTATGCTAAGTTCTATGTAGAAAGAGAGAGAAAAGTGATTAAATTGATTTGATCTTTGCTCGACCTTTCTTTGATAAATTTTGAGTAATTCAGCATTCCGAGCAACAAAAAATCAACATGTGAATGAAGTCATAAGGAATATTTGAATCAAGCAAATACAAAATGTATCTGTGTATAAAATAGTCATGCTTCGATTATTGAGAAAGTAAGGAGATCCCTGAAAATAATTCCACTCAGATATAACTTGTTTTTGAAGACATTTTGAACTAGATTCTCAAGTATCAAGTCAAGATGGTCTTAGAAGAAAAGGATCTTAACAAACTGTCCTAGTTTGAAAAATCCCTGATGAGCAATATATGAAACTTGTGGGAGGATTCATGGTAACCCGATCTTAGGTGAAAAATGAAAGCGGTATTTTCATTTTTCACCTAAGATCGGGTTACCCTGAGTCCTCCCACAAGTTTCAAACTGTCCTAGGGAAAGTCTCAAAATGAGAATTGAGTGTAGAAACGTTCCTAGCAACATCTAAACCTATGTCTCCTATATAGCCGGACAATCGAATGACTCCTGCAGTTTGAATGCAGACTTATTATCCAGCCTCATCAAATTCTGTTTGTTATTTCTTTATTTAATTTATTAAAGATTTCTACCTAACTCTTTCAATTTTTCAAATTTTCTCACCTTGTTTTAAAATTCGCGCTTAAGTTGCGTTAACCTTATTAACGTTTGTGTTACACGCTTTGCACTTTATTCTCTTTGTACTCGTAAGTCATTAAACAGCTCTCGTCATCTTTTGATCAAATTTCTTCATTATATATCTGCTTTTCTGTGTTGAAAACGCGTGATCAGCATTATTTATGTTGAAGTTCATGGATCCAGTACAGAAAGTCACTCAATATCCTTAAACATGGCCGGTAATAAATACATGAGAGGATTAAATTCCGTTGATAACATCTGTTGATTTAAGAGAGGAACATCAATGGGGGATTAAGCGACAAATCTTTCTTTGATTTCGCTGTTATTTTAAAGCCGGACGGTTTGTCATATTTACGAGCCAACCATGCATGCCAAGATAAGTACAATTCGCAACCGTGTTAGAAGGAAGATCGGAGGCAGTATTTACATGAATTAGCATGCATTTGAAATAAGGATTAGTTGATAGATATTCACAATCTCCCCATTTCTCAAATTCCCTCTCACATTTTTCAAGGCATTGGAGGAAGATACTTGATACATGCTATTATATCAAATTTTGATGAGGAGAAAATTGAAATCATTGGACATACTGTAGGCATAAATTATAAGTGACTCAAATGACTGGTGAATTCCAAGATTAAAGCGTTCTTATTAGAGGATTGCTTTATTTTCTATGTAATTGTGGGTCTACCTTAATTGCACCCTACTATTGAAGGATAGAAATGATTGAATCCTTTATTCATTCCTCAATTTATTATCACTCTGATATTCAATCAAAAGCTTTCTTCGATTATCAATTGCAAGAAATTGAAAAGTCCTCTGGCACCTCACAACTTTGCATGGAAGTGCTCACCTCTGTAGTTATAAGACACATCACCGTTTTCTTAGTTTTCTTTCGGTGTCACTTATTCTTTGCGCATGAAACATACCATGAAGTATGAAGGAAATATATAGTACTAAGCGCTTCGAATTAACAAATTAAATGTAAGCCCTTCACGAGGTCAAAAATTGATAGATTGTGAAGTGCACTACACTTTTAGACAGGCCAACAAGCCTCTGCAGAAGAAGTTCACGCAGAAAACCTAGAACTGGATTGGCATTAAGTGATGCGTTAGGGATTCCCTTTGGACTCTATTGATATCTTACCTTTTCCCTTTTTATCTTGCCTTTCTTACATGATTAGGTCATGCCGTTATTTTTGCAGTCTGCGTGTTCGCAAATAAATTTCTGATTTGTACTCCCGAAATACTATGCAGAATGCAGCGTTCTGAAAGTGGCTCTGCTTCATTGTGTGCAGAATTGTGTAATAGAGCACAGATTATATACAGAATTTATTCCGCAGATTTCAATCTTATATTTGCAACACAAAAGGCGATAAATGGCACTAGTTAATTGTAAAGAGACACAAAATGTGAAAAGATATAAAGCAGTGTTCGCAGATAATACCTGCTTAAGAAAAATAATCCTAGCTATGAAAAGTTTGTTTGCACATCAATATTTGAACCAGATGAACTATCAATTCACTGAAAGGTGCGAGTTAATCAACTGAAAGTGCACAGTGAACTGGCAGCAGAAAGAAGTTTGAAAAACAATTAATTATTACTGATAAATACTTCATTTAGCGTCATTTCATACATTTACTGCTTATTCCGATAGACATGAAATAACACAAAAAAATGTTGAAGATTCTGAGATTTTGGAGCGATGGTTCAATATGTTCCCGCTAGTTCGATTGACTTTTCTTGATTTCCACAAGTAGGAGATTCTCATCTGTTTTGTAGAAATAATTCAAACACTTCATGACAGTAGAAGAATTGCACTGTGCGCACTATTCCTAGTTTCCACCGACTTCAAGCAGCAATATCACAAACTATCTCAGGTTATCTTCATTAGTAAGCTCCAAAACATGAATTATTTTATGTAGCAACTTTGACCGCTACAATTATTTCGTGTGCAGTATCCGTCACTGTGCAGTATCGGTTAAAGTAACGGGTCTAAATCCCCTTTCATCGCATGATTTGTTTCGTGACCGAAGTTCAATGCATAGAGTAGGGATATATAGGAAGAGTGTCGACTCAAAAACGCATCTGTATACAGTGAAAATTTTTACGGAGATTACGTTCCCGTGGTCCAAAAAATTATTTGAGCAGTTTTGAAAAAGTCAAAATTTTACAGATTTATATACATGTATGTACTACCGAGAGTAGTACTATAAGTAGTATGAGACAAGTTGCATGTCAAAAGGAATGAATATTTGCTAATAAGCATTCCAACTAAGCGGAAATTGCGATGATGATCAAGGCGATTTCATGAACTGCATAAAGATGGAAGTCTTCATGAAAAAGTAGCGATATCATTTGTGCTTTCTTGACTGAAATTTCAAGTTTTCAATTCCATTTTCACCGACATGATTTTATAATTCGATCACCAAATTCAAGTTTCATTTCTTGAATCTGAATAGTGATACAGACCCATTTACATCTTTCAAAGTTAATTGAAATTATTGTCTTTCATTATGTGATTTTGCTCTGCCAGTGGCAGGTTGCCTGTGATATGATCGCGCTTAAGAAAACGCTCTTAAGGTCGAGCATGAAAGTAGTAGGAACTCATCGAGTTGCTAATTTAACAAACATTACCTTTCCAAGGCTGTCGTCACCCTGAGAATCTGTGAAATACCATCATTCCTTCTGCACTACAATCATGATCACTCAATTCCGTGGCAATTTCTTCAAAACTGCACAAATTTGCATATCTCACACTTGGTAACAATTACCAACTATATCCCCCTCGAGTTCATTTAATAAAATCGAGAGTGTACTCTACCTAAGTATGCCTACTCTATGGTTCATTGGGATTTTCTTTAAAGCTCTTCATTTACAGATACAGGCTGTTTTGAGGCAATCAATATTATTTAACTTCTGAAAGCCCCAAATGTTTTCGTTGCACCATGATCATTTTCATTTTATGCTATACTGAATAAAACATTTGCATTCTCTACAATGAAGAAGAACCATGAGCAGGAGGTGATTAACATGATTTGAAATGAAAATTAGATTTTCCGGTAATACCTCCACATAAAATAACAATGCCAAGTTTCTCGAAATGATATACTCGTATGTATACTGCTGACGTTTCGGACGTTCTTCTTTTGCCAAGGAACAGAAAAATTCACAAAAGGTGTGGATTGCGTACTCGAACAATAAAAGCTAGTATACACTTTTATGATGCACACTTGAAAAATCTATTAGAAATCAGTCATTTTTATCTTTCAATTAAGTTTAGGTTTCAAATATCTGGTTTATAGTCGAGATTCGGACAATGTAGGCTAGCATCAATAGGATCTCTGCATTTGTCAATAGTGTGCTTATCAAAATAATCAATAGAACTGGTGTGACCCAGATGTTTATGCAACAAGTGATAAAACTGACAGTTCAGCTTTGATAAAACTGTCCCAGGAAAGTCTTGAAAAATAGCAAACAAGAGGATACTTCCTAGCAAAATCAAAAACTTCAGTTTCTGACAAAAACTGTTATGATTCACCATAGTGATTTGAGCCACAGTCGAATTCTAACATTCCACACAAAAATCCAGTTGCTATTTGAGAACCCAGTGATTGAGGAGTGTGATATAGACACAGAGATAAATTGCTTTCTCTCCGTGCTTCCGTCTAGAGATGGCCTTCCGCAATGCCGACAGTCACGGTCAGAACCAGTCTCGAGGGTCAAGAAGGTCAATTTTCCGTAAGCATTTTTAGTGCAAATTCAGGCTTGAATTCAGACGAACTAGAACATTGACACTCGTGAAGAGTCGAGCGGAGTGAATAATATTTCTATTTGACAAATTTATCATTAAGAAAAATTGAGTCAAAAATATGCACTTTTCACTTGTCAGGCCGGCCTGTAATCTGACTGTCGAAACTCGTGTGTTCTCTGATTATAGCTGCTTCTGAATTGCCCGCGCTTGGCCAATCACAAGCGAAAGAGAGACGAATGTCTATGTCAATCTCCATTGCTTGCTACTATTGCAAACAATGGCTCTAGACTAACACACACTGTGGATATAGGATATAGCGAGAGCAGATCAAAACAGCAAACCAGTAATCACAGTATTTATCCATGGCTTGCTAGAGAGGCGAATGCGAAGGTTTAAGATTGCCCCGAAGAAATCAAGCTGCTGCCGGCAATAAGTAGTATTATGACATGAATACAAGATTTAGCAAACTTACGAAAAACATGTCATCGATGTTATAGATGCTTTATTTGACACATCAAAGCAGCGTTGGAGGTTGCCGATCCATTCGATGTGTTGTCCAATTAAGAAAAAACGATGTAACACCCTGGGAAATAAATAACATTAAGAGCAATAAAACCAAAAATCCCGAGAAAACAAAAAAATGTGATGCCTTTTGCATTGAACATAAATAGAACATATTTTTGAACCTTTGTTGTGTGACTCAGTATAGCTCATTTTCGTCAACCTTGAATAGAATCCTTGTTAAACATTGAACTATATTCGACTAAATGCTTTAGGTATGATACATGAAAAAATTTGTATTTCTTCACTGCGACAAGTGTCCAAATATGCCAAATATTTACATACATAGAGACCGAAGAACAAGTGAACGAAGAAGAACGCAGTATGCAGCTGATAGATTAGTTTCAGTTCGACTAAGATTCAAAACACAGATCAACTTCCAATACAGAAATTTCTTACAGGTAGTTACATATAGCCAGAAACCACATTTTGCTTCATTTAGAATGAATATTTGAGTAAAATTTATGCTCATGAAGGCTCAAGTAGTCACTGAGTCTCTTATCAAGAGTACTAAAATGTTGCACGTTAATTTTCACTTTTACACTTGGCAAGTGACAACGTTTATGCGGAGCGGTGTCAACTATCTAGCACTTTGTATCTTCTTTACCTCAGATGCTATTATCATATCACTTTTGGATCTCTTAAAATATATTCTGCAAGGAATTTTCTTAATTTTTATAACTAATTACTTCACTCAAGCGTATTTACTATTTATGATATGTTGAGATACATCGTTTATTGCGAATACACATCTTCACATTGCATCAATTTTCTCACGAAGTGATTTTCAAGCACCTGTACAGCAAGAAAAGGACAGTAATCAACATGGCTAAACTAAAACTCAGCAAATACTAAAAAAACATGATCTACCCCATTTCATTAAGCAAAATGAATCATCTTTTTCATTACAATTATTTCTGTTTTAATCCACTTCTTTCTTTGGTCAAATATATAGCCTCGGCGTACATAAGAGGAGTTCCAGTTTCTTAGAGATGTTTGCGAAGGGTGGCTAAGCGTCCATTTCTCTCCGATGTGCTTTGTTTAAACTTAGCAATTTGCCTCTTTGTCTCTAGCTCATATCATTGACTATTCAGTTACGGAATCAGCCATAGAAAATTACAATGAATTCAAAGATGATTACACTTCAAACCATAGACTAAAGTATTTTCTTTTCCTCAAATTTTCTTGAATGGTGTTTTTCTTCAAATAATTCGTAGAATTTCCTTCATTTTATCCAATCGATTGTTTACAGATCACTTACATCAATTTGCGTCAATCTTTCCTTTATAATGTATAAATGTTTCACACAAAATATTAATTGAATGCTGCTATATTTCAGATGGCTTCATTAAGATAACAGTAACTAATACGCCATTTATTATTGTTGTGAATGTCTGAATAGCGCAAAGTAGAAGTAAACAAGCAGTGTGATTATGTAATCCACCTTGTGAGTGTATTAATGGATTAGCAAGATGTATAATTCATTTGTTTTCTGTTACGTACAATGGATACTTTAATTATCAGTCGTTGATGTATGTCTGGATATGTCTGCAAGCAATTGCAGTTGACAATACATTCATCATATGAACCGAATTCGTCAAAGCATATTTCAAATGAATTTAGTTTCTTTTATGAATGAAAATCAACAAGGCGTTATCTTGAAATAAGTGCTTTCGGTTGGGGATGGTTGCTAGCTCGTCGTCTCAATGATAAGATTTGTTCAGCGTGATATGATTCAATAAAGATAGTCATGAGAGATTTGATTCCGGATGTACATGAATTTAAGCATAAAAAGCCTGAAACAACGAAGCTCATTATCTGCTGAAAATGATCTTATTACCAGTCAGCTGATCGGCGATTAATTGTTGGACTATTTTCTGACTTCTAGTTGTATTATCTCTCACTTTTCGGTCAATCAATCGAACAAACATATGTAATTGTTGAACATATGAACAACTTTCACATGCGTTATTGCAGGCTTGGAGCCGATGTCTTCTTGAAAGGTCAAGTACACGTGCATTCTTTTCAGAATGTCTAATTGCATTTACAAATACTCGAAAATAGTAATTTACGCAAGTTTCAAATCCAATGTTAATTCACATCTGTACAAAGTCTGCCCAATACTCATGACTGAAAAAGTTCACAAATTGAGGAAGAATTTATCGAAAAGGCAAGATGTTTCGTGATATTCCTTGTCAAAAAGAATTTTCTTTGCCTGCTCAAATCTGATTTTGCGTTCTACATATGTTTATATAGCATCTGGGAAATCTCGCTTCAATATCAGGTGACATAGAGTGTGAAATAAGGAGATGTTGACAAAATAAACTGATTTGAACCATGATTTGATCAGTGTTAATAGATGCGTTATACAGAAACGCTCGGTGAGTTCGCTAATGTAAGACTTTGAGCATAAATTGCATATCATTTAATTAATAAGCAATTTCAAAATATGTGAAGTAAGATATAACTTCAATTGATACAATATGTTATGACAGCCAATGACAAATGCAGAATTATGAATTATGTGTTGTATATAAACTTCTACGTTTGCATTAAAGAAATGCATGATCCCGTGAATTCTCTAATTCACATTTTTAAATCACGTTTTGTCTCTGTTGAATCAAGTGATCATGAATTTGTGATTTGTACAATGCTGTACTTTAATTGAATCTCTTGGAACCAACTGCAAGTTCATCACAGATAGTTTAACCAAACATGAGATTGAAATACCATGACACGAATTATCACTATTGCTACTGCATCCAAAGAATGTTAATTTGATCCACTGTAACCAATATCAAACAACGTTTGTTCTCTTTAAGAGAGATGGAATTATGCCGATAGATTTGCGGACAAAGACGATAAAAGTACACCAATTAAGCACCAAAACGTGAAGGAAATGAGAGGAGTGAAGAGCTTTCACTTTGGAGAGGAATTATGCAGATAGAAAATTTGTGTTATATCGGTATTGAACATCAGTAAAATGTTTGTGAAGTATCAATCTGAACATACTATAGAACATACTGTTTAGAAAAGTATCAATCATACTCTACTTCAATTGTTGAAAAGCAAACTTTCCATTTAGTTTTGCAAGGATGAATGAATGATAAAAGCAATATTTACAGTTTCTCAGAATATTCAGGTCCCGAACCTCAATCAACAAGAGATATCCGGTCGGGACCCAAAACGTCCGAGAACCTGTCAAAGACACTATTTTTGCACTGCGTTTTGTTTCTATTACTCATTTATCTTTGCAAAATTGAAGGGAGAGCTTGCTTTTAACTTCACATATCAACACAAAACACTTCTTTCATGAAGCAATGACGCATCTGCCAAGTGTGTCTCCTTGGTTCCTTGCCATCAATTGCTCGTTCTTGCACCAAAAATTGTTACTTTTAGGCAATGATAGGCCATTCAGGGATGAACGGAAAGGCATTGCTTTGAAACGTTCCTGCCTTTTGGAGCACTGAAAATGGTCTGTAGGAAATAATTGACAATAGTTTATAATGTATTGGAGAATGAACCCAAACAATGCACAACATAGTACTTATAAACCTTCACTTCATTGCTTGCTTTTCCAATACTTAGGCTATAATTTTGCCATTTCGCGTTATTTTTTCATTTCCATTTACGTTAGTTCCATTCACTTTGCTTTTCTTCATGCACCACATGCGGTCCCTGATTTGTAATTCACTGTTTTTGATTCATCGTCTTTCATCATTCGTTTCTTGCTTGAGCCATGATCGCGAATCTTAATAAGTGTTGAACTGTTGGTGTACTGTAAATGATCGTCAGCGGTGGTTGGAAGGCTTCGAGTAGAATTTTACATGTATAACATTTAACTTAATTTGGTTTGTCTTGCACTAAAAGCGTTCAGAGTGATGCTGGCTGTCTATTCCTACTTTATAAAATGAAGGAAACAGAAAAATGCGAAGGAAGCAGGATTTCTATCAACACAAACGGCAAGAAAATATAGAAATCCGAGGCTGCGTAGCGGAAGATTATTTTCCAAGACTTTATTAACAGCCTAAGATCCTATCTCTCTGACATTAATGTAGAAATATGCAGATCAAATGTAGCTGCTCATCAATAAATTGTACAGATTAATCATCAATCACTGTAGAGACGATCATTTAGGATGATGATCACAGATTCGAGTGTCATTCAAGGTACCTTTCATAATTATTTACCCCTCATAACATTTAATATTGCATCTCTAATGTACTTGTAGCTCATGCATCGTGCTAACCAAGTCGAGAATTGAAAAGATAAAACAAATTGATGAATTTGATTCAAACAATGTTTGAGCTAAAACATGTATTAACTCCTCTGTTGCCATTTGTGGGCAATGGACCATGACAATTGGGGTTGTGGAAGTAGCAGTCCAAGCCACGGGAAATCAATTCTTCGATGATGTCATTCAGTGGACGGCAGTGGAGATTATCGAAGATATAACGAGCTCACATTTGAACAGATAAAGTCTGAGCTATATTGCGCGATCCCTTCAATCTCACATCTCCATTTTCTAGTTATGCAGTTTTCTTGGCCGTTTTCTTGGCTATTTGGGCCGTGTGGTAACTCGCCGGATTTGATTTTCACGCTTTTGACTGATCTGATGATCTGTAATGGGGCTGAAATCGTCTTGAAAGCGACGAAGCAACGAAGGCAATGAGAGAAAGCGCTCCAGACTAGTTGCTCAAAATTGAAGCGACCCTCTCGCTGTGTTTTGAAGAGATCTTGAAGGAGACTCAATGCTAGCCTTATAATGAGCTGGAGCACTTTCAAAGCTGAAATGAGTTTCAACACCGGAGAGAGGGTTAGACACTGGTGGTACACCAATAGTCCGGGAGCTAGCGTGAAGTTGTGCAGGGAACGAGGTAGTACATAAAACTTTCACATAGCATAGTACACCTCTAACCTACTGCAAAACTTCGCGTCTGCCGGATCAGATCATTTGCTTTTAAGAAATAGAGAGGATAACACAATCCTATGTATTTCCAGTGGTAAAATTGTAACATTTAAGGTGTTGACTCCATTTTTTCGAGTTTTTGCTCATAAAAGTTACACAAATTGGTATTTTGCTGAACTGGTTATTATAGAAATCATCTACAGATCATGATCTTTCAAATGAGTTATCATTCAGTGACAGAGGATGAAGTAAAGTGTACAAACAGACACTTTTCGTTAAAGTATATCAACAATTTTCCTGAAATTTCTATGTTAAAATTTGCAGTTACACCAACGAAAAGTGTCTGTTTGTACACTTTAATTCATCTTCTGTCACTGAATGATAACCCATTTGAAAGATCATGATCTGTAGATGATTTCTATAATAACCAGTTCAGCAAAATACTAATTTGTGTAACTTTCATGAGCAAAAACTCTAAAAAATGGAGTCAACACCTTAAATGTTACAATTTTACCACTGGAAATACATAGGATTGTGTTATCCTCTCTATTTCTTAAAAGCAAATGATCTGATCCGGCAGACGCGAAGTTTTGCAGTAGGTTAGAGGTGTACTATGCTATGTGAAAGTTTTATGTACTACCTCGTTCCCTGCACAACTTCACGCTAGCTCCCGGACTACAACTGGTGGCGACACCGCAGTGATGTTTGGCCCCTGCTTTCATCCACCACCCGAACAGCGAGCGTGTACGTGCTTTCCCCGACGTGCTTCTTGTTTTGTATACAAATCAAAGCCAGCCAGCTTCATCAACACCAGTAGAAAGTTCGCTTATTCTTGAAGCAACCACTCAGCACAATCGTGACATTCATCTGGACGTGCGTGGAATTTCTTTCAGTGGGGCATCTTCAAGCCCACAAATGGCAACAGAGGAGTTAATACATGTTTTAGCTCAAACATTGTTTGAATCAAATTCATCAATTTGTTTTATCTTTTCAATTCTCGACTTGGTTAGCACGATGCATGAGCTACAAGTACATTAGAGATGCAATATTAAATGTTATGAGGGGTAAATAATTATGAAAGGTACCTTGAATGACACTCGAATCTGTGATCATCATCCTAAATGATCGTCTCTACAGTGATTGATGATTAATCTGTACAATTTATTGATGAGCAACTACATTTGATCTGCATATTTCTACATTTGATCACATACATTTCTATGCTTCCACATTTCATACTGCATATGTCTACATTTGATCTGAAAATAATATTTCATTTGCAAAAGGTGATATCTAATTTGCATATTCTACATTAGATCTGCATATTTCTACATTAATGTCGGAAAATCTATAGAAGTTCATGCGGAGATTATAGATTGGTCAGAGAACCCTAGACAGCGATACTACGCTATGCCAGTGTTCCCTGAATAAAAAGATCTTTCTATTCTATGTCCAAGCGAACTGGCGCTCTGCAATCTTTATGATAGTGTTCTCTGGAATAGCTTATTCTGCTTCTATTAGTCCGGCAGCCAGAGCGAGTTTCTGCAGGGAACGAGGCCGAAAATGAGACTTTCACAGAATGATGTACACCATATGCCTACTACGAATTCGCGCGTCTGCCGAGTTCTAGTGAGTTCCTCCACTTGTCAGACACGATCAAAGAAAAAAACATGTTAATCCAATGGGAGGCAGATTGCAGTTTTTGGCTGAAATCAAATTTTGTATGTTTTCTCTTATCAATTAAAATGTACTAGGTCTAGAGCCATGGTTTTTGACATGGAATGTCTTCAGGTCATATCTTATCAGGTTCATGAGCATTTATCTATGAAAGTGCATGCATTCAGATTTGACAAGCCTCCTACTGTAAGCAAGCACCAATATGTTGGCCCACTTCATCCGCATTGAACCACATCATCGCATACATCGCCGATCAGAAGCATGATAATATCAGTTACACATGATAGGAAATGACTTGAAGACATTCCATGCCAACTATTATGACTCTGGCCTTAGTACTTTTCGTTTAATCAGAGAAAACATAGAAAATTTCAGTTTAGCCAATAACTGCAATCTGCGTCTCATTGGATTTACATGTGTTATTCTTTGATCCTGTCCAACAAGAAGAGGAACTCAATAGAACGCGGCAGACGTGTCGATTCGTAGTAGGCATATGGTGTACATCATTCTGTGAAAGTCTCATTTTCGGCCTCGTTCCCTGCAGAAACTCGCTCTGGCTGCCGGACTATATGTACAGTGCGTTCGTGATCTCCTTGTGGATTGTTCTAAGTAATATTCCGGTGAATACCACTGCGTATTGAACAAAGTTGTTGGATAAATGAACTACGTGTATATGTAAGTAGGCCTGCTCGTTACGGCAAGGTGCACTATCAATTAATAAGTTTGAGTTTCATTTCATTAGATACAAAATCGATCATATGGAATGGAGCGCATTGGTTGCTTTGCTGGACGTTAACCATGCTTTTCCAGCTGTTTTATAACTTTTACTATCTGGTCACTCCATGGAGGTGACTGAGATTGCTTCAGTTGCCACTTTTGTGATAACATGATCGTGAGAAGGTCAGACGTAGTGAAAATTCCGATCGATAGACAGACAACCTCTTTAGCAAGACCATCGATTCTTTGGAAAAGCTGATTATGGAAACTCCTTCCAAGGTTCACAGAAAATTTGTGGATGATCACAAAGCGCGGGGACTTTCGGATGTCAAGAGGGTAAATATTGTTGTAGCTTTCAAAGATGATTTTATCAATTTGTAAAGAAGGCTTATTTTCTACAAGAAGTCGAATTTTCTCGGTTTCCCGAAAGCAATGTACTCAAGGAAGAGTTATCAAATATTTAAAGCATACAGTTTTACAGTAAGCTATTTGAAACCTTCAGTTATTCCTAATCGACTTCAATTTCATCTTTTGATGATTGAGGGTTTTACACACAGAATCCTATTTTACATTTCATCTTCAATATCGATTTTAGTGATCAGACAAGATTCTCAGTGGGAATGTCAACCTCACGAACTTTCACTTGATTGACGCGAAACCGACGCAATCACCTTTGACAATTTTTTGTTCTGTGGTCTCATCTCACCTTACGATTGGATAAGTTGCCAAGTAATGGAGGACGCAGTCAATGTTGAACGGCACAAGAACATTTTGCTGAACAAAGTAGACACAGTTACGAAATCGAACATGGACGAAATCGCTCCGTACTCAAATCATTTGCGTGAATTGAGACGAGAACTAACATTATTTATTGGACAACATAAACGCAGATTAAGTACAGAAGGGGTTAATTAATTATCGTACTTAATAACACTTTGTCATGCGCCGCAAGCTTTGCATTCTCAGTAATATAGGTCATAAAGAACTCGTTTTATTGTTTTGAAGTAAAGGTAGTCAGTGAATTTCGAATTTTGGTTCTTTAAACATTGCAAAAACCTAGGTAATATTGCATAATAACAACTCGTAAAAATCCGCAAGAGGATGTCTATGGCAACGGTAATAGTACAGGCGTTGTGGGGGTCTGACTTAACTGGAAAGGTTGCTGATTTTAATGCATATTATTGGGTGGGACATACATGTATGAGTCTGCCGAACATCTGCCGGAAATGTTTTGAAGGGTTGACTCAGATAGACAAGCAACTTGAAAGACTCGATTCTCGCATTCGCTGCAAACCATCTTCTTCTAAGAATGACTTTATCATCAATTCACGAGGCAACATGCAATAATTTGCGCATAGCAGTGGTCACTCACTGGTCACTATAGGCTGCCATTAGGAGACCAGTAGCTTTCTACAAATCATAAAATTTCCATAAGTAATTCATGAATTAGGATGCACTATGCTATCTTGAGACAACGCGGGGATATACAGGGTGTACATCATATGGTGTAACCCTTGATAATGGTCAAGACGACCCATTCGTGGGGTGCCTGTTATTTTATCTGAATATACCTACATTTCGGCTTTAAAAAAGGAGAGCTCAATTATTTTGAAAAATGGCTATAACAAATTGCCTCCCGTGTGCTGCTTGCCACCAGCGTTGCGATCTCAGCAATAATTATTGTTTAAACTTATTTTACCACGGTACTGCGTTATACCATTCTGTATTGAAAAATTGCACTTTCACTCCACCGCACCATTTCATTTTATGGGCTGATTAAGTTTCGACATGCACCGTACTTTACCATTACGAATTTTCAAATTCATTCGATTCTGCATTAGTCTGCGCTTCTCTAATATTCTTGCGATTCTATTTTCAATTCTTAACCCCGGAGATCGAATTAATTTTTAACTTGCAAGCAGTTGAGAGTATGGTTTATAGCTACCAGTGTATGTAAATTAAAGTAGAATGGATATTCTTAATTTGATAACCATATTTTATTCGACGCAAAACTGCACCATAAATGCCTGTAGTCAAATTTCGAACTTGTATCGTTAAAATGTTGTGGAGATCTTACTCATGGCCTCATGTATTTTTGCTGCAAAGTTTCTACATTTTTGCAAAGATATTAGAAAGAAATTTCCAACCCACATCTGCTAGCAAGTTCATGTTTAAAGATAATAGAGCTACACGTTTCAGACATTTTTCATATCTACACGTTTGTAAGCCTGCGTTGCATGTCATGCAATTAAATGAAAATGTGATGACATTATTTGCTATCGATAACTATTGAAATTATCTGAATATTTGATTTCTTTATTCAGTTGATGAGTTCTCTTGTTCAACGCTGATTTATCATGAATAAGAAATGACCTATCTAGCAAATGTCAGCAAAGTAATTGACATTTCTAAATATATCTGTACATTTCGATAAATATTATCTTTTTCTTTAGTGTGTACTTAGTTTGGCTGGAAATTCAAATGCACTTACATGAAAAGAGAACTACGAAAATATAACATCTATTTAACATGTGGATTAAAAATACCAAGAGCACGTCTGAATTAATTTTTTTCTATGGTGACAATTTAAGGAGAATTTTCTGACCTCCAAAACTGCCACAGATCAGGATTAGCAGTAATGCATGTACAGCATGTTGAATGTCAAGCATTCTGAAAAAATGGGTAATGGGATGAAAATCGCTCATGTGTGAGCACATCTTATTCGTATTTGATGCTTCGTCGGATGTTATAATGATGTTCTGGTTCACGAAACATTTAAAAAAATATTTCATCTGCCATAAGTTCTGAAATCGAATAATTCAAATGCAATACACTGCAGTCCGACTTCCCGCTTTTGTTTAAGTCAGTACATGGTCAGTAAGAGTAAAATGCAAGCCCGCTCTGCTTGTTGATGGTCATTTCAATTGCTCGTTTAACCACCGAAGAATGTTGCTGGACCTCACGGAGAGTCAAGTTAGTGAAACATGCAATAGTTCTTGCCTCGGTATACTGTAAGTTATTTTATCAAGATAATCACATATTGGAAGAAAAATGAGAATAATCGTAAGTACGAGTATAACAAAGATATGCTGACAAATTATCAAAAACAATGTCAGCTGCTGCCCTGGAAACCGCCATTCTTCAGGTACTGTGCGTCACAGCAGGGCCTGTTCACTGCGCAATATTGCTTCTAATTTGCTTGTCCGTTCTGGTCTTTTATCAATTAGACTGTCGGATTTTTATGACACAGAAGATGTCGTCATTGCCATGCACAAGAGGAAAGAGGTGTATAGAAACTTAACGCTTATCACAAGTCGTTAAAGGGTAGCCGACTCAGAAATGAATTTAGTAGATTCTCCGGAATTTCAAAGCCGCAGTTTTGGAATAGCGTCTGGATGCTCTTTGGTCCAGGTTTTTGGTCACTCTCTTTGCTGAAGTTCCTGAGGACGGACATTATCCAATTAATGTACAAGGCATTAATTCATCCCATAAACCTGGAGGACAGATTGCATCTTGCAATCACTTGTAGTCCGGCCGTCAGATGCTTCTACTGGAAACGATGTCGAAAATGAGACTTTCACAGAATGTCGTACCCAATGACCATTCTGAATTCTGTGTCTGCCGAGTTCTACGCGGTTCCTACTGTCAGACAGGATGAAAGAAACCAACAAGCAAATCCATAGGGAAGTAAGCTGCATATTTCGGGAGAAATGAGTTTTTTTATGTTCTCCCTAATAAATTGAAAGTACTAGGTCCACATGTGAATCCGCAATTGTCGACATGGAATGTTTTCAAGTCATGAACTTAGGTGTTCCCGTAAGCTACCTTTGTTTATTAAACTAAAGATATTTAGATCTAGCAAGCTCCCTAATGTCGGCAAACACGGCATTTTGGCCAATTTTAGTAGCATTTAATCACATTCTCACATCAATCAGAAGCATGATAGTACCACATGCACATGATAGGAGATGACCTGAGGACATTCCATGCCAAGGAAATGCCTTTAGACTTCGTATTTTTTATTTTATATCAGAGAAAACATCCTCACTTTTATCAAAAGCTTCAGTCTATCATTGAATTTACATGTTCACTTTCTTGTGTCTGTCAAGTCTTGTGTCTTCATGTTTCTGCCAAGAAGAGGAACCAGGTATAACTCGGCATCCACACAGATAGGATGTCCATTATTCTGTAAGTCCCGTTTTCAGCCTCATTCCTAGAAGAAACTTGTTCTGGCGGCCGAGCAGACATGCAGAAGCTAAAGTGACTCACACAGGCGCTACCCTTCTGATGTGAGTTTAAGTAATCTGGTTATTGAATATTCATCAAATCTCGGCATATGTAGTTACTACGAGACACTTTTCGGCATGCTAGACCTCATCAATCGCAGATAGTTTCGAACCATTGAGAACATATGTTTAGAGGGCATGCTTGCATGTCATTTTGGTCCCGAAACTATCAAAATGGCAGATTGGCCTTTGCGTTTTTAGAAAAAATGCAAATTCAGGAAATTCAAATATAGAGGATTTTTTTATTCACATGATATTAATCTGCTTACTTAATGAACGTCAAATGTCGTCTACCATACCTACTGAAAACAAATATCTTGAACACTGATTCCATTTCCAAACGCTTATTTATAGCTACTTGACGCAGTCCTAATATAAACTATCATTTCTTGCAAGAATCTCACATTGTAGCAATAGCATATGACCAGGACATTCTAATTTCTCTACGTTTTAAGTTATATGAATTTCCGCATTGCTATTTCAATGAAAACATTTGTCCTACTTTCCGTTATCAGTAATGGTTGTGATTGCGAAAACTCATAGCTTTGCTAGAATATGAAATAGTTACTTTTGCAAAAAACTTGATACTTCTCATTTATGATTGACGAAATGCCTATAGACTCATTGGGCAAAATCATAGAGTAAGTATATTAGGTAGAGTGGTAACTCCGCATTTATTAAATCCCCGATGTGTATACACTTTCGATTTTATGAACTCGAGGCGGATACAGGTGGTATAGATATATAGATATACGCATTTATGCGGTTTTGCAGAAATTACAACGGAATTGAGTGATCATAGCAACAATGCAGAAGAAATTATGGTATTTCACAGATTCTCAGGGTGACGACAGCCTTGGAAAGGTAATGTTTGTTAAATTAGCAACTCGATGAGTTCCTACTACTTTCATGCTCGACCTTAAGAGCGTTTTCTTAAGCGCGATCATATCACAGGCAACCTGCCACTGGCAGAGCAAAATCACATAATGAAAGACAATAATTTCAATTAACTTTGAAAGATGTAAATGGGTCTGTATCACTATTCAGATTCAAAAAATGAAACATGAATGTAGTGAATCATAAAATTATGCCGGTGAAAATTGAAATAAAACTTGAAATTTCATCTAAGAAAGCAAAATCAGATCTCGACTTTTTCATGAAGACTTCCATTATAATGCGGCTCATGAAATTCCCTTGCAAATTAGCTTTATTTCCGCATAGTTAGGATGCTTATTAGCAAATATTCATTCCTTTTGATAACCAACTTGTTTCATACTACTCATAATGGGGCGTCATCTCGGTAGTATATAAATCTGTAAATTTTTGACTTTTTCAAAAGTGCTCAAATAAATTTTTTGGACCACGAGAACGTAATCTCCGCAAAAAACTGAATCTTTCCATACAAAATTTTCACTGTATGCAGATACTTTTTTGAGTCGACACTCTACCTATATATCCCTACTCTATGGGCAAGATTATCAATACAATGGCATGCTAGGTTAGTCATCAAGACACCAAATAACATGATTAGGTCAGCAACATTGTGATAACTTTCACTTAGGTCACTATTTCGATTCTATCGACAAGAATGATATATTTCCGATGGTTAAAACATAATTTTTCAATTCAACTTGAAAATTCAATTCGTTGTCAACTGCTTGTACCTAATGTCAATTCAGCTACTAGTGATTTTTAATATTGAGAAATAAACGCCTATAATTAGTATTTTTTGTTTATCATCTATAAAGTACATGACTGTATCTCCATGGAAAATATAGGGTGATATTTCGAACATTTTGTTGCTGTATCAAAAGAGATAAAGCCAGTATATGTGTATTGTCATAAGCTTCATCGCAACCCACGTTTCTTACAGAACAACACGATGAATGATCTTGCTCAGGCAATTTTGACACGTGCGACTCAAGCTAGAAAACTAAAACGTGTACGGAGTCTATAGATACAAGTATATCATATAATCTTTATGAGGCGTGATAATTACGTCTTTGTAGGATATTTTTTTATGGAAAAGATATATATATTAATACGATGCACTTTCAAAAATAAATTTCATTGCGATTGCCGCTTGCGTGTATAGAATAATATATTTTGAAAGTTTCATTAAACTTTTATGTTAATTATTGTTATAATTTTAATCATAATTAATAAAATTAATCATAAATTTATGTTAAAAATTTATGTTAATGTTTTTTAAAATTAGGCCGCTCAAGGAATTCTACATTTTGTAATATTAACAACTGAAATGAAAATATTGAATTGACACATGAAAGATGACCAGATTTATCACCCAGAATTTAGTTTTCATGTTTTCAGTGCTGATCCGCCATATTGACAATCATATTGATCAACCACAATCTCTGAACTTTTTGATAGATTTAATAGAGTTAAAATTATAGCATCTTTTTAATAGAAGAGATAATTGTACCACACCTGTTTAGTGTCATTAATTTCTTGTATTATCGGAACTTTTCAATCAGCGCTTCGAGATTGGCAATTATTACGATCAATAATAGTTTCTTCAAGATAATGATTCATTTCAGCCTGGTTTGCATCAAGCCAAAAATAGTTCGCAGCATATATATGCTCTTACCCAGGGATTATCAAAAATTGATTGCATTTTAATTGCTCCTTTCATTCAATTAAAAGAAATTGGCATTCGTGAGCAATCAATTAATTGGTTCTATGCAATCAATTTATTAAAATTGAAAATCTATGCAATCAATTAAGTGAAATTGGAATTACTAAGCAATCAATTAATTGATATCAATCAATCTGTAGGTTGAAGAATCCTATAAGCAGCGATTGGACACCTCGCAGATGGCTTTACTGTAATAACTGTTGAATAGTAAATGAAATACCAGAATTTAGAAACGTGTGTGTTCTGATGCAAAGACAGGCTTCTATGCGAGTAATGGACTATTGGATAACAAAAATTTGTCCAGATGCTGGAATTCTCGATGTAAGCTTCTTCATGATCAAGTGCTACGTGTCGGATTTAACCGTCAGTCGATATCAGAGAGGCATGAAAATCATCCACTGAGTAGATTTCCTGAATGATATAGACCGTTTTGACATACTTCAAAGCAGTCACATCAAGCAGAAATTCATTATATTTATTCATAAAAAATTCTAATAGGAATTTGAGTCAATCAGTTAATTGACACAAGAAATTGATGCTATGAATTAGTTGATAATTGAAATATTATGCCATCAATGAATTGAAATTGGAATTACCGAGCAATCAATTAAAACCCCTTAGCGGTCATGACGGATAGATCCGTCACCATGAACAGCGCCATGACGGATCTATCCGTCATGAATGAATACTTTTGTCTTATTGTCGAATTTCACTGTTTGTTCAGTGTGCTGAGGTTTATTATTGAGTTTGGAGCTTTTTGAAGATGAATTCTTTAACAGACAGACACACACAGCGCACACATGCGAAAATGCAAGCAGAAGTCATCTTTATTCATGTATATTCACAAGCTCAATTTGCGCTAAATACAAACCTACTCCGAACGTTTGCATCGATGAATCTCATACATAAAGGTTGACTTTCAATGCAGGTTTTTATACCCTACACTGAACGATCGAAATTCGGACTGAAACGTTCATGGTGGTCGATAGAATGGATACATATTTCACAGCTCTTTATGCTGCGGAAAAGAGAATTTGAATTTAGAAGAACATGTACCTTCTGACCTCTCAAGGGCGAAAAAATTGTCGTTTATCAATTCTTTCAAAAGCTTCTTTACTTGATCGTGAATACATCATACATGTTGATAATTGGCATAAAAACGTTCGGCTTTGTGAATATCTCATGAATCGAAACACCGATGTTCGCGGTGCGGTTCGCATGGACAGAGGAATACCAGCGGATTTGCGAGAGAAAAGGCAAGTAGCAGGGTTTTCCACATTCAATCATTCAAGCAGAACGAAAACGGTTGGCCATCAAATTCCCAGACAAAGGAGACGTCTGTCTATTTTCTCAGTGCTGTCGATAAAGCTATTCAGAAGCAAAGACGTCTTCCGGGAGGCAGGAATCAGAGTAATGAAAAGCATTCTACAATCAAGCATTGCGATTTTCGGAAGCTATATGTGGATCAGACTAAGCATCTCTAGAATGACAGCGGCTCGATGTGGTCACACAATTGGTTCAAGAAATGCGGAATATTTTCGTGCACATGATTCAACTTCCATTCTTAAATGCTCATACTTTGTATAATGTACAAAAAGGAAAAAGATTCACAAATGACATTCTTGAACTTTTCCAGGATCGCGATAATTCACCTTATCGGTATGCATTCAGCTCCATCTGAAAGCATAGTTTGTAGCTCGAATTCTTTCGGCCGTGGAAGTACATTGCGACAGTATGTAATTTTCTTGAAGTAATCCCTTCAACTTCAAAGAAACTAATGCCACGGAAGCGATATGTAAGGAATGTTTGATGATCAGTTTGAGATAGGAAACATGTTATAAACACACGCAAGATGTGATAATAAACTTGGTTTTGCGTTCCATGTCTTGAAAAATAACAAAATTTCTCCTCTTAATCGTGAAATTATTTCCTTGTAGAAGTGATATGATGTCATGTATCCTTTTAGCTTCATGTTCGCAATAATTATGTTTGAATTTGTTAAAAAGTATATCGTATGTAATTTTCTATGGCGCAGTGCGTCAGCAACTTTTTGAGACATTTGGGCGCTAAGGGAATAATTGACATTGGAAATACTCAGCAATTGAAATTCAATTATTTTTTGATACTCCTTGCTGTTACCTCTTAACGCATAAGAAAACTACACTGGTCTTGTAAGTCAGCTAGGCAGTAAGTGCCTGAATTAAGTTGTCAATTATTCTGCAAATTGATCCAATTTTCATTTTCTACTTGTATAATTGAGCGATGATTCATAATAAAAATTTCTGTCTCTACTCTGTCTTCCAAAGTTTTCAATGCAATTGTTATGCGGTTTATTTTTTACAAGATATCTTGCATTGAGCATCGTAGTTTGCATAAAGATAAGTTATCATTTTTCATCTTTCTTCATCGTCATTAATCTCTGATCGCATGTCATCCGTTATAAGCAATGCCTGATTGAGTTCGGTAACGGTGGCTTGATAATGGTCATCGATAGGGACAGGAAAACTTAGTCACGCGAATGAAGACGTTAAAATGAATTTCGAAATTCTTCAAGTCAAAGGTAAAAATGTTTACTGCCGACCTGCGGTTAGTGTAAATGATATATACAGTGATATACAGATAAACTATGATGATAATTAAAAATGAAACAAAAATGAAGCATAGCTCGAAGGATGGTAGCTGAAATGTTCAAATGTTGATGAATGGAATCTGCTATGACGGAACATGCAATGTTCATTATGGAAGGAGAGATGCACTTTTGTTATCAAAATCCTACACTTCAGAATCAGTAGCATTCGTCACAAAGCAAAATACATATACGTGTATTAGACACACGTATACTTAACAATCGACGGCTCAATTATTTTGCGTCAATATTGCATAATGTAAATGCAAGTCCTAACGGTGTCTTATTATCATTTCTTATTTAATGACATTCAAATCGACATTGACATACAAATAAATTGTATTCAAAAATAAAAATGAATTCATGTTACAACGATGACATCAGCTCACTTGTAATTATTCACGATATAAAGATAAATTAAGTTAGCTATTGTGTTACTACTAATATGATTTGATGCTAATTGTGAGTGCAATTCTTAATAAGAATCAGCTTCAAATCAATTCACATCTAGCACAAGTGACTCATTTGTGTTCTCATGCAGAGAGCACACATTTAGAAATTACTGACGGCATGCTCCAGTCATGCATAAAAAAATCATAGCAGTGAGTATTTTGTAAGCTAAATATTCTAAGTCTTATTCTTTAGTCTGTATTTGGAAATACAATACTAATGTATTTGAAAGAGGGTTGAATAATGTTGAGAATGTCAAAGGATTGTAATCCGAAAATTTGACTACAATTGAGGATATTTGCTATTTAGGAAGCATGTCAGCTTATTAACAAACTGAAGCTAATTGCGATAAAAATTAAGCAAATTTATACATTTAATATTAAAATGCTATAGATTTCTTCATGTGAAAACAGGAATTCCTTTTTCACTTTTTTATTCCAGCAGAACTCATTTTTTGGACTGCTTCCCACAACTTCGTTTCTGATCTTGTGTATTTTCAAACTCCATAGATCATTACTCGATGTTTATTTTTTCTTTATAGTTTGACATTTTCATCAATGAATCAGAAAACACCAGATCCTTCCGCATACGTGTATATACCGGTGCCAATTTTGGATCGCGTACATTTGCCCAGATCGGTGGTGAATATACATACATGTAGACATGCATATTATTGAAACTTTTGTTAAATTGGAAATTCGTGTCTTGCGCTTTCAGTTTCCCTACAGTAGGTATACATTTATACAGCCATTCGTTGAAGATAAATCTCCATGACAGGATTGGAAATTTTACGTCAAGTACTTTATCACCAGTTAATCGATTAGATCACAGCATCACATGAGAGCATGGGCATATGATTTACTTGCAATGCGACAGTTTTATGTCATACAAATGTCGGCGATACCGGAATTCGATTAATATTAGTCTTCATCTGCCGCAATATTGGCAAGACACTGTACTATACTAGCTGGCAGGCTTTAAGTCCGATCCATATCAGTTTTCATCTAAAATTTAGTTTCAATGAAAATTTAATGTTACTGTTTGTTACATCAGATACATCAAGGAAAAGGTCTTCCGACATAATATTCGTATTTTAAATTTTATTTAATCCTTATGTACATATATGCGCATCTATAGTATGACCAAATAATGATACATTATTGAAATATTTAGTACGACGAGAGGAACCCAAATATAGCACGATGTTTGCAATTTTTAA
Organism: Prostheceraeus crozeri; assembly: GCA_907163375.1. Taxonomy (NCBI): domain Eukaryota; kingdom Metazoa; phylum Platyhelminthes; order Polycladida; family Euryleptidae; genus Prostheceraeus; species Prostheceraeus crozeri. The sequence goes on from CAJQUW010015462.1 coordinate 138,989, forward strand.
TCACGTTTATTCGAGACCGCCGCCGATGATCATTATCAAGACATCGACATTGTGCGGTATGCAGCATAAAAGATCAAGATTTTATCCACACAGACAAAGAATGACGTCAGCAAAGCAATGGAAATCGAAAGAATACATTATGAAAATCAATTTGCTGTTATAACGAAGACAATCGGGCGTACATACAGTAGTCTTGTAAGACAAAGTGATCGAACAAAAACGTGACTTGCTAGAGAAAGAAAATACTATAAACTATATAGAATGGAAAGTGATTAAAAGGCAATATGTAATAATAATGATAGATAAATATATGAATAGGAATACCCGATGCAAATACAAAATACTAGATGCAGAAAAAAGTGAAAGGAAAGCAAACCACAGTAAAATGAATACATAAACAAATGCAAGATAGCTAAAATGCATTACAAGAAACGCGGCTTTCACTTCCAAGTTTCGCAAGCTTGATGACCCGCTTTTTCGAGAAACATTTCTTATCGAAGACATCAAGGACATCAAAGTTGACTGCATATCTGGGTTTCCATTGCTAACATATTTCGTTGATGCTCCTTGGCTCTTTCTTCCACTGATCGGCCTCTGTCATCTACGTAGCACCAGTCACACTGATTGCATGAGATACGGTACACAGCACTAAAAACCTTAGCAGGTCGTAGTCTCTTCAGAAGGCCTATATAGAACGAAATGGGTATGGTCCCCATAGACGTTAGCTTGTTTTTCAACAACGATCAGACCTCTTGAGATTTCACCATAACTGCAACCGTTGTTGTGAAGACGCGTTCTTGGACATGATTTCTCCGCATAAGTCGTCGAAGTTGAGCAAAGTCTGTTTTTTCGTATCGCCAAGCTGCAAAAGATGATGTACGTAACAGAGATATTTGGTTCTTATATAATTTTGTATTCATGATTTTTTATGATTATATGGATTTCTTAACGTATGTATATTAGAACCATTTGTCTATTGGGTTAATTGATCAGCATGTGAGGCTGTTAGCGGCTTATCTGTTTTGTCGGAAGGTATTTGCTATCTCGGTGTAAATTTCTGTATTTATTTGCAGAAACTGAGAAGTCTAGCAAGCTGAAATAATTGTAATGTGGTCTTCAGTACTAATCAAAAAATGTTCATTTGTAAAATGGATGAAAAGGAATACTTTGATTAAAGTGCATTGAATCTTTACGCAGTTTCATTACAAGAGTTTCTCAAAATTGCATGTAATGGACTGATGGCACAGCATTTTGTAAAACGAGTTGAAGTCAGACAGACTTTGAAAGAAATCAAAAATTGGTTTATAAAGGCAAGATATACATTTCAAATTGAAAATCAAAAAATGACATTCACAAGAAGTTGCGACACGATATTGGAAGTCAAATCAATTAAACAATTTTCAGCGATGTCAGATAAAACAGCTACACGGTTCGACGGCGATTGATTCGGGATGGATGCGTGATCCGTCCCAAAGTGCTGATTACAGTTGATCTGATTGGGTATCACACATTTCAGATAATATCACTTGGTTTTTATAATCTGCTTGTAGTGAAATAGTGAGCCGTCAATGTCACATTCGCATAATTTAGAGCTTGTGAGTCGCTAATCAACTTGATAAATGGTATACCTGCAGTTTGCAGATGCACAATTTGAACTATTAAGTGATCTGGGCGCATATTCCAAATTATTTTGCAACGAAGTGTAGTTACTATGAGTTGAGTATCAATAGTTATGCCAAAGTTTTTAATCAATGTCATAAAACCTTTTATTACATCACAACAAATGATTCTGGCGCTACTGATAAAAGTGCCTTATTTTCATTTTCTAAAGCATTTTCTACATGCACTACATGTAGGTGTACAGTGCGAGTAAAAATACTAATGAACCTCTATGTTATTACAATAACAAAGAATAAGAAAATTTGCCATAGGTGTTTGATTATATCCTACTCATCATATTCAGCTAGATTGTCTAATTGTGAACAATGAGCAGAAGAGTTTCGATTATTAGACACTGGTTACTTAATTGATATTCATAAAATAAGCAAAATATGCAATACAATAGATTTATAGAAGTCAGATTTTGAATACCTTTGCATGCTAAAAATCTAAGTGAATGCCCTTAGATAGAATGAAAAATAAAATCACATTCTTCGGCGCGCGCGGTTGTCAAATATGTTTTATCGATTATATTGATATAATGAGAATCAGTTTGGACACAGCAAACGTAATGAAGGGAATGAAATATTTTTGTTGCTCATTGCAATTTGAAATTTTGTCCTCATTCTTTATCATTTCATTTGCAATTTTTCAAATTTTAAATTCCCAGTTTCTAAAATGATGTAATTGAGTATCATTGTCTGAAAGATCAGTGTTAATCGCGCTTTGGCATCAAAAGTTAAATTAGGGAACCACTGCTAACCATACAAAGTTCACAGAATACATCAAATGCAAATACAGTACTCTCACAAGAATATCTGGAAATTGAGTGCGAGAATTCTGCGTATTATTTTCCCTCATTATGCATTAATGATGGACTAGATATTTGTTAAGTCATGATCCTTAAATCTTCAAATACTGCTGAAAACTAAAAAAAAACATAATATCTGCGTCGACTGATTGGAATGAAAATTACGTTCTTTCGAAGACTTAAAATGCATGCACAAGTTTGGAAAATGAAAATGCCTTGGCTCTGAGAAAAGAATTTAAATTCGAGCATGCACTTCTTCAGTACAAGTTATAGAAATGTGTTTATGGTATGATTCACTTGATACGAAAAAATCACTTCTGATGTTCATATAGGAGAATTCCTAGACAAGTTAAGATTCATTCAAATTTGGAGCTTTATAATTGCAGTTTCACGCTACTAAGTTGACACTCATCAGTGGTGTGGGAATTCAAGTTTAAACCAAAAACAGCTGAGTATTTGGAATTTATTGTCTTAGCACAAAAGATGATTTAGAGTTGCGTGTGGAAGTGTAGCATACATCTGACATCACACATGACGTATGACATGCCATTTGCCTGTCTTAGACGAACTGGCGCTGTTTGTAAAAATTGGAAAAATCACAACCAATTTTCTAAAAAGAAAAGTCAAATTTCATTTAAAACTAAAACCAATGCTTCGCTAAGATAAAAAGATGTGTGAGTGTATTCACAGCGTCGCCCGGTCCCAAACATTGTTCCGTCTGATCACTGTAGCATCCAGTGATCCTATTCACACTGTAGTCCTATATCGAAAGAGGAATCTGTCCGACGACTCGGCAACATTCACCGTGTTTAGTGCAAGTGCATTTCTACGTGGTTGTAGATTTCCTCTATAATTTTACTTTGTGGGATATGTCTCAACAGACGATCTTCCCCGGTACACATTTGGATTATAAGAGGCTTAGCAACGTAACTATGGATCAACAGCAAAGTTTTTTTCTCGTTCGATGTAATTCATAAAGTCGCATCAACTACAAAGCCATTCATGCAACCAAATTGAAGTGTGTCCACATAATGTAGATTGAAAAACAAATATGATAACAGTTACTATTGATGTCATTTTTGATAGTAATTGGTTCCACAATGAACCAGCTAGAAATCTTACGATGATTTTAATCATTAATGCAAGTCTGTCTGTTCACGTTCTTATTGCATTTCATGTTTATTTGTAATGACGCATTGCATTGATGCTAGCTTTGAGATGCGAGTGTTCATTTATATATTTACACGCATTGAAAAAGTCATTTGGTTGATATAAGGATTCATTGCCAGAAAAGTTAACGACAACAAATTATATGTTGTTTTCTTCCAAATGATTGTTATCTTAATTGCAAACTTGTCAACACGACAAAACGCTATCAACAGCATCAGTTCTTGCTAAGATAATGGGGGAATGAAAAGCAGGAAATTGAATTGCATGTTAGGTCATCTAGTGACCACTATGTTTTTATTGCTTCTTTTTGTCAACAGAAAATTAATCAAGCTCTAAAGGCTATATTGCACACATAATAATTATCACGAATACATGATCACATTATGTTCAGTCTATAGCATTGTCTGATCCTCAAAATTCAAGTGTTCAATTTGAGTACAAAACGATACGCTGAACAGAATCAATGACCAAACATTGATTGTTTTCTTCCTGCCAGGACTTCTTTCACAATTTAATGACATCACCAAAAAGGCATACATTAATATATTTGGCATTCAAGATAACTAAAGTACATTTCTTACAAATTTCTGTATACACTATAAATATTAAAGCATTACTATTATGGACACAAAATTTTATTGAACTGAAAGCAAAATTATTGACTGCTGGCTGATCCTGACTAATATTTTGAAGAATCATGATCATTTTCGCATTTTTTACGTGTTCATACACTAAGTCAATGCACATAAGGACTAGCTAAAATCAAATTTACAGATAAACAGATAAACTTTGTTCAGATAAAAGGTTATACATAATTGATTTGAAAAGAAAATCAGTATTCATAGCTCTTGATAATAGATTAATAAATCATTTGGTCTGAAAGCGGCGTATCTCACGAAAGGTTTTAAAATTTTCTTTGCTTTCTTCGCATTTTTGTCGTCCCAACACCTTCCATCGTCATCTCCAAATTTATTCGTGAATCGAAAAGACGAAAACTTCAAAACTGCCTTGATGTGTGAAACAGAGTCCCTGTAATGGCGACAACAAACTATTCGTAGGATTACAAAGTCGTATGATTGCACACTGCTACTTATATTTGTCGGTAGAAACTCAACTTCCTAGTAGTATTCTAAACTTTCCCATCCGATTTTCTTTGCAATCCATGGATGAACAATGGGCTACTGGCTCGCTTTTTCTTAATCTCAGCAGTTAGTGGGATCTCAATAGGGGTTAGCAAAAACATAGCTTAAATTGAAAGCCAAATTATAATCGCGTTTGTAAGACATGTGCAAGATATGTTTTCAAAACCAACGTTCAAGATTAGTCCTTAATTTAGATTAAAGATTAAATCCTTAATTTAAAGATTATCCTTAAAGTGTGATTTCGCTGGAGTGCCATGTATAAAACATCGGTTTTAAAAGTCACATTCACAAATGCAGTTGATGATCTATCGAAAGCCAACTTTATAAATGTTCCTTGTACGTGTATATCTTTTGAAGTATATCTATTCAATTCGCATTAGAAACATGATCTCATTTACAAAAAACACAGCATGCAGTAATGCCTTAAGCAGCATGTCGTTTGTGTACATACACGCATGAAGTCATCAGTATTATCTCATGAATGTACCATTACCGGCTATCAAACCCAATTCATCTAGAAAAAGTGAAAGACACTTGCCAGGAGTATATTTCATCGATTTGTTATCAACGCCAATTTATTAGTTTGCATGGGTATATTATATCCAAATTTGATTAAATCTTTAGTTGAAAAAAATAGAAGGCTTGCTAATTAAAAAAAAAAGTTACGCTAACATAAAATTTACGCTAATTTGCCATTACATGTAATGGCAATTCATACTAAAGGTAGCGGAGAGTCACACCCATAGAAATTCGAAGTTCAAGACGAATTCGCAGGGACTAGAACCGACATGCATGTGCACACTGAAAATAGTCCAACCCCTTTGTCGCACAGTTCAGTGCATAAAGAATGGTGGCTTCCAATGAATGATTTTCTGAAAGATTCAAGCTTTGGTTGTGGCATCACAGTGAGATACACCAGAGGAGTAGAGGCCATGTTCTTTGATAAAATTCGTCTTAATTCCTCTTTAAACGTAAAAGCCAGCTTGATCAAATAATTTACAATGCAGAGCCATCAGATAAGAGTCTATATATATACCTTCTTATTTATAGCAACTTTGGCCTAAATCGGTTTCGAACCGTTCAACTGAAATGATAATCAACACGCAGCTGGCGTCCATTTTAGTCCAACCAACTAAAACAAAACCGAAGTCGGATTACTGGGGTGATCAAGAACACACTACAGTTTCGACCAATTTGGTCACTTCACCACTTGCAAAGTTTCTTTAAATGGAATTATACCCATTTCAGACTAAATTGTTGACGTGAAGGTAACAATAAATTATCAGACAGCCTCATTGTACATGAAAACATTTGAATTTAATTAGTTTCCTTCATCAATTGAAAAGTAGCCGTAAAATACTAGTGAATTTGAATATGTTTAATATTTCTCCGACTCAGACACTTAAGTAATTCTACAAAAGGAAGCCTACGAAATAATCAGTTCAGAATTTCCAAACCAACATATTCTCTATTTGACAAATTGACATTTTCGATCATGCTAGTTATACTGGGATAACATCATAGAGGATAAAATGGTAAATCAGGGTACATATGCATGATCTTGATTGTTTTCGGTCTGCTGAATTATCAATGCAATGTACATGTAATTAAATGAAATAAATGTCAGTTCTTGAGTGTCTGTTGTCTAAAAGATCAAGTCGACATTAGCGATAGTTCCGGTCAATCATCTTGTCAGATAACGCAAAAGCCACATCAAAGATATTAATAAGCAATTTGCATCAACGCAATTACAAAAGCAAGCAAATAAAAACAATCTAAAGGCTTTTAACGATCAAAGAGATAACATGAAAATCCAGTGAGACATGAAGACCTACATGATTACGTTTACATTAAGGCAGTAAGATATAAAAGCATGCATGGATATATTCAGATATTCAATGCGAACACAAAATTCGTAGTAAAATGTACCCCGAGGAAATTGAAAGCTGAGTTTACGAAAAATTTCCTGAGCGAATATACTTATATTCACATTATTCGGCTTTATCTCTAAATCTTGCTCTCCTAAGTTATATATATGCAAATTTTATAAAAATTATATGCAGTATGATATCTAATGGCTTTTCATACTGATTAGTAACAGCGAAAATGGGAATTATGTTGCTGAAAACTAGTGAAAAGCTTTTCTTTGCATTTTGGGTATTTCTTTAAATAATCTTGAACGTAGTTCTTTGTCACATTCTCTCAGGATGTTATGAGTAAGGCAGTGAATGTACTTTCTTATTCAATTAGGTTATTCAAAGTAGCTGCAAAATGTAATCGAACATAGCTCAATAAGCATCATGAAGACAAAAATGGAGGTCAAGCAATAGCCATTATTCCATTTATTAAACATGCTTCGAAAATGCTCCATAGTTGAGACATGGCCATTATATAATTTTCAGAATTTCAGCAATAGTCCTTATTTCGATTAAATCTGTGTTGAAAATTTCTCGCCTCCTCGAATCTTTGGTTGTGGAACTGGTCGTATTCGTTTGGTGTGTGTGTGCGCAAGGTAATGAGGAGCTCGCTGACTTTCCACATGCATTCAACTAGCCAACTATCCTTTCAAGATCCTTAAATTTTCGTTGGGTCCTTGGATCCTGGACTTTTCCTCTTCCATTCTCAGACTCATTTACAATGATAATAATTATACTAAGGGTTTGCTCATAACAAAGCAACATTAACAACCGCCGATGAAGATCGGAGAGATCTATGAGGAAACAGGTTTTCAAACAACATAAGTGAAGTGATTCAAAGCAGATGAAAGTCAAGTAAAGCTTTTTGCAATACGGCACATGAAAGGCAAACCATTCAGTCTACTCTTTGTCTGTAGTCTGTACTTGTGACAGAATCAGTCTTGAGCTGCGTTGCAATTGAAGTGGAAGAAGATGGTATGGTAAGTTTCGTGGAGTGCTTGACGGATGAGACGGAGAGATGATTCTTCTTTAAGTTTAGCGATATCGAACATGACACAGCGATCACAAAAGTTAGCTTTGAATTCGCGAATGATCCGAAAACCGTATTGCCAAGATGTTCAATTTTTATTCTTATGACGCAACCAGGATTACAAGCGCGCGTAGTTCATCATAAAGCGATCTACACAACTGAATGCTAACACTAGCTGATCGTAAGATACGTAAAAAGTGCAGACGCTTAGAAGTACTCGAAGAGATAGGCTTAAGATTATTTGACCAAGTGAGATTCTTATTAAACATAAGTCCGAGTATATTAAGAAAACTGTTTTTGCGTTCAACAGTATTGTGCAACAGGATGCAAGAAAAATTGATGCTTATCCATAGAAATCCAGTTTTCCGCGTTGTTTGAGATAGTGGGATTGTAGAATGGACAACAGCCGTTTGTTGATGATTATTTTAGCTGCTCGTAAGGTGCCGACTTATGTCAATGTTGCTTGATCTTAAGAGGAATCAAATGCATGAAGCATTTAATGGTTGCAGATTTTTTGAGCAAGGCGATATCTTGTCCGCTAATTTCTGAAGACACTTTTATATTCAAGAGAAATGATAATAATCGTGAATCTTTACAAAGTGCATTGACAAGGTACCGTTACTTTATCAACCACTGGAATTCTTCATCGTCGAGCTACTGTTGTCGCGATAACACTTGTCTACGATATATACAGATTGTTTCATAAAAAATGGATATCACCCTTAAACATCGCCTTAACTTCAACTTTGTCTAACTCCGCCAAACTTGAACGAATTTCTCTGAAATTTGGAAGATATGTCAGTTGTGCTTACTAATATCATTGTTGGAAATTTCAAGCATGAATATTGAGTTGTTTTCCTGTTATAGATAAAAAAAGTAGTAGATATTTTGATCTTCATTTAGCAATGTTACACAAAATCATACCTCACTCTTATAAAATTGCATTTGTTTCCTTTGTTATGTAATATGTTGTTCTACAAGCCAAAAGCTATCAAGCAAAACAAAAATAATGAAAATCGGTCAATCAGAGCCAGTATAGCACCATCATTCATCAACAATAATGTAACTGCTACATCTGATTAACTGGACTTCATGTTCCATAGCTTCCTGACTTCGTTGCGGTGGTGTTGGCAGCACTCCTGATTGCTTTGAGCTAGAAATCTATCTCTTACCGGTTGAAAACAATACAAAGCACAAATGAACAATAACGAGATCGCATTCACAAAAGGCAAAGTGTCAGCCTTGCTAGAACTAGGGTGGGCAATGAGTCATTGTTACACTCTGGCCATGCATATGCATTAACTGTGGTAGTTTCAGTTACATCAACATGAAGTTCTAAATCACTTGCATTGCGTCCTCATGTAAGTGCAGTTGATGCAATTTCACTTGTTTCAACTGCTGAATAAAGAAATACCATAGATATCACTTTCTTAGATAGCGTTCGAGCTCCTCACAGCTTGTGTAAGTTGTATGAAACACAGATAGCGTCAGACTGTCTGACAAGGTATTTCCACATTTTGCACACGCTGAAGTTTGTATGAAAGGCTCTGTCTCAACACAATTTTGTGACGCTATTCTAACTTCGAACGCTATGACAGCGCTAAGATAGCGTTTTCTAGCGCTATAGTAGAATAACACTGCCCGCCTGCATAAATTGATCTGTTGATTATCTGACCCAAGATTGCTATGGCTCGTAATTGCACATTGTGAATGTAACCGCAATTGTCACTGGCGAAATCAATGGGATCGGGTTGTCTGGTCTGATGAGGCATCAGTCCGTCTGAAGGATAGTGATGGTCGATTGAGATTATGGATAAAATCTGATCAGGAAATTCCGAGACATTTACATCGTCCCCGGGTACAAGGTGGTGCGACTCTACTGATTTGGGCTGGCATTTGGACCAATGGCCGCTCTGAACTTCACATACAGCAAGGAACCATGAATTCTGAACGCTATGTGAATGTTTTACGAATGAACATTGGCCAAATGACAGATCAACTTGGTGATCCATCGACTTGGTTATTTATGGATGATAATGCTACGTGTCACAGGAGTAGTAGAGTCAACTTATGCAAGTCTCAATTAGGACTTAGGACATTATCTTGGCCAGCTCGTTCTCCTGATCTGAATCCCATAGAAAATGTATGGAGTATTCTAAAAACGTAACGTTCGTCGTTCACTGCTACCTACAGATGGCGTATCACAACTTACGTCACTGTTAAAAAGAAAGTGGAGAAAGTTAGATCAGTCAAAGATCAACGATATCATCTAATCAATGCCTAGACGAATTGGTAATGTCATTGACAATAAGGGTAGGGCCACAAAATATTAGCTTCTTAAGAACCATTACTGTATCATAGCTTATTAGATTATATAAGGACATTTAAATATATTAGGGACATGAAATAACATGAAAAATGCTTTCTGTATCATACTTATGTTTTATTTAGTCAAATTTTAGGATGATCCACTTTTTATGAAACGGACTGTATTTAGCATTATTTTCGATTAACTATTTAATATAATTGCTTTCAATGTCTATATTCGTTGTCCTTAACTGGTACAGAGTCTCGGATTTCTGCTTACCTGTTTAAAGCTACAAAGCATAGTAGTCATCATAGAAATCCGACGATATGTAATAAAGGACTATAACGGACATAGAAATTGACAACAATAAAACGTCGTTAACATTCGTTTTCATGACAACGGTGCCTAAGCGATGGCGGCTTCCAGTGGTTGACAATTACAGGTTACACAGCTAGCGATTGCACGAGCGCGAATCGTGAGTTTAATCGCTCGTGGTGTAACCGAATTGTCGCCACAGTTTTCTGCCAAACTGAAATAATTTCCTCGATGCATAAGCTGTATGAATCATAGATATCGGACCGCGTGACTAATGATTTCTGAAATCTTTTCTAAACTATCGACAGGCAAAACTTCATTGTCTAATTGGTTTGCCCATTTGTCATAGATTCATATCGCTTTCTGCCCTCAAGATTGCTGCATTTAGACAGAAATCCATGACTTAGGTAGGAAGCATTCTTTGTCAACTTACCCGAATGTTCTCTATTTGTCTTTTGTGTATTCTATTCTTTTCGTGGCTAACTTCATGATTAACTTTCAGTTGTTATTGATATGATGACAGCTATGTTTTGAGGGCGTCAATGGCAAATTAGAGGGCCGCGTTAGCGGCCCGACAATTTGCCATTGACAGCCCGAAAAATGTAGATGTCATAATCATTGTACGCCATGTTGCGAAATATTTCTATGGTTTCATTTCCAGGCCATGAATTTTCCGGGCCGTTAATGAATTTATGGGCATTATCAAAGATATCAGTCTTATATACATGGTATACAATGCTATGATGTAGGGAATGAACTTCTATGACACAAAATGATCAACACGTCTATAAATGCTTCCTCTTTAGACATCGCATCCTCAGAACTTATCAGCAGTTCAGACGGATCTTCAATTCTTTGAAATGTTCATCGCACCGCTATGTGTCAGGGAAGAAAGTTAAAGGATCTATGTTTGAAACTCTTTCATTTTTGGATCTAATTGTTGAATTGTCAAGGTAGAGTTTCCAGTAATCACATGGAAATCGGTGGGGGAAGGAGAAAAGGATCACGGAAAGGGGCAAAGAAGTCGCACTTGTCACACTTGTCAGTCTCACAACTGCGGATGCAAGTGAATCAGAACGTTGGGCTGTGACTTCTTGCACCGTTACTGTGCGACAATAGGAAGACACCGGCAGCTTAACAATGTACTTTGTAAATATTCACGGCTATCATGATTTCTCTTTACATGTGAAAGCATTTTGATGAAATAACTCGCAATCAGACGCCTTTCGATAAGAATCTGCAACTGTTTCATGTTTCAGTACCTTCATCTTTTTGAAAGATCTAGCAGCATTGACATAGATTGATGCTTAAATGATCGACTGAAATGTCATTTATTCCGGGAGGGGGGTACTGACACTTTCTTCCTATATTCGCGCACAAAGGGCTTGATAGCATCGATTTGTAGATCTTGAAACTCTGAATACAAAAATCAAAGTCTTGAGTGTCACAGCCAGTCGCTTTCGGTATAAGTAAGTTTAAAGGATTCCCATTGGAATTCAATGGTAAAATTTATGTTTTGACTTAATTTTGGTGATTTTATATATTTTGTACAGGCTCTCAAACATCAAATACTGAATCATGTGACTCACTGCAACTTTTATATCGAAGTTGATGTTCTGAACTCAATCATGTTTTAAATTTCATCGCATTCTGATAAATAGTTTGTTTTCTGCAAAAGAAAATGTGCGAAAATTTCCAAGTGTTTCACAATGCATAGATATTTCTTGAATATCCCTTTGTGCGCGAATTTAGGAAGAAAGTGTCAGTAGCTCCCGTCCTAAAACCGTTATAATGGCAAACTAAATAACAAACAGTTATCGTATTTTCCATTCAAGTGTCACTGACTTCAACAAAGCGGAAAGTCGGATTTATATGGTTACACGAAAAGAAAGAAATTTCATCGCTGATTAAGGTGCCTTCCAAGTTATGCTAAGCTTTGCTTGTTCGGCTTTTAGTAATAAGAGTTGGTCAATTATGTTTTCGATTTGTATTCACTTTCTACCGCTCATTTGAAGAGTTGCTTACGTAGCTTTTGTCTGCAGACCAACTTGTCAATGAATAATATGGGTTAATCTGCATGTACCTTTCAATTTGTCAGTGAGCAGCATAATTGCCGAGAAGAAGGTTCATCAGACTGATTGTGAATAAGCGAATATGTCTTATTCTCCAATTAGATCGTATGGGCTATATTGCATTATAATTTCAAAGTGATCACCGCTGTGGAACACAGCTTTCATGTTTGCGAGTGTAGAACATAATCTCCTATCAAAATCATTGAATGCAGTAGGCGCCGGTTGTTGATCACACAAATAATGAAAGGAGCGGAATAAAAAGGAAAGTTTTATTGTTCTACGAGGATCGACTGATGTTTGTTCAACCCTTCCCTGAGGAGAAGTTCACCGATAACATTGTCTATTTTGAGTGCTTCACCCCGAGGCCTATACGTACCGGAAGGGGGTTGAATCGGCCTACCTGCCACATTTGTGCTGTGGTCATCTCAAAGCTAAACCGCTTCCGTGAATTTTGGCTCTCGCTTATCTTCATTAATGTCCCCTAAAATCTTTTGATGTCGCTTATGAGAAGGTCGATCTGTGGCCTATTTCTAAAGTGCATTGTGTGAATTAACTTTTGAATTTTGCTCCGTGGTTCAACATTTTGAATGATAGTTTTCAGGGAAAGTCATCAATTTTCAATTTGATTTAAGTCTTCTATAAAATGGAGCTTACAAATTGCTCCAAAATGCCTTGTCTACCTCGACAATGTTTTGGCTCTTAAAACTTCATGATTCCAGGGAACCTTAGCCCGGGACGAACACACCAGATGCTTTTGTTAAATGTTTGGCAAATACTTGACAACATTTTACTAAACTTCTACTAAAATTTTATCAAATATTTATCTAACATAGCTGATGATTTGCCAATTTTTAGCAAATAGCAAATTATTTGGTAAAATTCTAACAAAATGTCTCAAATTTCTCTCTGATATTATCTCACACAACTCTTACGTGAATTCCCAACAAAAAACATTCTAAAACTGTTCAGAAAATGTCGTGAATTTGCTATGAAACATTCCAAAAAATGTTATAGTTCAAATGACAATACATGAGAATATTATGATAATGTTATCTTAAAACATTTTTAGAATGTTTTCTAGACATGCCCCAATATTTTGCCACAACATATATCGTAGATGAACTATAGTTTTATCAATAAAATGTGAGCATCCTGCGAATCCACTTAATGAGTCAAGATGAAACTAAGTTTAACGATGTGTAAATATATTGCATTATAATTATAACATGTATAATTTACACATCATAAAACTTGTGGGTTTGATCTTGACGCATAAAGTGGGTTCGCAGACCGCTCACATTCTATTGATAAAATTACAGTTACCCTACGCCGTAGCAAAACATTGATGAAATTTACCGTTGATATTAATTGAATATATTGTTGATCGAAGTCATCCTGCTGCGAAATGCTCCAAGGATTAACAGCAGAAAAACTCAATGCTGCTAAAACCAAAACATTCGGAGGCAGTGACAAGAATAGCCTTACATATTTATACATTATAACTGTTGATTGAAGTCATCCTGCTACGAAATGCTCCAAGGATTAACAGCAGAAAAACTCAATGCTGCTAAAGCCAAAACATTCGGAGGCAGTGACAAGAATAGCCCTATATATTTATACATTATAACTGTTGATCGAAGTCATCCTGCTACGAAATGCTCCAAGGATTAACAGCAGAAAAACTCACTGCTGCTAAAACCAAAACATTCGGAGGCAGTGGCAAAGAATCACATAATTTAAAGACTCACCTCATCAGCAGATGTCAGCCTACAGAACTGTCGTAATTGTTCCTCTACCATCAATTGTGCTGGTTTGGTCAGTTTCAATCAGTTCCCATTTATGATATCTCTTTGATAGACAATGATATTGCGGTCTGAAATGCACAATAGAGTTTTTGATGCAAAAAGTATTGAATGCATTTGACGCACATAAGGAATAGGCCATACAGAATGTAGCATAATTGAAAAATAGTAAGATGACACAGGTTTTGATCGAGCTTCTATTATAAGAATCAATCAGATGATATTTTTATCTATCTTAGTATCTTTTATCATCCCAATAATTTACAACAGCACGAATTAATCCATAACACATTTTCCCACGGTGGACAACATATGCCGGTTAAGCAGAAAATCCGATTTGATATTTGATGTCAAATAATTTCCCCATTAACTGAAATCAGTAACAATAACGTACCCTCAAATGTCTTGCACAAATCCAAATTATACAGTGAAGCATTTGACCTATTTAAAAAACCACAAAAATTCGTATTTAAAAAAATATGCCAACCCTGCATGTAGGCCTGACAAACGACGGTTTAGATGTGCACGCAAGCTACATTATCGACAGTATCAATCAGCGAATTAAAAGAAGATTCAATCTTTTTCCATACGACCAGCTGGTACAGTGACAATAGTGTGGTCCCAAAGAAGCCCTGTGATCCTGATGTTTAGCACGACAACTTCACTTCAGTCATGTATCTTGGACAGTTTCAATGCCACATTGGTGGACTACTTTTTAGTATCCCTTTCTCTCTCAAGAATAGATTTTCAGTAGATTCAATGACGCATGGGACGACTGCTGTGCACATTGCTAATAGGTGCGCGCTGTCATGGTGAGGATTGTCCATAGAATATGGATTCTCTCTCTATACTCGATGCTGATGAATTTCAGAGGAAGTTAACTTTCTTATGATTTGATACGATTTGATGAAGGACCACACTATCATCATCGTACCGACCAGCTCCCGAATGAAACACCCACTGGAAGGCAGCCGCATACGCTGCGGATTCTATTCGAGAATCCGGAGAACGCTTGCAATTTTTTTAAATGGAGGAAATTAATGTTTATTTACCACCCCTATTTTTGGGAAATATGCCTCATCATCAAGGATCGATGTCTCCATCTCCTATCATGATGAATCATACGATTAATTCTTTAACTGAATGTACATTTTATTTGGTAATTGAAGGACATTATAATTTGAATGGTTGGCTTAGAATGTTTTTTCAAGTCATCTGTTTTTACACCTGATTTACAAATACAATTTATTTGCTACTCACATGTCTGAATAATAGTGACGCACCATATACACTCCATCTGGACACTCGACGCTAATGATCTTAAACAAAGGATGACAACATGCATATTACAGCATCTTCAATGAATAGAGAAAACTGCGCCGTCAGTCTTCACTTCGACGAGCGGAATCACACCCACACACTACATGAGGAATCCGTGAACTGACTGATAGACGTAGAGCGCGGCGAAGAAATGCTTTGCAATGTTCGAAGTCGGGAGGCTCGCCATCTTGAAGACATGATAATCCCTTCTCAGAATAGGTCAGAAATATAAATTAGATAATTGCAGAGGTTGGGATGCATTAGAATAAAGTAATGCTTTAGAAATAATCATGAAAACTGATTACTCGTGCAACATGCTCGTGACACACTCGTGAAACATCGGGAAATGATAGCAACTCTCTGAGCGCCTTATACAGACTTCCAAATATAGCACCCAATATAGGATTCTCGTCACGGGAATTCCTATCGTTTCCTGAGAACGATTAGAGCAAGTTCGAAGCGATTACTACAGTTCGATCGATAGGATCTCAGAGTCGATGAAATTTCACACGACTTAAACTGTTTCTTCGATTTAAGGCTCATATCATGACGTATCGAGTAGTTTTCACAAAGATAATACACAAGATTCATACAAGCAATATGGAAGTAAAACATACAATTTCGAACACAAGATCTGATTGCTACATTCGTGCTGAAACTTATTTTCAAGCTCATTGACCAAGAATCGAATCACAGGTCTTCAATGAGAGATATTAGTGAATAAATGCCTTTTGTGACAATTTCTCATCGATTCTTGTCAATCAAAAGTTTAATGATCCTGACAACACATTGCGTTTTGGATGGCATATCAGATCTTATCTGAAACATTTCGTTCAAACATCTAGTTCTGACATTTAGGATAATTTGACTAATATTTCATAAATATTTAACAAAATTAAAAGGTTTTTATAATTTTATTATTTTGCTTAGAAACTGGTAGGCCTCTAACAAAATTAGCAAACATAGTAGGAATTTATCAAAATTTCTATTTTTCACAAAATTAGCAAACAGCTAGCAAGTTTCTAGCAAAATTATTCGGTTTGCTCGTCCCGGGAGGTGCCATCTATGGTTCCCTGATAATTCCGTTCTTGGCTATGGATATTAAGGGTTTAGTCATAGACTTTTCGAACTTTTTTCATAGACTTCTTGATTTGTTGTCACGAATTGTCATTTATGGGATTGATTTTGTCACTTGGGATAGAGATGTCTGTGAACTGAGTATGAAGAAACCACATTATGTATTACCGCAATATACAAACTTGGACATGTGGATCATGTACAAATACTAGATGCTGAATATCGTAGTTGCAATAGCTACTTACGACCGTAGGTTGTACTTTTTAGCATTTTTCTAGCAATGCGATATCTTTGAGCATCTGTAAGACAATTTAGCTCAGATCCGGGAACAAGAGCCCAAACATCCTTGTACTCCAGTTCAGCGGGTTATTCCTAGCTTATCTAAGAACTTACGTTATGAGTTCATTTCTGTGGTGATAAATTACCAAGGTTTGGTAAAAAGGGAAAACTGAAAGACTTGTTTTTTTTCAAATAGCCATTTCTTCGTTGTGAAAAAGAGCATTTTAATCATTTTGAATAATTGGTTTTGCATTGACATTGCAAAAGCGTTCGACTCTGTTCTTAATTCACTTCTGAAATTAAAAGCATTTGGGCTGAAATACGAGTTGCTATTTGGTTGCCCATATCCTTTCTTGCAAACTGGTTTCAATATGTTCTCGTACATGGATCAGTGAAGTACCAAATGCAGTGTTCTTGGCCAGTATTATTTATCAGTTACATAAATGATTCAACCAAGCTATTTTGGCAAAGGAGAAGCTACTTAATTATTTGCGGATGATTGCAAAATATAGCATGCCCGCAATACTATCTATACTCCATCATTACTTAAAGATCTCCACTATTTTTAGAATTGGTGTAATACTTGGCAACTGCACCTTGCATCAAACAAATGTTGTGTGAATTCGGTTGGCAGAGTGTACGATTATGACATAGCTGATAGTTTAAATGATGCTCCTCATGAAAAAGTTAATTGTGATTTGGGTATTCTAGTTTCAGAAGATAAGAAATTTATTTTTCATTGTAGCGAAATTTCTTCAAAAGCCTATTCTCCAGCTCATGTCATTTTGAAAAGGTTCTTTTTTCTGACAAAAGAGACTGTTTTGATTCATGCGTATAAAGCAATTGTAGGACCAATATTAGAGTATAACTTAATTATTTTCCTCAATTTTACAGCGTAATATTGATTCCATCGAAGGAATGAAAAATACCTCACTCGACAACTTTGCAAGCTTTGCAAAACTTCCTATGTAAACAATGATCATCGTTTGGAATTATTAAGTCTTCAATCTTTTTTGTGAAGTACAGAAAATGCTAGATTTACATTGCAACATAGCAATATTTTACTTCACTTCAAACCCCATGCTCTACTAGAAGTTGTGCCAACAATACGAACCAAGCTTTACCAAAATTCAAACAAAGACACTACACAATTATTTTATCTATCGTTTATTTCCTTTTTTGGAACTAACTACCGGCTAGATGTATTTGTGCACCGCTTTTCGAACTTATAAAAATTTTAACAATTTTTCCTTAGATCCATTTGATAAATGTACTCTTTTTTTTCTTTACACAATCCTGTAAGCGCCTACCGTTATGATGGAGCGCTCTGTCTGTGAAATTGATAAATAATGTCAATTTTTCCAGAATAAATTGCTTATCTTATCTAACAGGAAACACAGAAATATGCTTGGAAATACCTCCCAGCGCCGAACGAAAGGAGTGCACGAAGTGCTGTGTTTTGGGCGGTCTATGATCTATGGACTACAGACATACGAGCTTCGTGATCAATGCGTCTTTATTACTCAGGTATTCGAACTAAGATGCAATGCAGATGAATAATGACTCAAATAGTTAATCTTGTGACCCGCTTCAATTTGAAATTTCACATTTAAAATTTAAGAAGTGTTTGTGAAATATTGAAATGAAAGTTTATCCGCATGCATTCACACCACACCGGTAGTAGCATAGCCAAAAGTATTAGTTGGAAATCAAAGTGAAAGAATTAATTAGAAAAGGAAACATTAACTGTCCTCATAACTGTACACAGTAAAATGACAGTCAGACGTCCATGTTCAGAAAAGTCAATTAACAGGCATAATATCAATCAAAGCTGTCTAATTTTCTAATTTTGTTGCAAGACAGGATATTTTCCTTTTGTTGCTGACTGCCACATCATTAATAGTAAATATTCCTAGCATTCATTTCAATCAGATTGCTCCTGAAGTGCTTCAGCACCTGCGAATTGCATTAAGACATCCCCAACCACATTCTCTCTCTCACACACACACACACGCACACACACACACCTATATACTATATTCCTTTCGGGATAACTCTGATGCCAGTTACTATTCTTTCTCATATTGTGCATGCATGTATATAATTAAATGATAAAGCCCAAATTGGAAATAATGATGCAAAATTATATCCCACAAGAAAATCAAAAGCAAAAGTTTTCTTTTGCCGACCGATTCCGGTCGGTAGGGCGGCTTTTCAAGGCAAACTGATGTATTGAACAAAATTTACATAAAAAATGTAGATTCGGGTTGACGTCATGACTTTTAAACATCTCTAGAGTGAATGTGGTTAAACTTCCCGCAACGCTTAACCAGCCATCATGATTGCTGCAGCCTGCGGCTGCTTGTTTTTCAAGTGTGCATCAGAGGTGTCGAATTCCTTAGCTGTTGAATTGTTTTTCTCTTGAATACTTCGTGCGAACTAAGAGATTATGATCCTCATCCCACTCAACTTTCAAGTTTCTTCTACCGTTCTTTGAAGTCGTTGACCTGGCGCAAAATTTCAGACGTTGCAGTGCTAAATCTTTTTTTGCTATCGTTTACCTCGGTTTCTTCGTCCTGTCAATCTATTACGTCTATTATTAGTATCAATTGAGTGTCATCATAAGGTCAACCTCGCTTTATTTAGAAGGGCGATCAATTTCAATGTGAGAGGCTTAATTGGACGCGGGAAGGCATGAGAGACATTTTTCCAATATAATTTATTCAAAACTGAATAGCAATTTCGATCATAGGTGGCATTTTTATTTAATTAAAATTGTTAATAATATGTGATTTCATGCATTGTGAATGCAGCATGGATTGTAGCGGGAGTCTTCCAATTGCAATTAATAAATGATCTGATTAACAAATAACGAATATAATTATGCATCTACACAACATGAACCAGAAAATTTAGACTGTTCAATAGCCTATATAACATGTAAAACGTCTTGCAGGACTTCAAGAATTCCTTATGGCATTAAATTTCCACCTTTTCATTTTTTTCAAAAATGTAAAAAAGACTCCGACCACAATCATCAGAGCCCCAGCAGTGCTGTAGCAAGACACGATCTCAATTGTCCGCAGTTTGACGTCACATGCACATAGATACTTCAAGAAGGTCACCAAAGCCCGTCATGCAGCGTTACTACCACAGAATTACAAACAGATTGTTTAAGTGTGTTACTTTTCTAGAAGTGCAAGCTGATTCAAAACGATGGCACATGCAGGAACTTACTAAATGGGCGAAACGAAATTCTTAATACCTTACTGAAATAGGAAAAATAGTCGTGTGTCGCTCGCGGATTGCTGTGAATTCCTTCAAAATGCTCCGTTCACCACGATTCCTTCAGATTCGAAGAATTCAGATCATTGCGCAAAAGTTTTCTCGATAATGTTAGGCCCTTTGATCATTATTAAAACATTTAGCAGGCGCACGAAAAAACGTTCACAAACTTCTCTGTAGAACTTGACATCGTCTGTGTCTCTTTGCTGTGCGATCCGGTTGATAAATCACAGAAACTTCTCACAATTTGGCGTAATTAAATTTGAGCTGGCTGCTCATCGTTCGATTGCTATGTTGTTATGTCATCAGATTGTGCCATTTCATTAGTATCACTTGCAACGATGTTTCCCTATCTAGACAAACAAAAGAAGTGACGACCTACCTAATTTTGTGGTTACTACAGTTTCTGGACAAAGAATCATCGTCACAAGACCCTAATTGTGAGTACAAAATCAAACAGTGATGACGCTCGCACTACCGTAGTTCTAACATCTGACTTTTGAGTTTGGTTTTAACCAACATTCTTTAACTTCATTTTGCATATAAAAGTTTTATGATGATGCATCTGTAAATACCACGTACCGTTTGACGAGAGTCGTCGAAAGGCCTCGCGGTATATTTTAAGGATGAAACGGTTGTTTTGTCTGAGATTCATCTCCAATGACATATCTTTATTTCTTAGAAAATAGCAGCGCAGATATATATTTAGCAATATTTTAGAAAATCAAAATCTGAACGATGTAGTAAGATGGATCAATTAGCAATTCAATGTCAGACTCACGTGTGGATTATTTTCTAAATTTGGATGTCGAGTTATTGATATCAACTGAAACGGAACTGCATTTGAGAATAATCTAGGATTTTCCTTTTTGGGAAGGTAAGTCGAAGCGCGTGGATCTTAATCGGTCAGATGGGACTTATTTCATCATTGTTCAATCTGAGACGGTGGCGCGATCAGGTGTTTTGCATTCAGTGCAATTAGCCTTTCTCTTGCGAAGAGTCAGTCAGGTGTGGATTCGGTCGAGCAAACATCGGTGGAAGCTAAATTCGGAATAAGAAAATGCTTTTATTTTGTAGAATAGCTTGAAAAATTATTGCTTGAAATCACAAAATTTTAGGCCTAATGACGTCGTCAGACACGACATTTCAAAGACCACTACTCTCATTCTAGAGGTTGGTATTACCGTTGAACACATTTAACAATTCTTGAACCGTTAGGCAAAACCGTTGGGGTGAAAGAAACTATCACTGATATTTGGCATTTGTAAATAGCAAGTTAGTGAAATTTCGACGGGCATTGATGAAACATCATTTTAAATACACTACTGGCAAATGGCCCAGGTTGGTGCGCCGTCAATAATTAACAAATGCTGCTTTTTACAAACACAAGTTAAACAGAATAATTAAATATCACGTTGCATCCTCAGTTGAAAAATGGAAACAGACCTGAATAGCTGCTATTTCATCCAATATCAGAAATCATCAGCAGGCCTAGTTCACATCTCTCAACATCGACACAACTCCCTATTTAAAGTTGCAGCCATGTCCGGGTAAATTTGAGATTTGCAATTAACAAGATAGTGAAATTTCGACGGGCATTCATTATATATCACTTTAGAGGCCTATTAGATAAAAACAATAATATCGCTATTATATTCAGAATATCAACATGATTAGAACTAAACTCTAATTTCCAAACACAAAATTCTACTCTGAATAGCGAGTTTGACTACATAATACAAAAAATCAAAGATGTAGCCAGAGGAAAGACGGCGTTTTATCAGTGCTTTGATTATTATTCTACTTCACCTGGGTGATTTAGAGCTGTGATATCCCTGGAGCCCCATCTGATTTTGATGTTTTTTTAATTCAATTGTTTCCAAAGTTAATCTGCAACACTGTTGACGCGTGATCGCTACAATTGCGGCATCGGTTTTTACCAACTTTAAAAATGTGTATTAAAAATAGGCAATAAATAAATGGGTATTAAGTAAATTCAAAACTGGCAATGTTACTCATAAAACTATAGTGAGTAGCGTTTGTAGTTTGCTTCTTTTATTTAAATCGTAATTGTAGAAATGCATTTGGTGATGAATGAATATCTTACTTATATCTTCATGGTCCATTAGTAATTTGAACTGACTTGGATGCTAAGCCTTGTAAGAAATTGACAATATTACCCCATTTTCAAAAAGTACTTGTAGGCCTAGATAAGAATCAAAATTTTCATGTTCTCGTTAGTAAAATTTGACAAAATTTTTACTGGTGATCATAAATACGTAGAAGCTAAAAGTCTAGGAAAGTCAGAGTCTCAGCTATTATAGTATTGGAGCAACATCAAGAAAATGCAATTGAAG
Source organism: Prostheceraeus crozeri (assembly GCA_907163375.1). Taxonomy (NCBI): domain Eukaryota; kingdom Metazoa; phylum Platyhelminthes; order Polycladida; family Euryleptidae; genus Prostheceraeus; species Prostheceraeus crozeri. The sequence continues at coordinate 161,532 of CAJQUW010015462.1, forward strand.
AATTGATATTATAGAATAAAGAACCAGAATTGAGTTGAATAAAGGGCAGTCATTTACTTGACTTTTGACACGTTAGTATTTAGCAAATTGAATCAAGCAAAAATAAGCGTCAGTCATTTGCTCAATTTTAGAATCAATATTAATTACTGATAAGCAATCAATGAATTTCCGGTACCAATCATTGATATAAAAAAGTTGTCGAATTTTGACAATCCTTGAAGGCTTGGAAAGATTCGTAAATCTGAAATACATTAAAACTCTTTATGAAAATAAAGATTTTCAAAATAAGAAAATGCAAATGCACAGAATTGATTTGTTTAAGTGTGTTACTTTGCTAGAAGTGCAAGCTGATTCAAAACGATGGCACATGCAGGAACTTACTAAATGGGCAAAACGAAATTCTTAATACCTTACTGAAATAGGAAAAATAGTCGTGTGTCGCTCGCGGATTGCTGTGAATTCCTTCAAAATGCTCCGTTCACCACGATTCCTTCAGATTCGAAGAATTCAGATCATTGCGCAAAAGTTTTCTCGATAATGTTAGGCCTTTCGTCTCTTTGCTGTGTGATCCGGTTGATAACAGTCACTGAAACTTCGCACTATCTGGCGTGTTTAATGTTGAACTGTCTGCTCATTGTTCGATTGCTATGGTATTATGTCAGCAGATTGTGCCATTTCATAGGCATTACATGTTCCAATGTTTCCTTGCTAGTCAAAAAGGAAAAAGAGACGACCTGTCTAATTCTGTGTGCCCATGCCTCCACTCTATATTTAACAAAGAGATTGCTACAATCTTTCATATCTCTTGTTCTCATAAAGTTGGGAGTGTCAGAAAGAAAAACTTAATTTTGTCTGGTGTAATCGGGAGTTGAAAAGATCAATGACTCCGCTCGGTGAAGCCATTTTCTCACAATTGCACTCAAATAGCACCTCTCTGAAATGAAAGTTAGAAATAGAATCAGACAGGTTTTCATGATGGAAGTTAAGATAGCTGTCCCACAATAATGTCCAATTCACATCTTATGAACGCTTGTCATTTACATCAAGCTTTCTTCCGCGTTTGCTTGTCGATAACATAAACCGTAAATGAGAAATTCCCTCTCGATTGGGAGAATCGGTGAATTTTCATCATATCATGGCGCGTGTGTAGAAGAATAGACTACACGCAATTTTAGTATACGATTCCTGTTCAATATGAATGATTTTGATTTGATCCATGACTTGATCAGATCAATCTCCCAAACTGTGCCGTCACATGAATGAGTGAATCACTTGTCTAGACTCAAATTGAAAGATGATCCTGATTACAATGGAATTCATAGATTATCCATGTGGCGACATACGTTTCGAGTATTCAATTTGTCCTTATAAGTTGAAGCTGCATATTATAATAATTGTCACGTTTTCTCCATGGATCTTGACTTTGATTACACATCCTTCGAATTCAGTGCCTCTACTAAAATAAACCATTTTAAACAGCATGTCACATCTTCGCATATTTTGTGAAATTCATTTTGCTATCACATTTCCTGATATTTCTTGCTTTTCTTGCTTTGTTCATTTACTATTTTCCTACTACGGTATGGGACAAATTATTACACTCAGTCACGATTTTCTCGTTTATTCACCCCCTTTTGAGCTTTAAATCGTATTTGTAACTTCAGCGCATTGTGAATATTCAACTTAGTCATTATTCATAGTGCATTGTTATTGTGATGAAGAATTCTTTTTCAATATTGTATGAGATTAACCTTCAAGCATGGAAAATGTGTCTGCAGGATTTCTGATATGAAGATACAGCGCAAGCCATTACTAATTGTATACTGCGTGACAAAAAAATCTTAACACTTTGAATTACAGGGAATATTACTTTCATTAATGAAGCAGCATCAAAACTATAACTTCAAATAATACAATTTGTTTCACACATATGTAGCAACATGTATGGCCCACCTAGCATTAATGTAAGCTCAAATTCTATTGTTCATAGAGTTCATCTGATCTCTCTTGCTATATGCCTTCCCGTTGCTCTTCAACTAACCTTTCGAAAATTGGTTCGAAATTGGTAGGAGAATGTGGATGCAGTTTTTCGCCCTTTTACTAAGGTCATCCCACGCTATCTCAACTTGTGAAAGATCAAGAGAGCAAAATAAGACCAAGAGAGTTGTCCAATTGATCAGCTGTTATGCAGCTGTGTTCTGTGCAGCTGCACATTGTCATCTTGGATCATGAGATGGCGCTCCTATAGACTTTTGCATGTACTTTTGCGGAAATGAAGAAAAATATTGAAGAAGTTTGAAAAAGAACTATTGAACTTCTATCCATATAACTTACATATTCGTACTCCTCACATCGCAAGGATTCAGAGGATACCAAACATGAACATTTTTGCTTAAAAAGTGAGAGCCTAACATTTTGACCCAAAAAGGGTATGATTTTGTGATAACTTCACGATATCACTAAATTTTTATAAGTCGCTGATTGTGATTACAAGAATATCAAAAGAGAGCCCAGAAAATCCTCTTTCTCCCTGTGCTTGAATAATTATCATACTCTCATGATTTCTTTTTGAAAAATTACGATTTGTTAAAAATTGAGCGATTTTTATATTTTGAGTACTCAGTTAATACAATAACAGATACAAGTCTATCATAGTCCATTTTAAATCTGAGAATGCAAGCTTTCGAATGATGTATTACACGTTGATGTGCGACGCGATCGGAAGGCATGAGAATCGACTGATATTCAGCGAAATTTAGGTGGTCCGTTTTTTATGTTCAGCTCTGTAGATCCAAATTACATAGTCAACGCAGCAATTTTTATTCATCATATGATCTAAGCAGGACTTACACCGTCCCCATGCTCGATAAACCCTATGACAGTAGAACCTGAGCTGTCTAAATCTAGGTAAATGGGTAGCGAATAAATCTCCGTTCAGTTGTGGCAATAATTTTAATGTTAGCACTGGAGTAGAGTCTTCTAGCATTCAGCATCTCTTGAGACAGATAAGAGCCGCAGTGTTCAAAGTCATTTTTGAAAAGAGCTCTCTCCCATTTCTTCTCTCTTCATCTGTTTGAATTTACTGAAAATTGAGACCTCTGATGTCATCCTTGATCTGATTACAACACTGCAGCCATAAAAAAGTACGATTTTGCCATCACTCGTACCATACGACATGAATCATTTGATGACTAACTAAAGATTTTGGCACTGATCCGGTATAAGGTTACCTATCATGCGCTAGATGTGTATATCAAGCCTAATCAGTCAACCAAATATATAAAGGCGCAACTTCCTCAATTTTATCCTTTCATGGAAATATTCAGCGAGAGCAAAATCAGCAAAATGCAGCGACGATTGCAAAGCATAATCGATGACACAACTTTTATTGCGAAGGTTGATGAAATTCGTCACGGGATTATGTGAACGAGTTTCAAAATGACGGAAAGTAGTTTCGATAAATCAACAATCTAATTATTTGTTCTTGAGATATCGTATTTGCCATAGAAATATTTAACTTGATCATAAAGTGCAAGCAAGTACATATTTATTGATATCATGGCTACAGAAATAGAGCCGCTCGATTGTCAAGTGCAAATGAAAGTTCCAAAAATATTGCAAAACCAGAAAATGATATTAGGAAATAGAAATTAGGCTCGTATATGCTACACGTACATAAATGACAAAAATATGAAGATGATTTCTGATGAGTTTACGAAAACGTTAGCATAGATTTCATATGAAATTACGTAAACAATTTATGCAGATGGCCATGATGTGGTTTAGCTTTCAACATGAATTTATTTTTTTTCTTCTTTGTAGACCTTTTGAAAGTTTTCAGATTTTTGAGGACCTTTTTCTGGCCGCCTCGAAATTGAAACTTTTATAAAATGATTTCATCCTTCGGCTACTATGATCTACTACGTCTGCTGAGCCGTTATCGGTGCCTTTTCTTGTCAGACAAGAAGTCAAGAACTGTGAATTAATCCTTTGATGCATAAAATATTTTCAAAATTAAAGTTTCTTTAAAATATAAAATTTCTTCAAATGCACTTTGCGGGAGTTCTAGGTATCGTGCGAAGTCGGGAGAGGTGTCATTAGAAGTGCATTGATCTCCTCTTTCTTTTGATTGCAAATTTTTGCCGCTTTTGGGTAGAAAATGTTGACCCAAAAGATGTGGTTCAAAATGTCCTCAAGAGAGTACAATATGCATGAAAGGGTTAAGTGTCTTCAATCAGATCATCTTCTATCGCGTGCATGTGTTCTTATCATATGGTAGCAACGAATTCTGATCGCTGATCGGAAATGGTTGCATGTGCCCAAATATAAGTAAAATGTTGTGCACACACGATAGGAGGCTTGCCATATCTAAACGTATTGAGCTTCATAGGCAATAGAATATGAACAGATAACTTTGCGACCTGAAGATAGTCCGTGACAGAAATCTGTGCCTCTAGATTCAATGCTTCACATTTGATCAGAGAAAATACAGAAAGTGTATATTTTACCTAAATTTTGAATCTTCTTAGTAGTAAGCAAAACTCCACTTCTGGACCGCGCAAGATGGCGGCCATCGCTGCGTCCCCCCCCCCCTCTGGCACGGCAGAGTGTCGTGGTCGGCCGCCGTGGTGCTTCGTGTCTGAGTCCCCCCCCTCTGGAACGACAGAGGTTGTGGTCTGTCGTGGTGTGCCGGCCGGGTGGGTCCACGTTCACAACATGTTCGCTGACGTCCCCCCCCCTCTGCAACAACAGAGTGTGAGACTCGGGTGAGTTGGTCCGACCGCCTGGTTGACGTGGGCGACCGTCTAGGTTGACGTGGGCGACCGCCAGGATTAGTCTTGAGGCTATAGTGTGTGATGTTTTTGGTGCAATCTGCTGAATGTTGGGTTGTAAAATGGGTTGTTTCGAGTGGAAGGAGTGGTCGGATGAGAAAACGGAGGTCAGATTCGGATTCAGCGTGAAATTCTGCATCGGTAGGGTGAGTTTCAAGGCAATCGGCGAGAAAAACTGTTTCTTCAAAATTTTGACATAGAATGTGGGACGTTTTGGTGTGTAGCGCCCAAACGAAGCATCGGATGAGAAAACGGAGTCCAGATTCGGAATCTACGTGAAATTTTGGGTTAGGAAGGATGTTTCCAGCGAAATCGGAGAGAAAAAATTTTCGGCTGACGTTCCCCCCCCCCTCTGGACAGCTTGCTTCGATTTTGGCTTCTAGTGGACGGATTTTGTCGTGCGATAGCTCGTTTGAAAGCTAAGAGTGAGACAAATTCAGTGAAACAATCGGCTTGTTCCTATCTGTCTTCGTTCAAAAGTTAGAGCGGTTACAAGATTTTAGGTCGGAGCTCGCTTACCTGAAAAAATCCTAAGTGTCAGAGTGACTTTGTATGGGTAAAATTTTGAAAATTTTCCAAAGTGTGGAATTTCGACCTGGGACCGTCACCAAAACATTTTTCATCAAATTTCGCTGACCCCCCCCCCCCCGACAACAATCTTCTAACTTTGGTTCTAGTGGACGGATTTTGTCTTACAGCTACTCGTTTGAAAGAGGAGAAAAAACTGCTCGACAACATTTTTTGTTGCGAGTCAATCGGACCAGCCGTTCACAAGTTAGAGCGGTTACAAGATTTTAGGTCGGAGCTCGCTCACCTGAAAAATCCTAAGTGTCAGAGTGACTTTGTATGGGTAAAAATTTGAAAATTTTCCAAAGTGTGGAATTTCGACCTGGGACCGTCACCAAAACATTTTTCATCAAATTTCACTGACCTCCCCCCCCCCCTCTGGACAGCTTGCTTCGATTTTGGCTTCTAGTGGACGGATTTTGTCGTGCGATAGCTCGTTTGAAAGCTAAGAGTGAGACAAATTCAGTGAAACAATCGGCTTGTTCCTATCTGTCTTCATTCAAAAGTTAGAGCGGTTACAAGATTTTAGGTCGGAGCTCGCTTACCTGAAAAAATCCTAAGTGTCAGAGTGACTTTGTATGGGTAAAATTTTGAAAATTTTCCAAAGTGTGGAATTTCGACCTGGGACCGTCACCAAAACATTTTTCATCAAATTTCACTGACCTCCCCCCCCCCTCTGGACAGCTTGCTTCGATTTTGGCTTCTAGTGGACGGATTTTGTCGTGCGATAGCTCGTTTGAAAGCTAAGAGTGAGACAAATTCAGTGAAACAATCGGCTTGTTCCTATCTGTCTTCATTCAAAAGTTAGAGCGGTTACAAGATTTTAGGTCGGAGCTCGCTTACCTGAAAAAATCCTAAGTGTCAGAGTGACTTTGTATGGGTAAAAATTTGAAAATTTTCCAAAGTGTGGAATTTCGACCTGGGACCGTCACCAAAACATTTTTCATCAAATTTCACTGACCTCCCCCCCCCCCTCTGGACAGCTTGCTTCGATTTTGGCTTCTAGTGGACGGATTTTGTCGTGCGATAGCTCGTTTGAAAGCTAAGAGTGAGACAAATTCAGTGAAACAATCGGCTTGTTCCTATCTGTCTTCATTCAAAAGTTAGAGCGGTTACAAGATTTTAGGTCGGAGCTCGCTTACCTGAAAAAATCCTAAGTGTCAGAGTGACTTTGTATGGGTAAAATTTTGAAAATTTTCCAAAGTGTGGAATTTCGACCTGGGACCGTCACCAAAACATTTTTCATCAAATTTCACTGACCTCCCCCCCCCCTCTGGACAGCTTGCTTCGATTTTGGCTTCTAGTGGACGGATTTTGTCGTGCGATAGCTCGTTTGAAAGCTAAGAGTGAGACAAATTCAGTGAAACAATCGGCTTGTTCCTATCTGTCTTCATTCAAAAGTTAGAGCGGTTACAAGATTTTAGGTCGGAGCTCGCTTACCTGAAAAAATCCTAAGTGTCAGAGTGACTTTGTATGGGTAAAAATTTGAAAATTTTCCAAAGTGTGGAATTTCGACCTGGGACCGTCACCAAAACATTTTTCATCAAATTTCACTGACCTCCCCCCCCCCCTCTGGACAGCTTGCTTCGATTTTGGCTTCTAGTGGACGGATTTTGTCGTGCGATAGCTCGTTTGAAAGCTAAGAGTGAGACAAATTCAGTGAAACAATCGGCTTGTTCCTATCTGTCTTCATTCAAAAGTTAGAGCGGTTACAAGATTTTAGGTCGGAGCTCGCTTACCTGAAAAAATCCTAAGTGTCAGAGTGACTTTGTATGGGTAAAATTTTGAAAATTTTCCAAAGTGTGGAATTTCGACCTGGGACCGTCACCAAAACATTTTTCATCAAATTTCGCTGACGTCCCCCCCCCCTCGTTCGGACAAAATTTCTTGAAACAAACTTTGGTAAAGGTCCCAGGTCAAAATTCGGAAGTTTTAAATTTTTCAAAATTTTCACCACACTGGAGCTCCCACACTTAGGAATTTTTTCACTTGTGGCATGTTACATGCACATGTGCTGACGGACCAACTTCCCGTGGTCATATGAGAATGGTTGAGGTGTCATATTGTAAAGAATGATGAGACAAATCGTTTGCAACAAACCGCATGTCGCTACGATGAATACTTTCGGAGATAGAGCCATTTTAAGTTTTCTTCCGAGCATATATAAACCCCCGACAACGCAAGTCTGATCACTTCATCGAAAGACGAGGTAAGCGACGGTCGTCGCTCTGAGCTCCCGATATCGGGTTGCAAAGGACTCTATCTTTTGAAGTAGGCAAGCTATCTTCTTACTTCAAAGTTTGTGTGATAGAGTTTGATAGTGTCTTTACTACTGATAAAATTTTTTAAAAGTAGTATGAGTAGTAAAATGCGGAATTTTTTAAAAATTCTTAATTTTCAGTTTTAACATGTAGACTAAGGTTTTCAAGTATGCTGAGTTCAAATCTGCTATCAGATTTGAAATTTAACTAAGTCTAAGGCAGCTTTGAGGGGTTAGATCCCAGCTACTGATCACTACCTTTGACTCGGCGTTCCTGTTACCACTTCGGGGCAGTGACAATGATGTCTTTAGCTGTAAAGAGCGGGTATCGGGGAAGATCTCTCACTTCCCTAGTGATCGGTACAAGGCCTTCGGGCTGTCGACGGGATCGAGTGCCACTCACTACACTCTTTAGGAATATGACTGTACTACATGATTCCAAACTTATACAAATTTCATTATCTTACAGCTAACGATAAATCAGGCATGGCCAACGACAAAAATCGAAAGTATCATATCAAAATGTGTGTGTGCGGTCGTATAAATCGCAGTGCGGACGCCAAGGCTCACGTCAAGAAGGCGGGCACCGGCCACATGATTGTCTTGAATAGGGTTGCGTGCGTGAAGTGTAGAGTGCTGAAGGGTGATGAGGATGAGGCGCGTTTCTACAGAGTGCATGCTGACTGTAGTGGTGGTTTAGTGACTGATTTGAGATTTACACAGTTGATTGTGGAAGAGAGGGAGCGAATGTTGGCGAATGTTGCGAATGTTGTTGAGAATGTTGTTGAGAATGTTGTTGAGAATGTTGTTGAGAATGATGAGTTGGCGAGAGCGGTTGCGTCGTTGGAGGGTGAGATTGAGCAGCGGAAGAGAGTGCTTGAGAGTGATGATGAGGATGATGTGGATTTAGATAGGGAGCGTGTGAGGAAGCGTGTGAGGAAGTTGAGCTCTTCGTCATCGGAGGTGTCCGACATCGTCATCACCGACCCCCCGAAGAGCTCATCTTCCCCAAAAGTGAAGAGTGGTGGGATTCGTGTGCAGTCGGCGAGGTGGTTGAAGGATGAAGAGAAGAGACATGTTTCGCAGCAGATGGCGCATGAGTTGTTAGTGAATAAGTTTGAGAGTTTGAAGAAAGTGAAGGATGAAGTTGTGAAGGAGTTGGATGAGTTGAAAAAGAAGGATTTGAAGTCGAAGGAGGTGGCGGATGAAAACATTAGAATGAGGCGTTGTGTGACTGATTTGAAGAATAAGACGCGAGAGTTGGAAGAGAAGAATGATGCGTGTGAGAAGAGGGCGAGTGCTGCGGAGAGAAGAATGAGAGATGCAGAGGCGAAGTTTGAGGAGATGATGAAGGAGATGAGTGTGTTGAGAGCGAGGAATGTTGAGTTGGAGAGGACTGTGGCTCGGCGGGGTGATGAGAGGCAGGCGTGTGAGAAGTTGGAGCGCATGAGGGATGAGTGGGAACGTGTGAATGAGGATCGTTTGTTTGAGTTTCACATCCCTATTCGGGACAATCATTTGGCCGGCGAAGTATTGGTGAATAAAAATCTGGACGAATCAATTATTTGCTACAACGGTCATCCCACGAAAAAGTGTCTCCATGCCAGCCTGAGAATGCGCGGCCATCTCCATAAATTTTCGATTCGGAAACGCGCGAGACTACCTAAGGATGACTAACTTGGTAAGTGAAAAGCAAATAAGATAGTATATCCTATTCTAATACATATCATTTTCATTGCAGATCTTTGCCCGCCTTCACCACCCCATCAATTTACTCCCGAGAACGAACCATCGGCTCTCTTAAGGGCCACCTAGGGGCAAGACATGATAGAACCTCCACGCGGTTTGCCCTGGGCAGTCTTCGGACTGGCGAATACTATCATTAAGTTGAATCTGCTATCAGTCAACTTGAACGTTGCAAATGAAGTTCGGTGTAATACTTCCTTTCGACGGGCGTTCCTGTAAAGGGCGGCGGTGAAACCCGTAGCTATGTATACCGCAAGGGACATTCGGCAATGGTCAATCTTGTTAAACCTCTCTGCGTCATGTTTGCAAGTGATTGCCTCTGTCTCAACGTAGTATGCATTCGCGCCAGGGCGACATTTAGCCAACTGTCGAAGGTTGCCTAAAACTTTCCATTGCATACGTTATGAGAACCATGAGTTCTACCTGTCTCTATCAATGAGACGAATTGATGAATGGAATGAAATGGGAGGACACTCACGCGCCACACGCAACATAACACACTTCTCTCTTCCGTAGTCTAACAAGCTCTTTACACATGGATCGCAGTCGATTGCTATCCCTGTATCAGAAGTGTAAGCTATCTTAATTTATTTGACACTATTTTATCTACCATCATCGTCCATATGAAATGTTTTTAGATTTACAAGTTAGACTAAGCGTGCTACTATTTCCAAATGAAAAAGTATACATGGTTAAATCATCCACTTAAGCCCATCCATAGTCTAACAAGCTCTTTACACATGGATCGCAGTCGATTGCTATCCCTGTATCAGAAGTGTAAGCTATCTTAATTTATTTGACACTATTTTATCTACCATCATCGTCCATATGAAATGTTTTTAGATTTACAAACGGGTCCCGTAACTAAGGGACCCGTTACTAAGGGTCGGGCCCCTTTAGAGAATATATAAGAAGGAGTTTGAATGTAGATGAATTATACCGTTGAAGAAGACTACTCAGATACAATATGGCAGTAGCCGGTGAAGTAACGATATCTACAACGTCAGCATCAACGTCAGCATCAACGTCAGCATCTATTTTCTTCCCATTGCTTCGGGATCGAGTACCTGCAATGGTGTATCGAGATATTCCCCTTTTCGCTGGGGATGTGATCCTATCAGATAAGATATCATGTGTGGTGGTCAAGCGGGCTGTGGTACAGACAGAGACTCACATATTTCCAACTACGATTGACACTTTTTATTTTACTAAATCACCTGTATATCGTATACATTCAAGTACGAATGACCCACCGGAGAAGCCACTATACATGGAACGAGATGTGCCTATGTACGAAGGGGATGTAATTCTGGGGTACTCCCCTACAAGAATGATGATACGTCGTGCACCAGGATGGGTGGATGATGGAAGGTGGATGGGGGCGTATGTGGAAGTTGAACATCATTCAAAGCCACTCATGGACCCACCGTATGAGACGCAACGATTCCGTCTAGATGGTGAAGCATGGATTCGTGTCATTCCCAACGGATGGTACAGAGACATTGATGAAGAGAGAGGTGATTATAAGTCCTTTAGTGAAATAAGTGGAGAATTTGTATTTCAATGAACTTTTATGTATATATTGAATGAACTTTTATTGAATAAACATACTTCATACATGTGATCATTTTCCTTTGAGTTATACTATAATAAATAGGATGGTATTAGAAGAAGATGGATATGGGTATAAATAAGTTAAGTGAAAATAGATGGGAATATAATCATCATGAGTGAGGTTCCAGAGTGTGAGGTTCCAGAGTGTGAGGTACGTTATCCAATACGTCATTGGAAAGGTAAATTTTGGCAATATCACCGTACCATTCCATTATTTCATGGAGACAAGATAATTTCAGAGACGAAGAACTGTGTAGTGATATCACGCCGTAAGATAGAATTGGAAAATGAAATAATTCCAACGTATATTGACACATTCTATTTTGAAGTAACACCGACATATCAGCATCCAATTACAACAACGGTGGAGAAACCGAAAGACTGTCTTTATTTTGAACGTGATTACATTCCAATGTATGAAGGAGATGTAGTTATATCATGGAATCCTACAGAAACATGTATTCGACGTTCTCCAGGTAGAAAGCGTGAAGATGGAGGAGGTTTGGCACGGGCTATGTATATAGTATATCAACATACTCCAGAAGTGTATAAACGACCGAAATTGACACGACGATTTCGTTTGGATATTGAGAAGAAGGTGTGGGTTCAGATTCTTCATACTGATACATTGACTGACATTGAATGGACGGGTGGACAAACGAGGTGATTTCAGGGTCCCCTGAAGGGGACCCATGAAGGGATCGGGTCCTTTGAGAGATGTATATAAGAGTGGATGAAATGAGTGTCACAATCATAATCATGGTAGAAACAAGAGAAGAGTTGAGAGTAAGGCAGCGTGAGGAGATGAAGACCATCAAACAAATGATTGAAAGATATAAGAGGAGAGCCTATAAATCGAAGAATCCAGAGAAGATCAGAGAGTGTGAGGACACATGCGACTTTGTGCTGAAAGCGACGATAGTGAGTCATCAACGACAATCAAATTATTGGAGAGATGGATTGTGGAAGGGACCCGATAGAGGACCCGATACCTTTTAGAGGACCTGATACCTTTTAGAGGACCCGATCCACTAAAAACTGTATATAAATGACTTTTGAAATCATTTACTTCATATTTTGACTTGAGCTAGTGAACATGCCCGACGTAACGATGATCCAACCTTTACGGATTCGCATTCCCGAAGTGTTAGTGCCAGAGAGCGACGAGGAAGACTGGCCAACTGATCTTCCGTCTGGATGGGGATCGTGGCCCGATTTGAGTGAATTGACTGATGAAGGACTTCCAGAGTTGGTGACGCCTACCCCGATGGACAATCTTCCTCCAAGGTTTTCACCAGACATTACACAGTTGGACAGATTTTTAAATTCACCATCTTCCAGTCGGACGAATTTTAGTGAAATGACGGATGAAGAGTGGGTGACGTACGAAAAGGAGAAGGAGAAGGAGAATAATCCACCTAACTCGAGGGCAGGATCTCCGGTGGTCCCATTGGGATTACGTATGCTTATCCCACAATTGCCGCATCGACAGTTTCATGGACGCATTTCATCAGAATCAAATATACGACGTGAGGTGGATTTGGTGGATGAAGCGTTGGTGCATGTCATTGATATGAACAGTGTTTTCTCATGATTTACTTTCTCATGATTTACTTTCTCGTGTGTGCTTCTTCAATAAACTTACATGGTAAGCCTTGATTCTTTTGAATGAAAGGGTATGGGATGTAGAAGTTTAAGTAATCATATACATAGCAGATTGTATGAATCATGCCATGTTATAGACGAAGACGAAGACGTCAGAGAGGGGGTATTCTTTTACCTCTAGCGGGAATGCTTGGTAAACATTTTGCAGGAACTATTACAAAGGGTGTTTCACGACATATAGCAAGGAAAGCCATTAGACGTATTAAGCGAAAGCGCTAAGTAACAGTGAATGGAATGTTATTATGACAATGCCATATCGTACTAGACGAAGACGAAGACGAAGACGACGTCAGAGGGGTGGTCTTATCATTTCAATTTTACCACGTGTCCTTAATAAAGTAATGAAAGTAATGACACATCGAGATCTAGGTGCAGGTCCTACATTGCTGCATAGATTTGGTGACGAATAAGATTTACTAGTTTGCAATTTAGACTAAGCGTTCTATTATTTGTAAATGAAAGATATAGTTTCAATAGTTTACACGTTAAAAATAAAAATTCAATAGTGTGTATGTTAAGAATAAAGTTCTATCTGTTTGTATGTTAGAAATAAAATGAAGTTTCATCAGTTTACAAGTTAAGAATAAAGTTTTATCTGTTTGTATGTTAGAAATAAAACAAAGTTTCAACGGTTAACAAGTTAAAAATAAAGTTTCAATAGTTTACAAGTTAAAACTAATGTTTCAATAGTGCGTATGTTAAGAATAAAGTTTTATCTGTTTCTATGTTAGAAATAAAATGAAGTTTCGCCAGTTTACAAGTTAAGAATAAATTTTATCTGCTTGTATGTTAGAATTAAAACAAAGTTTCAACCGTTTACAGGTTAAAAATAAAGTTTCAATAGTTAACACGTTAAAAATAAAGTTTCAATAGTGTGTATGTTAAGAATAAAGTTCTATCTGTTTCTATGTTAGAAATAAAATGAAGGTTCATCAGTTTACAAGTTAAGAATAAAGTTTTATCTGTTTGTATGTTAGAAATAAAACAAAGTTTCAACCGTTAACAAGTTAAAAATAAAGTTTCAATAGTTTGCAAGTTAAAACTAATGTTTCAATAGTGCGTATGTTAAGAATAAAGTTTTATCTGTTTCTATGTTAGAAATAAAATGAAGTTTCGCCAGTTTACAAGTTAAGAATAAATTTTATCTGCTTGTATGTTAGAATTAAAACAAAGTTTCAACCGTTTACAAGTTAAAAATGAAGTTTCAATAGTGTATATGTTAAGAATAAAGTTCTATCTGTTTAGATGTTAGAAATAAAAATGAAGGTTCACCAGTTTACAAGTTAAGAATAAAGTTTTATCTGCTTGTATGTCAGAAATGAAATAAAGTTTCACCAGTTTACAAGTTAAAAATGAAGTTTCAATAGTGTGTACGTTAGAAATAAAGTTTCAATAGTGTGTATGTTAAGAATAAAGTTTTATCTGTTTGTATGTTAGAATTAAAAAACCGGTTTCAACCGTATACAAGTTAAAAATAAAGTTTCAATAGTTAACACGTTAAAAATAAAGTTTCAATAGTGTGTATGTTAAGAATAAAGTTCTACCTGCTTCTATGTTAGAAATAAAATGAAGTTTCATCAGTTTACAAGTTAATAATAAAGTTGTATCTGTTTGTATGTTAGACATAAAATAAAGTTTTAGCTGTTTGTATGTTAAAAATAAAATAAAGTTTCAATAGTGTGTATGTTAAGATTAAAGTTCTATCTGCTTCTATGTTAGAAATAAAATGAAGTTTCATCAGTTTACAAGTTAATAATAGAGTTTTATCTGTTTGTATGTTAGACATAAAACAAAGTTTCAACCGTTAACAAGTTAAAAATAAAGTTTCAGATTAAAATAAAGTTTCAATAGTGTGTATGATGGAAATAAAGTTTAAGCGCTTTGTGCGTTAAAAATAAAGTTTCAACATTGTGTACGTTAAGAATAAAGTTCTATCTGTTTATATGTTAGAAATAAAATGAAGTTTCGCCAGTTTACAAGTTAAGAATAAATTTTATCTGCTTGTATGTTAGAATTAAAACAAAGTTTCAACCGTTTACAGGTTAAAAATAAAGTTTCAATAGTTAACACGTTAAAAATAAAGTTTCAATAGTGTGTATGTTAAGAATAAAGTTCTATCTGTTTCTATGTTAGAAATAAAATGAAGGTTCATCAGTTTACAAGTTAAGAATAAAGTTTTATCTGTTTGTATGTTAGACATAAAACAAAGTTTCAACCGTTAACAAGTTAAAAATAAAGTTTCAATAGTTTACAAGTTAAAACTAATGTTTCAATAGTGCGTATGTTAAGAATAAAGTTTTATCTGTTTCTATGTTAGAAATAAAATGAAGCTTCACCAGTTTACAAGTTAAGAATAAAGTTTTATCAGCTTGTATGTTAGAAATAAAATGAAGTTTCACCAGTTTACAATTTAAAAATAAAGTTTCAATAGTGTGTACGTTAGAAATAAAGTTTCAACCGTTTACAAGTTGAAAAATAAAGTTTTAACAGTGTCTACGTTAGAAATAAAGTTTTATCTGTTTGTAAAGTACGATCGTAGGATTTACTAGTTTGCAAGTTAGACTCAGCATTCTACTAGTTGTAAATGAAAATATCGTTTCAACAGTTTACAGATTAAAATAAACTTTTAACAGTGTGTACGTTAGAAATAAAGTTTTAGCTGTTTATATGTTAGAAACAAAATAAAGTTTCAACAGTTTACAAGTTGAAAAATAAAGTTTCAACAGTGTGTACGTTAGAAATAAATGAAAGTAAAAACTTCATCGTATGAGTATTCAAAGCATGTTTTGTAAATCAAATGTGTGTAGTCCTGACATGATAGAATCGCGTTAGAAATAAAGTTTCAGCCGTTTACAAGTTAAAAATAAAGTTTCAACGGTGTGTACGTTAGAAATAAAGTTTTAGCTGTTTATATGTTAGAAACAAAATAAAGTTTCAACAGTTTACAAGTTGAAAATAAAGTTTCAACAGTGTGTACATTAGAAATAAATGAAAGTAAGAACTTCATCGTATGAGTATTCAAAGCATGTTTTGTAAATCAATTGTGTGTAGTCCTGACATGATAGAATTAAGCTTGACAAACGCGTTTTGTCAAGCTTAATTCTATCATGTCAGGACTACACACAATTGATTTACAAAACATGCTTTGAATACTCATACGATGAAGTTCTTACTTTCATTTATTTCTAATGTACACACTGTTGAAACTTTATTTTCAACTTGTAAACTGTTGAAACTTTATTTTGTTTCTAACATATAAACAGCTAAAACTTTATTTCTAACGTACACACCGTTGAAACTTTATTTTTAACTTGTAAACGGCTGAAACTTTATTTCTAACGCGATTCTATCATGTCAGGACTACACACATTTGATTTACAAAACATGCTTTGAATACTCATACGATGAAGTTTTTACTTTCATTTATTTCTAACGTACACACTGTTGAAACTTTATTTTTCAACTTGTAAACTGTTGAAACTTTATTTTGTTTCTAACATATAAACAGCTAAAACTTTATTTCTAACGTACACACTGTTAAAAGTTTATTTTAATCTGTAAACTGTTGAAACGATATTTTCATTTACAACTAGTAGAATGCTGAGTCTAACTTGCAAACTAGTAAATCCTACGATCGTACTTTACAAACAGATAAAACTTTATTTCTAACGTAGACACTGTTAAAACTTTATTTTTCAACTTGTAAACGGTTGAAACTTTATTTCTAACGTACACACTATTGAAACTTTATTTTTAAATTGTAAACTGGTGAAACTTCATTTTATTTCTAACATACAAGCTGATAAAACTTTATTCTTAACTTGTAAACTGGTGAAGCTTCATTTTATTTCTAACATAGAAACAGATAAAACTTTATTCTTAACATACGCACTATTGAAACATTAGTTTTAACTTGTAAACTATTGAAACTTTATTTTTAACTTGTTAACGGTTGAAACTTTGTTTTATGTCTAACATACAAACAGATAAAACTTTATTCTTAACTTGTAAACTGATGAACCTTCATTTTATTTCTAACATAGAAACAGATAGAACTTTATTCTTAACATACACACTATTGAAACTTTATTTTTAACGTGTTAACTATTGAAACTTTATTTTTAACCTGTAAACGGTTGAAACTTTGTTTTAATTCTAACATACAAGCAGATAAAATTTATTCTTAACTTGTAAACTGGCGAAACTTCATTTTATTTCTAACATATAAACAGATAGAACTTTATTCTTAACGTACACAATGTTGAAACTTTATTTTTAACGCACAAAGCGCTTAAACTTTATTTCCATCATACACACTATTGAAACTTTATTTTAATCTGAAACTTTATTTTTAACTTGTTAACGGTTGAAACTTTGTTTTATGTCTAACATACAAACAGATAAAACTCTATTATTAACTTGTAAACTGATGAAACTTCATTTTATTTCTAACATAGAAGCAGATAGAACTTTAATCTTAACATACACACTATTGAAACTTTATTTTATTTTTAACATACAAACAGCTAAAACTTTATTTTATGTCTAACATACAAACAGATACAACTTTATTATTAACTTGTAAACTGATGAAACTTCATTTTATTTCTAACATAGAAGCAGATAGAACTTTATTCTTAACATACACACTATTGAAACTTTATTTTTAACGTGTTAACTATTGAAACTTTATTTTTAACTTGTATACGGTTGAAACCGGTTTTTTAATTCTAACATACAAACAGATAAAACTTTATTCTTAACATACACACTATTGAAACTTTATTTCTAACGTACACACTATTGAAACTTCATTTTTAACTTGTAAACTGGTGAAACTTTATTTCATTTCTGACATACAAGCAGATAAAACTTTATTCTTAACTTGTAAACTGGTGAACCTTCATTTTTATTTCTAACATCTAAACAGATAGAACTTTATTCTTAACATATACACTATTGAAACTTCATTTTTAACTTGTAAACGGTTGAAACTTTGTTTTAATTCTAACATACAAGCAGATAAAATTTATTCTTAACTTGTAAACTGGCGAAACTTCATTTTATTTCTAACATAGAAACAGATAAAACTTTATTCTTAACATACGCACTATTGAAACATTAGTTTTAACTTGCAAACTATTGAAACTTTATTTTTAACTTGTTAACGGTTGAAACTTTGTTTTATTTCTAACATACAAACAGATAAAACTTTATTCTTAACTTGTAAACTGATGAACCTTCATTTTATTTCTAACATAGAAACAGATAGAACTTTATTCTTAACATACACACTATTGAAACTTTATTTTTAACGTGTTAACTATTGAAACTTTATTTTTAACCTGTAAACGGTTGAAACTTTGTTTTAATTCTAACATACAAGCAGATAAAATTTATTCTTAACTTGTAAACTGGCGAAACTTCATTTTATTTCTAACATAGAAACAGATAAAACTTTATTCTTAACATACGCACTATTGAAACATTAGTTTTAACTTGTAAACTATTGAAACTTTATTTTTAACTTGTTAACCGTTGAAACTTTGTTTTATTTCTAACATACAAACAGATAAAACTTTATTCTTAACTTGTAAACTGATGAAACTTCATTTTATTTCTAACATACAAACAGATAGAACTTTATTCTTAACATACACACTATTGAATTTTTATTTTTAACGTGTAAACTATTGAAACTATATCTTTCATTTACAAATAATAGAACGCTTAGTCTAAATTGCAAACTAGTAAATCTTATTCGTCACCAAATCTATGCAGCAATGTAGGACCTGCACCTAGATCTCGATGTGTCATTACTTTCATTACTTTATTAAGGACACGTGGTAAAATTGAAATGATAAGACCACCCCTCTGACGTCGTCTTCGTCTTCGTCTTCGTCTAGTACGATATGGCATTGTCATAATAACATTCCATTCACTGTTACTTAGCGCTTTCGCTTAATACGTCTAATGGCTTTCCTTGCTATATGTCGTGAAACACCCTTTGTAATAGTTCCTGCAAAATGTTTACCAAGCATTCCCGCTAGAGGTAAAAGAATACCCCCTCTCTGACGTCTTCGTCTTCGTCTATAACATGGCATGATTCATACAATCTGCTATGTATATGATTACTTAAACTTCTACATCCCATACCCTTTCATTCAAAAGAATCAAGGCTTACCATGTAAGTTTATTGAAGAAGCACACACGAGAAAGTAAATCATGAGAAAGTAAATCATGAGAAAACACTGTTCATATCAATGACATGCACCAACGCTTCATCCACCAAATCCACCTCACGTCGTATATTTGATTCTGATGAAATGCGTCCATGAAACTGTCGATGCGGCAATTGTGGGATAAGCATACGTAATCCCAATGGGACCACCGGAGATCCTGCCCTCGAGTTAGGTGGATTATTCTCCTTCTCCTTCTCCTTTTCGTACGTCACCCACTCTTCATCCGTCATTTCACTAAAATTCGTCCGACTGGAAGATGGTGAATTTAAAAATCTGTCCAACTGTGTAATGTCTGGTGAAAACCTTGGAGGAAGATTGTCCATCGGGGTAGGCGTCACCAACTCTGGAAGTCCTTCATCAGTCAATTCACTCAAATCGGGCCACGATCCCCATCCAGACGGAAGATCAGTTGGCCAGTCTTCCTCGTCGCTCTCTGGCACTAACACTTCGGGAATGCGAATCCGTAAAGGTTGGATCATCGTTACGTCGGGCATGTTCACTAGCTCAAGTCAAAATATGAAGTAAATGATTTCAAAAGTCATTTATATACAGTTTTTAGTGGATCGGGTCCTCTAAAAGGTATCAGGTCCTCTAAAAGGTATCGGGTCCTCTATCGGGTCCCTTCCACAATCCATCTCTCCAATAATTTGATTGTCGTTGATGACTCACTATCGTCGCTTTCAGCACAAAGTCGCATGTGTCCTCACACTCTCTGATCTTCTCTGGATTCTTCGATTTATAGGCTCTCCTCTTATATCTTTCAATCATTTGTTTGATGGTCTTCATCTCCTCACGCTGCCTTACTCTCAACTCTTCTCTTGTTTCTACCATGATTATGATTGTGACACTCATTTCATCCACTCTTATATACATCTCTCAAAGGACCCGATCCCTTCATGGGTCCCCTTCAGGGGACCCTGAAATCACCTCGTTTGTCCACCCGTCCATTCAATGTCAGTCAATGTATCAGTATGAAGAATCTGAACCCACACCTTCTTCTCAATATCCAAACGAAATCGTCGTGTCAATTTCGGTCGTTTATACACTTCTGGAGTATGTTGATATACTATATACATAGCCCGTGCCAAACCTCCTCCATCTTCACGCTTTCTACCTGGAGAACGTCGAATACATGTTTCTGTAGGATTCCATGATATAACTACATCTCCTTCATACATTGGAATGTAATCACGTTCAAAATAAAGACAGTCTTTCGGTTTCTCCACCGTTGTTGTAATTGGATGCTGATATGTCGGTGTTACTTCAAAATAGAATGTGTCAATATACGTTGGAATTATTTCATTTTCCAATTCTATCTTACGGCGTGATATCACTACACAGTTCTTCGTCTCTGAAATTATCTTGTCTCCATGAAATAATGGAAGGGTACGGTGATATTGCCAAAATTTACCTTTCCAATGACGTATTGGATAACGTACCTCACACTCTGGAACCTCACACTCTGGAACCTCACTCATGATGATTATATTCCCATCTATTTTCACTTAACTTATTTATACCCATATCCATCTTCTTCTAATACCATCCTATTTATTATAGTATAACTCAAAGGAAAATGATCACATGTATGAAGTATGTTTATTCAATAAAAGTTCATTCAATATATACATAAAAGTTCATTGAAATACAAATTCTCCACTTATTTCACTAAAGGACTTATAATCACCTCTCTCTTCATCAATGTCTCTGTACCATCCGTTGGGAATGACACGAATCCATGCTTCACCATCTAGACGGAATCGTTGCGTCTCATACGGTGGGTCCATGAGTGGCTTTGAATGATGTTCAACTTCCACATACGCCCCCATCCACCTTCCATCATCCACCCATCCTGGTGCACGACGTATCATCATTCTTGTAGGGGAGTACCCCAGAATTACATCCCCTTCGTACATAGGCACATCTCGTTCCATGTATAGTGGCTTCTCCGGTGGGTCATTCGTACTTGAATGTATACGATATACAGGTGATTTAGTAAAATAAAAAGTGTCAATCGTAGTTGGAAATATGTGAGTCTCTGTCTGTACCACAGCCCGCTTGACCACCACACATGATATCTTATCTGATAGGATCACATCCCCAGCGAAAAGGGGAATATCTCGATACACCATTGCAGGTACTCGATCCCGAAGCAATGGGAAGAAAATAGATGCTGACGTTGATGCTGACGTTGATGCTGACGTTGTAGATATCGTTACTTCACCGGCTACTGCCATATTGTATCTGAGTAGTCTTCTTCAACGGTATAATTCATCTACATTCAAACTCCTTCTTATATATTCTCTAAAGGGGCCCGACCCTTAGTAACGGGTCCCTTAGTTACGGGACCCGTTTGTAAATCTAAAAACATTTCATATGGACGATGATGGTAGATAAAATAGTGTCAAATAAATTAAGATAGCTTACACTTCTGATACAGGGATAGCAATCGACTGCGATCCATGTGTAAAGAGCTTGTTAGACTATGGATGGGCTTAAGTGGATGATTTAACCATGTATACTTTTTCATTTGGAAATAGTAGCACGCTTAGTCTAACTTGTAAATCTAAAAACATTTCATATGGACGATGATGGTAGATAAAATAGTGTCAAATAAATTAAGATAGCTTACACTTCTGATACAGGGATAGCAATCGACTGCGATCCATGTGTAAAGAGCTTGTTAGACTACGGAAGAGAGAAGTGTGTTATGTTGCGTGTGGCGCGTGAGTGTCCTCCCATTTCATTCCATTCATCAATTCGTCTCATTGATAGAGACAGGTAGAACTCATGGTTCTCATAACGTATGCAATGGAAAGTTTTAGGCAACCTTCGACAGTTGGCTAAATGTCGCCCTGGCGCGAATGCATACTACGTTGAGACAGAGGCAATCACTTGCAAACATGACGCAGAGAGGTTTAACAAGATTGACCATTGCCGAATGTCCCTTGCGGTATACATAGCTACGGGTTTCACCGCCGCCCTTTACAGGAACGCCCGTCGAAAGGAAGTATTACACCGAACTTCATTTGCAACGTTCAAGTTGACTGATAGCAGATTCAACTTAATGATAGTATTCGCCAGTCCGAAGACTGCCCAGGGCAAACCGCGTGGAGGTTCTATCATGTCTTGCCCCTAGGTGGCCCTTAAGAGAGCCGATGGTTCGTTCTCGGGAGTAAATTGATGGGGTGGTGAAGGCGGGCAAAGATCTGCAATGAAAATGATATGTATTAGAATAGGATATACTATCTTATTTGCTTTTCACTTACCAAGTTAGTCATCCTTAGGTAGTCTCGCGCGTTTCCGAATCGAAAATTTATGGAGATGGCCGCGCATTCTCAGGCTGGCATGGAGACACTTTTTCGTGGGATGACCGTTGTAGCAAATAATTGATTCGTCCAGATTTTTATTCACCAATACTTCGCCGGCCAAATGATTGTCCCGAATAGGGATGTGAAACTCAAACAAACGATCCTCATTCACACGTTCCCACTCATCCCTCATGCGCTCCAACTTCTCACACGCCTGCCTCTCATCACCCCGCCGAGCCACAGTCCTCTCCAACTCAACATTCCTCGCTCTCAACACACTCATCTCCTTCATCATCTCCTCAAACTTCGCCTCTGCATCTCTCATTCTTCTCTCCGCAGCACTCGCCCTCTTCTCACACGCATCATTCTTCTCTTCCAACTCTCGCGTCTTATTCTTCAAATCAGTCACACAACGCCTCATTCTAATGTTTTCATCCGCCACCTCCTTCGACTTCAAATCCTTCTTTTTCAACTCATCCAACTCCTTCACAACTTCATCCTTCACTTTCTTCAAACTCTCAAACTTATTCACTAACAACTCATGCGCCATCTGCTGCGAAACATGTCTCTTCTCTTCATCCTTCAACCACCTCGCCGACTGCACACGAATCCCACCACTCTTCACTTTTGGGGAAGATGAGCTCTTCGGGGGGTCGGTGATGACGATGTCGGACACCTCCGATGACGAAGAGCTCAACTTCCTCACACGCTTCCTCACACGCTCCCTATCTAAATCCACATCATCCTCATCATCACTCTCAAGCACTCTCTTCCGCTGCTCAATCTCACCCTCCAACGACGCAACCGCTCTCGCCAACTCATCATTCTCAACAACATTCTCAACAACATTCTCAACAACATTCTCAACAACATTCGCAACATTCGCCAACATTCGCTCCCTCTCTTCCACAATCAACTGTGTAAATCTCAAATCAGTCACTAAACCACCACTACAGTCAGCATGCACTCTGTAGAAACGCGCCTCATCCTCATCACCCTTCAGCACTCTACACTTCACGCACGCAACCCTATTCAAGACAATCATGTGGCCGGTGCCCGCCTTCTTGACGTGAGCCTTGGCGTCCGCACTGCGATTTATACGACCGCACACACACATTTTGATATGATACTTTCGATTTTTGTCGTTGGCCATGCCTGATTTATCGTTAGCTGTAAGATAATGAAATTTGTATAAGTTTGGAATCATGTAGTACAGTCATATTCCTAAAGAGTGTAGTGAGTGGCACTCGATCCCGTCGACAGCCCGAAGGCCTTGTACCGATCACTAGGGAAGTGAGAGATCTTCCCCGATACCCGCTCTTTACAGCTAAAGACATCATTGTCACTGCCCCGAAGTGGTAACAGGAACGCCGAGTCAAAGGTAGTGATCAGTAGCTGGGATCTAACCCCTCAAAGCTGCCTTAGACTTAGTTAAATTTCAAATCTGATAGCAGATTTGAACTCAGCATACTTGAAAACCTTAGTCTACATGTTAAAACTGAAAATTAAGAATTTTTAAAAAATTCCGCATTTTACTACTCATACTACTTTTAAAAAATTTTATCAGTAGTAAAGACACTATCAAACTCTATCACACAAACTTTGAAGTAAGAAGATAGCTTGCCTACTTCAAAAGATAGAGTCCTTTGCAACCCGATATCGGGAGCTCAGAGCGACGACCGTCGCTTACCTCGTCTTTCGATGAAGTGATCAGACTTGCGTTGTCGGGGGTTTATATATGCTCGGAAGAAAACTTAAAATGGCTCTATCTCCGAAAGTATTCATCGTAGCGACATGCGGTTTGTTGCAAACGATTTGTCTCATCATTCTTTACAATATGACACCTCAACCATTCTCATATGACCACGGGAAGTTGGTCCGTCAGCACATGTGCATGTAACATGCCACAAGTGAAAAAATTCCTAAGTGTGGGAGCTCCAGTGTGGTGAAAATTTTGAAAAATTTAAAACTTCCGAATTTTGACCTGGGACCTTTACCAAAGTTTGTTTCAAGAAATTTTGTCCGAACAAGGGGGGGGGTCAGCGAAATTTGATGAAAAATGTTTTGGTGACGGTCCCAGGTCGAAATTCCACACTTTGGAAAATTTTCAAAATTTTACCCATACAAAGTCACTCTGACACTTAGGATTTTTTCAGGTAAGCGAGCTCCGACCTAAAATCTTGTAACCGCTCTAACTTTTGAACGAAGACAGATAGGAACAAGCCGATTGTTTCACTGAATTTGTCTCACTCTTAGCTTTCAAACGAGCTATCGCACGACAAAATCCGTCCACTAGAAGCCAAAATCGAAGCAAGCTGTCCAGAGTGGGGGGGGAGGTCAGTGAAACTTGATGAAAAATGTTTTGGTGACGGTCCCAGGTCGAAATTCCACACTTTGGAAAATTTTCAAAATTTTACCCATACAAAGTCACTCTGACACTTAGGATTTTTTCAGGTAAGCGAGCTCCGACCTAAAATCTTGTAACCGCTCTAACTTTTGAATGAAGACAGATAGGAACAAGCCGATTGTTTCACTGAATTTGTCTCACTCTTAGCTTTCAAACGAGCTATCGCACGACAAAATCCGTCCACTAGAAGCCAAAATCGAAGCAAGCTGTCCAGAGGGGGGGGGGGGAGGTCAGTGAAATTTGATGAAAAATGTTTTGGTGACGGTCCCAGGTCGAAATTCCACACTTTGGAAAATTTTCAAAATTTTACCCATACAAAGTCACTCTGACACTTAGGATTTTTTCAGGTAAGCGAGCTCCGACCTAAAATCTTGTAACCGCTCTAACTTTTGAATGAAGACAGATAGGAACAAGCCGATTGTTTCACTGAATTTGTCTCACTCTTAGCTTTCAAACGAGCTATCGCACGACAAAATCCGTCCACTAGAAGCCAAAATCGAAGCAAGCTGTCCAGAGGGGGGGGGGAGGTCAGTGAAATTTGATGAAAAATGTTTTGGTGACGGTCCCAGGTCGAAATTCCACACTTTGGAAAATTTTCAAAATTTTACCCATACAAAGTCACTCTGACACTTAGGATTTTTTCAGGTAAGCGAGCTCCGACCTAAAATCTTGTAACCGCTCTAACTTTTGAATGAAGACAGATAGGAACAAGCCGATTGTTTCACTGAATTTGTCTCACTCTTAGCTTTCAAACGAGCTATCGCACGACAAAATCCGTCCACTAGAAGCCAAAATCGAAGCAAGCTGTCCAGAGGGGGGGGGGGAGGTCAGTGAAATTTGATGAAAAATGTTTTGGTGACGGTCCCAGGTCGAAATTCCACACTTTGGAAAATTTTCAAATTTTTACCCATACAAAGTCACTCTGACACTTAGGATTTTTCAGGTGAGCGAGCTCCGACCTAAAATCTTGTAACCGCTCTAACTTGTGAACGGCTGGTCCGATTGACTCGCAACAAAAAATGTTGTCGAGCAGTTTTTTCTCCTCTTTCAAACGAGTAGCTGTAAGACAAAATCCGTCCACTAGAACCAAAGTTAGAAGATTGTTGTCGGGGGGGGGGGGGGGGTCAGCGAAATTTGATGAAAAATGTTTTGGTGACGGTCCCAGGTCGAAATTCCACACTTTGGAAAATTTTCAAAATTTTACCCATACAAAGTCACTCTGACACTTAGGATTTTTTCAGGTAAGCGAGCTCCGACCTAAAATCTTGTAACCGCTCTAACTTTTGAACGAAGACAGATAGGAACAAGCCGATTGTTTCACTGAATTTGTCTCACTCTTAGCTTTCAAACGAGCTATCGCACGACAAAATCCGTCCACTAGAAGCCAAAATCGAAGCAAGCTGTCCAGAGGGGGGGGGGGACGTCAGCCGAAAATTTTTTCTCTCCGATTTCGCTGGAAACATCCTTCCTAACCCAAAATTTCACGTAGATTCCGAATCTGGACTCCGTTTTCTCATCCGATGCTTCGTTTGGGCGCTACACACCAAAACGTCCCACATTCTATGTCAAAATTTTGAAGAAACAGTTTTTCTCGCCGATTGCCTTGAAACTCACCCTACCGATGCAGAATTTCACGCTGAATCCGAATCTGACCTCCGTTTTCTCATCCGACCACTCCTTCCACTCGAAACAACCCATTTTACAACCCAACATTCAGCAGATTGCACCAAAAACATCACACACTATAGCCTCAAGACTAATCCTGGCGGTCGCCCACGTCAACCTAGACGGTCGCCCACGTCAACCAGGCGGTCGGACCAACTCACCCGAGTCTCACACTCTGTTGTTGCAGAGGGGGGGGGGGGACGTCAGCGAACATGTTGTGAACGTGGACCCACCCGGCCGGCACACCACGACAGACCACAACCTCTGTCGTTCCAGAGGGGGGGGGGACTCAGACACGAAGCACCACGGCGGCCGACCACGACACTCTGCCGTGCCAGAGGGGGGGGGGACGCAGCGATGGCCGCCATCTTGCGCGGTCCAGAAGTGGAGTTTTGCTTACTACTCTTCTTCCCATTAGATTTGGATTGTATTTTCTTTTTTTCTATCCCCTGTCAGACAAGAAGAGGAACCGGGTAGAACTCACCAGACGCTCAGATTCGTAGTAGCCACTAAGGAAGCCAAATACTACATATATACATCTTTCTATTTAAATCTCATTTTCGGCCTCCTTCCCAGCAGAAATTCGTGATGTAGACTAGACTAAAAAGGCAGCATATTTGAGATCCGGAGATCAGCAGATCTAATTTATGATTCTAGAGTAATTTCTCGTAGAAAAATGATACCTTGATGCATTTTTACCTCTAGACGGCTGCGCACATATTTTGCAGAGCTGTTTCTAGTAAAATATTCTAAGGAGAATATTCATGAAAAGAAAGGAACATTTACTTTGATATGTCTGTGCAGAGAAAGTTCAATGAAAGTCTATTTATTGTCGACCCTCTTCCAGATAAAGCTTATGATGGAATGATGATTTTTAGCATACGCAATGGGCCTACTTGTAATTTTTTTGATCGATCAGAAGCTTTAGCTGATTGATTGCTGAATTTGAATTCTTTTTCATTGCATCATGATATTTCATGATATTTCATTTTGCTTATTACTTCGATATTTTTGGAATTAGTCATAACTTCAATGTGTATTTACACTTTACTATTAAAGAGATGACGATGTCTAAATGATTGTTCGGCATGCTGGCGTGTGTTAAATTATATTTAGAATATCAAATGTCTGAGATAGAGCCATTCATCCCACCTCAATCTAATGATGACTTTCGTTGTTATTGATCAGTGGACATTTTATAGCGGATAAAATGACATATATTATAAACTGACAAACTGTACATGTTGCCAATTCATTTGAATTCCCCGTCATTGAGATTTATTCTTTTTTTTATCAACTTTCAAAGACTTTGTAACAATCTATGATGTTTCATTAATTGAATACTACAGCACATATGAGTTTTGTAACGCTTTACAGTGAAATGCGTGTAATCAGCACATGATGATGTCTCCACCTGCTACTTATCTACCAGGAGGCAGGGCAGGATGAGACACCTCCTCATCTATGAGACACCTTTCTTAGTATTTCCTATAATCTGCGTTCACATGCAAAGTTAAGTTTTTGCATTTTACAATGACCTTATTTTGTTCTATTTGCTCTCCAGATCATGCGCAACATCACTACTTTATAAAATTTTCGAAATGAAATTGGGAGGAAATCAGGTTAAAGTCACCATTTATTGCCGAAACTTATCATTTAAATTATACCGCTGCTTCCACTTGTTCAGTCATGTGGATGTAAATTGAATAGTATAAATGACATTTTTACATAAAGAGAATCACATTACTGAAATTAGTCCATTATTGACTTTTAACAGAAATTCTGCTGACGAATGATTTGCGCCGTAGTTCGGGAAATCAAATATAACGAACTGTTTTCCACAGGGATTTGAAACACCACATGGCCTTGTGATGTCGATCTAAACTGAAGATTAATGCGTAGCTATTTCCCAATTTTCCATTTCATTCACTCACTTTCTTCCTTCCCTTTGTCTCTCTAATACACTGCTCTTTTATATATTCCTGAAAAATGTTTCCTTTATGGAACTTGTTAACTCAATAAGTTTGTAGATGATAAACACGGACACTTGTAAATCACAATGCCAAAACTGATCAATTTTCTAATCATATTTTCCATGGGAGCTTAGATTAAGTACAAGAAAAAGTGATTGGATTATGAAAAAATCACGCTGCTTTTTCATAGTCACAATAATGTAATTACAATTGTAGTTCCCTGGAAATAGTGTCCTTCAAGGACAGGGAACATTGCACTGAAAAGCAAACGCAAGTGGAGGAGTTGTTGCTAGTATTGTTGTTTAATTCACTTGTTTTTTTGACTGTTTCAAAGATGTCGAGAAGCACGCAACGCTAGTGATAAATGTTAACAAGGGGCTGAAAATGTTAACTTCAAAATCTTCTGATTTGCATCAAAATTTGCGATACTTAAAGTCAAACTCAAAAAATTGTCTCTAATCAATATGAAAGCGTTCCTCGGTTATTCATCGCACCAGAATGACTTTTGATGTTATGACAAAACCAGAAATTCCTTTCTTCACATATTAAAATCAGTCATAGTGTAAACAACACAGTTTAGCGACGGCAGCCCATTAAAGAATGTATAGGTTTTCACTAATTTGGACCCACTATTTCCAAGAATCACTATTTTGAACAGTGAAGCCTGAAATGACAACTTCAGCGCATTGACCAAAGGCAGTCAAGATTTCGTGACTGCACTCGAGTCTCTGAATTCCAGTAAGAAAAGAGTTAGAAGATGCGCGGCCATGTTTTATGGCCAACTGTATAATCGAACAGCAACCACTGACAGAGTTGGAAGTGGGTCGTGGATCAAGTGGGTCACACAATCGCTTGGGTCAGGTGGGTCGTGGGTCATGTTTTTCCGAAATGTCGGTGGGTCAGATGGGTCGTGGGCCACATATGCCGTGGGTCAGGTGGGTCATGGGTCAAGTTTCGTTGACCCACTTCCAACTCTGACCACTGAGACCAATGATTAATGCATTGATCAAGAGCAAACTTTCCTTTACTTTGCTGAATTAGACTCCCTGAGTGTATCAGAATGGTGTACAATAGCGAAAAAATAGTATTGAATATATATTTGAGAGATTTAGTGTTTAAATCAAAACAATGTTGACACCAACACGACTTGAAGCCATCTATTACAGACTCTACACTCTCTCCAAAATCACATCAAGTGTTTCCACAACTAAACAATCCTTCTTAGACGGCATTAACCTTTGATTTCAAAAAGCATTCATATTTTTCACATGTATGGCGACAAAGCTAATTAATTTATGAGGCATTTATGATAGCGTTTATCACCAGGAATCGCTTCGCAAAATCCGTGTACTTTTCACCGCTAAGATAAAATTCTTGCATGCTTTGCATAATCAGCATAATTAATTTTTCATCATAATTTAAAGTGAAAATAATTTAGTCGTTGCATAATGACTAGTTTAGTCATAATGAGTCTCTTCATGAGTGACTGGCGTGTTCAATTTTCCGAGTAACATTTAGTTAAACATCTATTCGCTCATCGATGTTGTGATTCTGACATACAAGCCTTTAACTCAAATTCCGAGCATTTAAATGTAGCAACAAAAGACACCATTTATCTCTCAAAATTTTCATCACTGATACTTTGTAAATGATCGCTGACGACTGAATACTTAGTACATTGCCCAAATAAGACAGCATGTTCTCGAGATGCTGTGTCGCAAATCTCAAGTAAAAGCCGAAATAACAGTTTACTAAATTACGGACAGGTTTTTACAGTCCAAGTCAGCATATGCAATAATTTACTGGTGCATAAGCATACTGCATGCACGTCTTCGGCATACACAATCATGCATTCACATTACTTGAGGACAGAGAGCACACCTGTAGACAATTATAATCATTATTTCTTCGAAATCAAAGGCATTCATATGATCTGCGCTCAGTCATCAGCGAACTTCGATGATCACGCCTGTAATGGAAGATGACATATATGTTAATTTTTTAAAAGTTTTTGAAATTATTTTACATGTAGGCCTATGTGTAGATTGCAGGCAAAAGAAATGAAAAGTATTGGATAAAAGGAATCAGACATTTTCCAATCTGCAGAGTGTTTTGCATTTTAGTACCATTTTCTGTAGTAATGCTCAACAAAGGAAAACTTTGTCTGGCAGCTGATTTCTACTCCCTCCTGCAGTAGTCAGATAGTTTTCATATGCATGAAAACTGACGAGGATAGGAAGCAATAACTATCAACGGCTTGTGAAAGTGTCTTGATCCAGTAACACTATCCCATGTTATTTGCTCTTCACGTATATGAGTCTCTAGTGAAAACATAGCTGATAAATCACAAGCGTTGTTGAGTAGGTTGCGTGTATCTTTATCTTTACTTGTTCTCCTGATATTATGAGAATGTCTTCCTCCATGGTTTATCAAAAGATGATATAATTGAATTAATAAGATAAAGAATGTATTGTGCATGCGCAGTAAAGGAAATTGAAGGGTTTTTATATTCAAGTTAGACGATGAAAGAGTTATAGAGAGAAAATGAAAATCTGCAGGAGATCAAAGTTAATGAGAATGAATATGAGAATGAGAGAGTGGAGAAAGTTAGTGAGTGTGAGAGGGGACGGAAGGGAATGAAGGAAATATGCGAGAAAGAGAGAGGAGAGAACAAAGAGAAAGACATGAAGAGAAATTTGCAGATATCTGTCAGCCCTAGACAGTTAATGAAACGTCTGAGAATCAGAAGTTTTTGTAATCATTCGAGATTTGATCTGCAAGTTCTAATTGTTTTGAATTGCAAAGATGGAATATAACGCTTCTTTCTGCGTATATTTGATAGAAGCGAATTTCAATCAAGCCACTGGTAAAGTGTTCGAAAAGCCTCAGCCAAATAATGTCAGGCTTGTAAATGGGCCTAAATTTTCACGGCCCGGCCCAGGTGCGTCAGAAAAAGGTCTGGACCCCTCTTCAGGGGAATTTATTGGTCCAGGCCATATCCATTCATTTCCCGTTATGAATATGGCTACGCTAGACCTGATCCACCGCATTTATACCTTCATGGCTGATTCTATCAGAATAGGTGCATGATGTTATTGATATTTTTTTAATTTGAGCTTCATTTCAGCCAAAAGGTAAGAATATCCCACAAGTTGACTTTTCTTATATGTTGCCAATCGATAAGCATTTCCGTTTTTAAGTCATGAGTTATTGGCTCCATCATTTTCGGGCCGGACCGGGCCGATTCTAACTAAAATGATTAAGTCCTGCCAAGTCCCAGCCCGAAGACTCTGCCCCATACACTTTCAAGTCAATGTCTAATCTTGAGACAGTTATGTATAATTCATGTTTGATACGTTTTCAGCTAAACCATACGTAAAGGCCGTGATTCAGTACTGGATAGCAATCCTGTACAATCCTGGTAGCAATCGTCGCAAAAGTTCTCAAATTTTATGATCGAGCTAGTCTGTTGATCTGTTTCCTTTCAATGAGTGATAGAGCACGTATATTTCCATTCATCCTTACAGCCTGAATCGTTCATATTTGAAAAATGAAAGCAAGCGAATGACTGGTTACAAGTTTAGAGGCGTACTTGTCCGGTGTCATTTTTCAGTTCATCTGCTGTTGATAAATGTCAGTTTATTGGAAACAATATGGGTCACTTCCAATGCCACAAGACTGTTGGAAGGTTGGGTGCACGAAAAGACAGTGGCTCTGGCCTAAGTTTCCATGACTTTCATTCGAGCAACAATGGCATTAGTGGATTATAGAAATTTGTAGGAAAGAGGCAGAATATTATACACACACTAACCTACATAGATTTCTATTCAAGAATGTGCTACACAAGTCTTACTTCCTGATACACGCATGTACTCGAATGCTTGCGCAAAATGACGACATCAAAGACTGACGTTTCTTAGTAAATTCACGACATTCTCCATAGCAAGATCCTATGAAATGCCAAATATGTGCGCGTCATGCGCCTAAAAATAGCCAAATTACCTACATGCATAGAGGCGAATGCGCATACGCATATGCATGTGCTACGGAAAATATGCCGCGCATATTTCAACAACTGCTTATCAGCTGTTTTACAAAAACCATTTTGTCAGCATAATTTGCAGTCATTTAGCCATTGCTCGAAAAATTTACAAGATTCTAAAAAGTTTGAATTTGAGGACTAAATGTTTTGACTTGCTAAATATGAAAATGAATGAGTTCGATTTAAAAATTGGAATGGAGACACTCCTTTCCTTACTTTTGTGTTCCAATCATGCAACGCACATCAATGCGGATGGGGTTAGCTCGGCATTTGTGAGCTCATTTTCTTATAAAAGTTCGGTTCGGTCTGTGCCACAGACGCATCGCTCAAGTACTATTGTCAAACAGCCGGTCAGCAATCTTTGAAGAGAACGACATCTGATGAATAAATACACTGTATAGAGCCGATGTTCTTCATGTGTTCCATATATAATTCACCTGCGAATAGAATCCACAGATTCTACTCAGAAAACAAACTTTCAAATATATCTCAAAGTGTTATTGATTGTCAGATTCAGTTTTAGCATAAATGTGAACAAATGCATCTTGAAGTTTAATAATTAAATTAATATTAATCGGTAAAATATAGTACTATAATATGGCTTATAATTTAGTTACATGCAAAATATGATGAAAGAGAAAAGATTGAATTAGCACGACTACTGTCCAAGACCACCAGATACATCAATGACTTATGCATCTTCAATAACAAGCGCTTTGACAAAAGTATATCAAGCATCAATCCAGATAGCTTAGAAGCTAACAGAAGCGGACTTGTTATAAGACTGTGGATAGGATTTTACATTAGTTAAGTTACTTTACTTTGTGCCTAATTAATTGATATAATAGAATTCATGGATGATAAAATGTCCCTTTGATTTAATTACGGGCATTTATTATTTTCATGTTAGCATATTGCCTTTACCTTATAGATTGACTGTACTAAAATAATATATAATTGTTAACAAAATTACATATTAAAAGTAAGGTATGTACTTATATTTAATAACATAATGATTAACATAATTAATTATTGTATGATATGTATTATTGATAATTAAAAGCATAATTCCTATACTTCACTTCACAGCAACGTCTCTCATGTCTAGATTCACTTCAGAATATCAAGAAAGATCCGCAGAAGTTTTGATAGCTTTAGTTGAATTGCTGAGCAAATCTAAATAGTTATATTTAGTTGGTTTTGTTTTAACAACGAGAAAAACATTCTCCTAACTTTCTTCTTAAATTTAGGATTTCAGACATTAGACATTTCTTATCAAACATTCTTATAAAAAAGGAAGGCACCCGTTGACATTGAACAATAAGCCTTCCATGTTTTAATGTTTATTCTTTTGATTCCCACATTTTACATTAAATATTCATTTTCAAACGATCAAACTAGTAAGCGAATCGGCAACCACAAAACTTTCTTGGTGTGTGAGATTAAACAGGGTGCTTGTTTGCCTACAACATGCTATTCGTAAATCGGAAGATTTCTATGTCGCATGCTTATCGACAGTAGGGCCTATCATCAGGAATACAACATTAACATCGATTTTCAGGGGCAACAAGGCAGGACATTTGAGGACGCGTGTGAAAAAGTTATTGTCAGGAAATTCCATTTGACTTCATTCATTTCCATGCCTATCGCACAATCGCAAAAACTTTTTTCAAGCAAAATGTGTAGGAAAAAGTCTCCAAGTAATTTGAATTCGTCGCTGTAATAATGTTCAATGTTAATCTCCAATGTAAGTCTCCAAGTTATTTGAATTCATCGTTGTAATAATGTTCAATGTTAATATTCGCAAACAGACATATCTTCGGCGTTCACCGCCTTCGTTGGTCGATCTTATAATAACGTTATCATAAGATTGACCAGCGAAAGTGTTGGATGAATTATTTTATCCAAATTTTTCATGAGTAGTAAGCTTTCATTATTATTATCAGTAAAGGGCAGAGAACCTCATCTACACAAGCGGTTCTCTGCCCTCTACTGATTACACCTAACCTTCCAGTTGCATATTCACTAAATGGACACTGCAAATTACTTTCAGTTGTAAATTAAAAATGAATTAATCAGTTTACAGTGCTCGCCGAAAGTCTGATTGTATGCAACTTGAAAAATGACATTTTATGTCTTACTGACCCTAATATCTTTGTGACCCAAATGTCGTATGAAGACTATTGAAAAAAAGAACTATCTGTAACAACGTCATTCAAGTGATTTGTCATCTGGTTATTTGTCTTGAACGTAGCACAAGCGCCTCGAATGATTGATAAAATTGAGGGTTGGATCCTCTTATTTCTGCAATCCAAACACTAGTCATTTTCATACAGACATCCTTAAGAGAAATCTGTGTCAACTTAGCGACTTTCTTTTTTCATGTCAGCCCCGCGTTCCGTGTTGTCTATTGGGTTTAGACCAGTTGATAACTGTGGTCGCCAGCCGAGAGCAGAAATTTCATTAATTCCAAACCGTTTCGTTGCAAGTACTGCCCTGTGGTATGGAACCCATCGCGTTGGAAATGTCACGCACGTGAATTTCTATGTGCACAGGCCGATGTTATACATATTCTCCATTCATTTATTTTCCCCCGGAAAGTTAAAAGCTTACATAAATTTTCCTGGCCTGAAGACGAATTGTACAACTTAATCACACCATACAGCTTTTCCATGCAGTCATTTACCCCTGCCGGGGGGAGTAAATGCATGCACTCATTTTCTGATTTCATGAATTTTATCATGTGCACTAAACGGTCTAGACAGAAATGCTGACCATCATCGCTCAATGAACCGGTGAATAATTTACATTTACTTAAGAATATAAAGAGGGTGTAATGCTGTCAATGATTCAAGAGAGTCAAGTCATTGAATTTACTGATGTTCATGTTAGAGAATACTTGACAAATAAAGCATGTCCAGATGGCGCTTCGAAAGGCGACAAACGACGACTGCGGAGCAAAGCTTCGAAGTACTCAATATTCAGCGACCAGCTATGCTATCAAGTGAAGGCGAAATTGGGTTTATTGATTAGTTCAGTAGACTCTTGCCAAATGTGCTTTCTAATAAATGTGTAAGTGGATGAATAATACCTCAGACTCAATGAGAGCTGTATCAAGAAAGGGGAAAATATAGAGCACAACAAGATAGTGAAAAAATCTGAGGGAATATTAGAAATAGGAGAAAATAACAGTATGTTGCAATATTGAACACCAAGTTTCTCCCTGGAAAATGAATAGTGCCATATATTTTCCCATCGGAAACTGCATGTGTGTAGGAGAAGGTAGATAGCACAACACTGGGTCAATCTCCTTCAAAATTCCTAAATGCACACCAAAGGATTCTAAAGCCACAACAAAGTCTACTAACAGTTAGTGATATAGCATGCTCAGATTTTTGGCGAGCACTATATAGATTTGCAAGAAACAAGCATAAGTGTTTGAATAATTTCACAGTATGTGTTGCAACTTTTTATGGGTAGCATTTTCTGAATTAAAAACTCGGAATTTTTGGCCGTCCAGATTCAGTTCAAGCATTTTAGATTCTCTTAAAACACATACCGCGTCACTTACAAATATACTGTGATAGAAATCGAAATAGACAAATAGAACAATTTTAGTATTTTGTATCTAAGATGTTTTATGTATAATTTTTCTCAACGCTTCAAAATGAGATTTGTAAGTCTTCTCCGATTACACCAATGCTTGTTTTATGTCGAAAATAACTAAAAATCCTTTTGTTAGTAAAATGAGGATTAAGAATTTGAGCGCAAATGATCACCAAATTAATTCATCTGCTGAAGGACTAAACTGTTAAAAAAAGAAACCAATAATTCATTGAATTGCTTTTAGGGTTTAGGGATATTGCGGTTTCAAAACAATTGAATGTAAAACTCAGACACTGAATGAACAAGTCGCAGAAGCCATTAAACATCAAAACTACGCAACTGTGAGACAATTGGCATCAAAATTTTAAAAATCCTTCCGGTCACTGAAGCAAGTTAATTGATTACATCCAATTACGACTTAAATTCTAGTTCTTACTTCTGTGTCATATGTCATCGATCCTCGTAAAAGGAATCACTTTATCTGAGTAGTGTTTTTAGACATCTTCGCATTTCCGTTCAGTCTTGTTTCACCTAGCTTTCAACCTTGTGTTTTTGATATCCTTAGTGAGAACGAAACACACCGACACAACTGTCGACGTTCCTAATAACACTTTGGGGAGCAATTGCAAACATGGTCAACGTGTGACGCAAATTATATCACCTTCATACCTTTGTTGTCATTTCTACAACAAGCTAGAAGACGTTCAGAGTTCAGTGGTTGCTTCTGAAATATCCCCCGCCTCAAGCGTAGTTCGCGTTGTCAGCTTGTGAGCAGTCATTTGAATTTGGAGTTCCACTTCCTCTGCAATAAGCAAATTGTGTTAGCTAAAGTCTCACAAATGAATATCGCATGAAGATTCTAATACTTGCAGAATAACATCAACTTTCCCTAGTGGTTGCCCTTGTGATAATTTGGAATACCATTCGGGACAAGCCGAGAAAGTCGTGATTTTTGATGAGATATTTGTCTGTAGCATAGATTGGGTCTGCTCTCTAACGTCTGCAATTTACGAGGTGATTCATCACAATTTGAAATTAATGATTTGATAGATAGGCCAATTGTGAGCCAATTCCATCACAAACTATATCCTGAAGCGTCAATTCGAAAACCATCATACTCATCTTTGATTTCTTATCTTTGACAAACTGAGATTTCGTGCACCAGAAATTTTATCGCATTGAGGATACAAGGACGATTAATCACAGTTCAAGAAAATGTATGGAATTACAAGTACCCCGAGGCGAGGTAAGCATTGTGTATAATATTAAAGTCACTACAATTAATCGTCAACTTTTTAAAATGAATAAATTATATACTTATGACTTTCTTTTATGAGTCAATTTCATTGCCAATTAACTTTCAATAACACCTATCAGCCGCAATAAAGTTTACATTCAAGCGTAATTTTTAGTCTATTGAGCATTAATTTTCTTCTTTTTTTATTTTATTTTTGAAAATGCTTATTGTGATTATTTTTGCGCACATGTCAATATTTTGTCAATTTCAGCATCTCATCGTGAGTTTAAGTTAATTTGATCAACTCATTTCAGATATTATATTTGTTATATGACGCACTTAGGTGATTTTTTTCTAAATATGCAACAATCATTCTATTGGATCACATTTGATTGTTTCAACAAGACTATGTCGGTAATTTGATTGTATCTAATTGAAAAATGAATCTCATTAGAAAAATCAAATATTGTTATGTCAGAAATGTGACAGGCATATATTCCTCATCAAGTCCAAATATAATTACAAATTTAAGCCACAAGCAGAATGAATTAATTGTATACCATAAAGCCGCTATATCTACAGCCTAAATATGAGCTTACTGTAGTAAAGGTATTGATTATTATCTAAGTCATTGAGCTTTCTTGACAATCCCTGTCTGGAATGGAGAAGATTATCTATTTATAATCCAAATTCATCATGTATTTGTGGAAATTCTAAATTCGAAGCATCTTATCGACAAAGATAAAGGGAAATGAATACGCTTGAAATTGTCTGAAAGAAGTTATGAGCAATGTGTCAAGCAATTCATGTTGATGGACTGTCAAGCGGGCATTTTGGACAAAAATCCTGATGGTGGCTAATAGGTGGAGCCATTTTACAATCAAACCACTTTAATCTTTGAGTACTTTTTGATTTTGTCATTTTGATTTAATTTTTATATTGCATATAAATCATCCAATATTATAACATTTCTGGAATGGTGAAACATGTTATTACATAACATGATTATTACAATGCAAGATTCATTCATAGCCTGTTTATCGTATCCAACATGAAAATATCATAATAACATTAAAAATTGATAGTGAATATCTTAAAAGTCATGAAAGTATCGAAAATTACATAATTTAATTCGATAAATCAATTCAATTTGTTCGGTTGTCATTCTATAAATTTCTTTGAGAATGATGGACACAAGTTGTGGTTCACCAATTATGCTGAATAATTTGATTTTTCCAAAAGATCGACCAGATTTTTATATCCAACAGATAAAATAGGTTAGACAACTTCGTCTGAATACACAATACATCTGTTTGAAATGTTGCTCTCAGAACATCTTGGCAATATTTAGAGGAGAATATATATAATTACAACAAATACCTAGGCCGCTAGTTGATGGGTCATTGCCTACCTACTAATTTATGTCAACGAAGCACAATTATACAGCATGTAGTGTAACTTCATGCAGTAGAATCAGTGGATGGTTTATATACTGTAACGAGTAATTTGTTATTTTCATCTGATACGAATAGAAGACTTTGCAAATGTATAGCGTGAAGCGGCTAGATTTAAGTCTGAATCCTGGAGACGATCAAACAATCGTACAAATAATTATCAACAACGAAATGAATAATTTATCTTCTTATATTATTTACATATATTGTCTCAACAGCAGTAGGGATTGCTACTTTTAGCTAGCGTCTTATAGAAGTAAAGCACCGATTATAGTGCATAGATCACACACACTGAATGGTTTTCAATGCGACTCTTCTCACCCTTGGTGTCAAGTCTTTCTGGAGTTGAAGAATATTCTCACACTGGTAGCTGTCACAAGAATATTGTCACTAACCTTTTACAAAGCGCAGTTTAGTTTCTCTCCTATATGAAGAAGTAATTCTCAAAATTCGGGCTATTGCTCGGATTAGAAATTTTAGAATTTAAAGTTTAAGCTTAGCAAAATTCTAATTTGATCAGAAAGTAAACTACTTAATAGATATCAATGAACTTTCTTCTTGGACTTTTGTTGGACGGCACCAACTTCTTTCAAACATTTTTACTGTCGCTTTTCAGCTTTGTTTTGTCCCATTTTTCATGAGAACCTGAACATTTTTTCGAAAATTCAAAATAAGTTAGAAAAAGAATTCACCAAAGATTTCAAGAAAAGTTAAGAGACAATTGCCTCTCAAGTAACCATGACTAGGATAATTGCACTAATTTCCTGAGTATACCAAAATAAATAGAGACTGTCTGATGTGAAAATATGCTATGTGGTGTAAATGTACAGCGAGTGCTACCATTTAGGGAGCTTCATCTTTTTTACTATATTTTTTTAAACTAAAAGTCCTCAGAGTTCAGTTTTATAACAGGTTGCCAATTAGTCTAAGAGATATGTAGAACATTGAAAGGGAGACAGCGACAAGAATCCTCTGAAAAATTTTGAAAAGCAAAAGTCATTTAGTCAGATAATTAAAAGCAGCAGGAAAGGCTGTCTATTTGAAATGAAGTTTAGAAAGCTTCCATCAGTAGGGTAAGTTGAT
Source organism: Prostheceraeus crozeri (assembly GCA_907163375.1). NCBI lineage: Eukaryota > Metazoa > Platyhelminthes > Polycladida > Euryleptidae > Prostheceraeus > Prostheceraeus crozeri. The sequence goes on from CAJQUW010015462.1 coordinate 201,236, forward strand.
TGCGCTTTCTAGTGTTGCTTTGCTAAAACTAGTGCAATATATGGATGTGCTATATTAAATGCAATTTTCATTTTATTGAGATTTGGAAGGATTACGCGATCTCCATAGAGACGCAACACATTTAATTTTGTCCTAGTTGATATTTTATTTAGATCTCTCACTACATTGATCAGCAACTCTCTGAAAATGATCAGCTAATTTCGCACTCTCACAATCAACATTTTCTGACAAGGAATTACTCCATCAGACAGTAGTGATGGTCAAAAGCTAGGAAGTTTAAGTAGAGACCAATTTCCTATTCATACATGTAGATGAAACATGAAACTAAAATGATCACATTGCAAATAATTTTATTCACGCTTGCATATAATCGTAATTACGAAGAAAATTATATCCGCTACCTTTACACGTGGAAAATTATGTTTGCAAATTATTATTGCAGAAAATTATGTTTAACAGATTCACCGATAAAAGTTTCCATACGAAAGAATAGATCTATAAATATACAGCATTCTATACGTTTGGTGCAGGGTTTTGAGTGCATCCAGCATGCAATAAATCGTTTATTTCCCCGTGTCGGTTTCAAGTAGTTTTCATGGATTTGAAATTTATCAGATCTATCCAAAAGCTAGGCAAAAACACTAAATTGATCTGAAATGTGTATCAACATATGAACTGAAAATATAGAGCTCTTATCAGAAACTCTTGTAACAATTCAGGTTCAGATTTTCACGTCTGCATGGCATTAAGACGCAGTGTAACATTTGGCTCCTTTTCTGAAATGGATAGTGATTTCTCAAATGATCGATGATTATTGTTGACTCAATATTGAGACAATATTTGATATCTGGTGCTTTTGATAAAAAAGCTTCTTGGCTAAGCATTAATAAAGCCTCTCTTTGTTTTATTTGCTTGATAATGAAAACTCCAAAATTCAGAAAAAATACTGAAAAGGAATAGTTGTGCTGTAACAGTAGCCTTAATCTTTTCTTTTTACCACTTCATCTGCCAAAGCTGTTCATTTTTATTTCGTTGCCACAAGAAATCCAGTGGTGGTTGATATTTCACAGGATTTGTCATGTCTACATTTCAAATCCGATAATTCAAACAAAATTGAAGTTCACATCTCGATTTGTTTAGCAAGATGAAATCCGAGGACATTTCGTCTTTTATCTTGCCAAGGACGCCGTGCGGTATATTTTAATTATCCTCAAAATTTGATTCTTTGTATTCAAGAATGAGGAAATCTAAATTACTAGAATGACATTTATTGTTGTGGGATAGGCAAATATCATACTTCCCATCAATTTCTCCGCATTTATATGCAAAAGTGGTTGAATAAAAATTATGTCAGTGTATTGAATAAATGAAACGGTCATTTTCAAAGTGAAGGTCTGCTTTATAGTGTTCCCTTTAGACTATTTAGTAAATGTTTGAATGAAATCTAAGAAATCCTGGCGCCATTAGATTGGTTATTTCCGAATTGTGCTCAATAGAGAAATGGCTGGAACATTTGACAGCCGTAGTTAAATTCAATCTCCCAGATGAATAACATTATGGATTCATGTTTTGGTAAATGAATCCTTAAGGTCAGTAAAGTGATACGGGATATTTATCAATAAACCTGTGATTGTGATTCAGATTCTTTTACAGATGTATTTTCATCATGCGCGCGGTGAGATATGATGGAACTCTCCTGCCTTGTTCACAGTTAGTGCATGAAGTTATTTATTATTTTTGGCAGTGACTTCAAAGGAAAGATGACTACAGCTGAGATTTCATTTGAAAATATTCGTTTGAAATTATTGCCAAAATGCAGATGCGTCGAATTATCTGTCTTGTTTGATTGTGATAGCGGCCGTGAGGATACAAAATTTGTTAACTTATTCTCGATTTTAATGACCGATGCTTAACCTAGTTTGTGTAATTGAAAGTTGTCATATTAAAGGAAGTTAGAACAAGAGCCTCAGGCCTATATTTGCGAATTTATAAAGATTTTTCAGTTTCGGAATGATATTCTATCCCGGGGTACCTTCAGGTGTTCCGGAAACAACAAATCACAGGAACCTGAGACCTAGGCTGCATCGATTGCAGAGAAGGACCATCAATGCGATCAACGGAAAGAACTTTATCCATCGAATGATTCACAGTACTACGACTTCTTGTAACTCTTAACTTCTCATCTTCATCCTTGAATGTTTGTTATCGTTATGCGCCTGTCATTTCGAAATATATCATATTATTATTGTTGAATAGGATGCAATCTTCAGATAGACAATCAACCTGACCAGCACGAGTTATCATCAAATAAATTATTATAGTATTAATGAAGCACACCGTATTACATACCACTGTATTTTTTACGTATTTGGCTCATACTATACCAAACACTGTCTTGTATATCCATTTTAATCAATGTATATGTAGGCCTACGCCTATACATGTAAACCTTTAAAGAGAAAAATCTTTTCCCTTATACCATCAGACACTTACTTAGCAAAATGTTTGAGAAATCATCAACTTTAAAAAGTTGCTGATGTTCAAGTACATTTCGTTAATCGTAGAAATACCCATTTCGTCAAAACGTACTCATAGTCTCACAACAATATCTGTAAATGATGTACGGGGTCTAAACTAATCAGACAGCACATTGCAATTTAGTTTTTATAGAAATATGATTGGACTTGATTACATGTCTAGGAGGATATTGATATCTTCAATTTAAGTTACATAATATAACAGCTATATTTGTCCTCTCTGACTGAATGTATTAAAAGTTGAACAAAACCGTTGATGTAGGAAACTTAGCTTCTCCATGGCAATACGGATAACCTCTAACATTTTCTCTAAATGAAAGAGGAAGTTCAAGTGTGCTAACAAAATGGGGGAATAATCCTATGCTAGCGGTGAGACTATGCCTCACCGTTAGACTATATATTCACAACGTTCTTAAAGAGAAAAAATCTGAACATTTATAGGATGCTGACTTAGAGGATCTCCATCCATTATTCAGGATAATGCTTGGTACACGAAATTGCTGAAACGACTACAATTACGCATGTGTACTACAACAAGAACTTTATTGAAGAAACACGGGTATGTTTGCTAAAACAAGCTGACCGTGGCATGCATTGTATTGAGCAACTGTATTATTTGACGGCATAGAGTGCTGGTTTTAGTGGATTGGTGTTTGATTGACATGGCGATTTCTAGGTTCAGCAACTATCATTATATTGTATTATTATACATCAAAATTTCACATGCACTATTATATTTGCGCAATATTATGCTCCTCGCCGCTTAGTCCATAGCCAAATAAGAAAATAATTTTGACTGTGACAGGAAGATATTAGTCATACAAGTGTGTGTATGAATTAATTGCTTACAAAATATGAATTAGCACAAAATGTTGTTTCACAAACAAAGTTATTTACTGCTTGATCACATCAGCAGATTTATCATGCACATGCACATTTGTGTGATCAAGTTCATCCTATTAAGGTTAATCAAAAGATCACACGATCAAAAAGGAAAACATACGAGCGTATGCAATCATGTCGTTGGCATAGAGAAAAACATCGCATCTGCCATTTACCTCAGTCGGAGACAAAAAGATCTTGAGCTCTTATCCTTAATACAAGGCTAAATAACGGTTCATATATATAATATATAATAAGACCGAAGTTTATTTTATGGCCTATCTAAAGGACCAAGGTTTTAAAAGTACCTGTCGCCGATTCAGGTCAATTTAAGAGATACGATGGGACACTGACATGCTATTTCAAGTACACTGAAACATCCTGATTGTTTGTTAGTCTAAGTTGAGCTTTAGTTTGTTTATAGCAAGACTAAGCAAATTTCAAGGGCTTGGCCTCTATGAAATTGATAACAGGTCTATGTTGTTAAATACAAATTAGCTGCTTTAAATACACATGAATTATTAATTTTTGCCTGCACAGGCTATATAAAACATCCGTACATCAGAAATTGATCAGGAATTTTTTCCTTTCCATCGTTCCACAACTCTCTCAAGCAGAATTTAGAAACAACATTTAGCCTTCACAGCCCAATAACATTTGCTCAGTAAAAATTCCTCATTTTATGAAATCTGCTTGTTAGTCAATTTACCAATTCAACACATAATCAAGCATTCTGTCGAAGGGAAGAATGGTCACTTATGAAATGCTAATGAAAATGTTACGAAACAGTTTCCGAATGCAAGTCTATTGAATTTCATTTCAAATATAAATTGACAAAGCAAGCAGAGAAAATTGCTTTTGGAAATTAGTTCATTGCGCCTTTGTTTTGGATTGCATCCATGAAGCAAAATGTAGATTTTATGCAGATGAAAAGTATTTTCAATTATAATCAAATTTTAATCCAACTATGACCATCGCTTTTCGACATTGAGTTCACACTGATGCGGAATTGGTGCTTGTCCAGTGGCGCTTTTGCTGTTCCATATTATCGTCTCAATGTTGTTAGTCAATGATTAAAATCTTATTTATAGGTTGATTATTTAAAATTAAGACATTGAAATTATTTACAAGGTTGATTTATTATGATAAGTTACGACAAGATCATTTTTGCAACAAGAATTATGTTAAATCATCATTGCTTTGTCTTGACCTGCGCAGTGATCTTGTTGTATAGAGTTTTCTCTTCGTCCATAGAATGACAGTTCAATTCTTCGTTGGACTGAACGAAGCGTTTGGTGGCCAGAATAAGTTTTAATTGGTATATTTCAAGCTCATTTTGTTATTATCAGCTTATATCAGTACTTCAAGCTTGAATTGGTATTTTTCGCTGAATAAAGTAAATCAAGAATTTTCTATTAGCGAAACATTGGAAGCTTTCATGAATATTGAAATGTGCTTGCTGCACAATTCTGCAGCGATATAATAATTATTAAAGATTTTGGATTAAAAATTTGAATGGCAATAAAATAATTCATTTCTCTTCAAGAAATATATTGTATTAGTCGAATGAAGTTTGCACTCAAATTTCTAGCTTCAAATTAGATGATGACATCTCATTATTCCAAATCTATATGGAATCCTACAAAAAAGTGTTCTACTGATTTTTAGTGCTTTTGACATACTGTACTTAAAAGAAAAGGCAGTTGTTACCCTTAGAAAATTGTTCAAATTAGCAGAAGAATTTGTGAGAAATATTGAACATTAAGCTTTCATTCGCAGAGCACATGTGTGTTTTGACAGACTTGCGTCGCGTCACACTTCTGCATAACATTTCACGTGCATCTGATAAATAGTGCTCATGACCTTTTGAATTTAAAACGTGAACATTTTGTACCTAATGCTACTCCGGCAGCCACAACGAGTTTCTGAAGGGAACAAGGCCGAAAATGAAACTTTCACAGAATGATGTACACCGTATATGTCTACTACGAATCTGCACGTCTGCCGAATTCTAGTGAGTTCCTCTTCTTGTCAGAAGGGATCAAAGAAAAACACATGTAAATCCAATGGGACGCAGATTGCAGTTTTTTTGGCTAAAATGAAATTTTCTATGTTTTCTCTGATTAAACGAAGAGCACAAAGCCCAGAGTCATAATTTTTGTCATGGAATGTCTTCAGGTCATTTCCTTTCATGTTCATGCACCCCTGTCAGTAAAGCTAAACACATTTAGATTTGGCGAGTTTCTTATTGTCGGCAAACGCAAACATTTTTAGCAACTTTATACACATTCAACCACATCTCACATGCATTGCCGATCAGAAGCATGATAATAGCACATGTACATCATAGGTAATTACCTGAAGACATTCCATGTCAAAAATTATGACTCTAGACTTATTACTTTTCAGTTGATGAGAGAAAAAATAGAAAATTTCATTTTAACCAAAAACTTCAATCTGCGTGCCGTTGCATTTACGTGTTTCTCTTTGACCCTGCCTGACAAGAAGAGGAACTCACTAGAGCTCGGCGGACTTGCAGATTCGGAGTAGACATAGGGAGTACATCATTTTGTGATAGTCTCATTTTCGGCCTCGTTCCCTACAGAAACTCGTTCTGGCTGCCGGACTATAAAGACATTGAAAGCAAGGCAAAACGTCTGGTAATTTAGTGATGTCTTCTGTTTACATCCATGAGCAATTTTGAATCTACGAACAAGAAGGCCAAATATATACTGGAGGCGCTTCGATTTATAGTTTCAAAGAACTTGTATGACAAAGTAATTCAAGCGAGTATTCCCAGATAACCGTGGAAATTCTGTGAAGGAAGGATGATTTGATAACGTGTGATAGATGGGTCTATTCGACGAGTCAATAGCAAGAAACGTTGAGTTAGTCTTTCAGTTCTGTAAATTCGTGGTTTAATGGGCATTAAGGAATGACAGTAGATTTTGCAATTTGACTCGCAACAGTTAATTAGCGGCTGATGCGCTGTCCATGCAGCATCATGATGCGTTACTGTGTGCGTGCATTGCATAGTGAATGTTCGCATTGAGCAGTTAAACGAAAAGAGGCGACGCCGGAAGAATTTTTGAAGAGGTTGTTCCCACGCGATGAATAATTTGGCTGTGGCTCGGATGTCATATCCAGAGGTGTCACAAATCCTTATTACTCTATTTACGCTAATGCTGAGACAATGGGTGCCAAGTAGCCAGTGGTGGCGCCAGGGTCCTAGAGCTGGGGGGTCCATGGAAGCGTTGTGCCGACGGTTTCAACCGAGGTGCCGACAGGCTATAACGGCTAATTGTTGTAATCTATGAACAGCTATGCCTACTTGTGGGCTATACATGCACATGTCAATTGTGCAATTGAGTTGTTAATGTGCAATTTTTGCACACACAAAAAATTGTGCAATCGATGCACTCTTTGTTATGCACTTACACATATGTCCGATTTTTTCTTTCAGACAATTTACATGTTAACTGTCACCAAAAATGTGTTCCTATATCTGAGATTTATTTAATTATTAATAGCGAGTATATCTATGATTTTCTTTCAAAATCTTACGTGATGCATGTATGTTAACTTTGAGAAATTTGAAACAAATGCCTGTTGGCTTACCTCGTGTACATTGCATAAGAGCAGGTAGCAAGTTTTGTAACGGTTTGTTAAATTTCTTCTTGCGGGAACAATTAAAGTTCGCAAATAAGTAGCTATGAACTGAAAGCATCTTCGCGCCCCTGGTACGAACGAGTGTGTGTAAAAATACGGATATGCTTTGACTCATGTAGCGTGCGTGATGATGACCTTCATCATGCACTCTATTTTCTAGGAGTTCTCGACTACACCATAAAAACTATCAACTATGTTAATCGATTTAATGTTAGGGAATACATGCAACTCAAATAATCAGAGCCTATGTAGGAACTTCATGCATTTTTTTCCAAATTTAATTTGAGAAAAAGGTATATAGAGAAAATATTTGAACTTTTTATGTACAAATGGTGAGGACAAGGAACTGCCCCATGCATACATGTATGTCATAAAACTTCGAAAGACATGGGATGTACACATGTACTTTTCCTAACGTGTTAGGACACGATTTTCAAGAAACAATATCATTTATGTACAAAAGCAAATGAATAGAGCTTGCAAGTTATAACTTCGTTTAAATCAGTATTGGGCCTACATTTACAAAATATACGAGCAAAAACTGAAATGAGATAGGTCTGCAAAAGTAATTGCTATTCGTGATGCTATTTTATACATAAACAGAGAAAATAACACTAAGGACAATGATCAATGCCGTCCTTTTTTCTTGATAGTAATCGCATCATACTTTTTGCCTCAATATCAATATCGTCTTGTTGAGCATTGTAAATTTCTCCGAAGGTTCGGATGATATCCTACTTTAAAAAAAGCTTTGCTTCCAGGGGTCAGTGCCGATATACCTTTCATGATAACCTTATTTTCCTCGTAAAATCATCGGTTCATCTCGTTCATGCAAAGATCAATTATCGGATAAAATACTTGTGTGCGGAAATCAATAATGGAAGAGGATCCTAGCGAAGACATAACTACACTGTCTTTTAAACATTTCGAATGTTTTCTAATTATTTTTCTAGTGCTTGCTTTTTTCAAGAACAAGCATCACAAAGCCCGTCTGTTTGGTTTGTTTCATAACTCCTTGGCCTGGCTAAGTTGAACCCGGAGAAAGTTTAACCTTATTATCTAGACTCCTACAAATTGAATAAGAAATATTTCGATTATATAAAAAGTGAAATTTAGACATAGGCATACTAAATGTGCATTTATGTCCAATTGCATGCAAATTATGTATACTGCATTATTATGACTATCACTTAGGAACTACAACCTTGCGCTTAACTACAAAGCATTTTGTATGACTGACCATTTGACTGCATGGGATGCAGACTATTTGCCTACACAGATGCTATGGTTATATCACTACCCATACTGTAGGTTACACTGCATGTACACTATATATCTGAATGTATGTGACTTCTGTATTTCGCAATAGTAAAAGGGATTTTCAGTCAAAAAGATGCAAATTTTTCTTGAGTACTTTCAAAGTATATTTGTAATTATTAAAGCCTATCTTAACTACTTCCAAGATGAGACTTGCCAAGATCTCATGTTTGAAGCTGCTGTCGAATCGATTGCAATTTTAAACTTCCGTCTCCACTTTCAGGCCGGTCCCTCTCAGATTGTCAAAGTTGTTGCTTTCGACACTACACCCAGACAGGTCATTCAAACGAAGTAGGGGAGGAAATCTTAATTTCTATTAAAACATACTGTAAGTGGTGGCCAGCCGTCACTGGGGTGTCCCTACTTCTCATGGCCAAGTCAGTGGTACATCTATGCCTTCATTTTTTCCTTCGACTGCTTCACTCAGCGGAAAAATTCCACATTCTCGCCAAAGTCAACCACCTGGGATGATGTCCCAGTAGCGAGGGCCGACACGTCGAAGTTAGTCGGAACTGCTTCCAGAAACGACGCAGCGACCAGGCACTAGAGTCGCTGAGGAGGTTTCTCCATACCTTACTGTACCACTGACTTTGAAAGTAAAGCATCAATTCATAATTTGACATTCTGTGTAGCAGATTGACTTACCGTTTGAACTACTCGACAACGCGAACAACAGGCGTTCTATTGACTGTTGAATCAGTCGTGCGACTTCAGAAATGGTGCAGATGTGGCGTTTCGTTTTCCTTTAAACATCCAAATGAAAGCAAATCACATGACTGTAGCATATTTGGACCATCTCATTGGTAAAATAGCAAGATCATCGCACGATATGGTCTACGCTCGCGCAAAATTTGATCGATCACACCACTACCGAAATCTGAATTAGCTCCTTGTCTCTCAAGATAGACGATCTGTTGATTGATTGTATTAGCAGGTGGAAATCTCTAGTAGAAAATCGCTTATCTATTATCCTATTTCATCCTCATCATTCAAAAAATCCACTGAGAAATCAGTTATAATGCTACATGTTAATAGGTAGCAAATCTATTAGATAAAATACTCTGGTATATTCTGAACACGGCAAAATCATCAAAAATGACAATTGCTCCTTCATATTGTCAGCTGCTCTAATTATTCAGTAAAGTTATGTCTCAGAATAAGATCTCAGAAACGTGATACCGAACCTTAACAAGACGATAACAAACTTTTATCTTGTGTTTAATGATCTATTATAGTTGTGCACGTGTCAACAATTATCAAATAACAAAAAACTCGACACAGAGAAAATCTCTTCCCTATACAATCTTGCTACCGCTCAACAGGATAAAGAGATAACGTTGTAAACAAAAATGCTTGTAGTAATGTTGCTGACTTGGCTAGCAATCCCATCAATATCTAATGCAACGATTCGTAACTGTACTCTCTATTATTGTAATGCAAAATATAGGTGCTGGAGGCCGACTGCCGACAAAATATAATCCGGGTGCCGACAGTGGCCCTGCCGACGGGGGGTCCAATAATTTTCTTGGGGGGCATGTGCCCCCCCAGGACCCCCCGTAGCGCCACCCCTGCAAGTAGCTAAGTAATAGTTATTGCACTGGGAGCAACAGTCGAGCGCGTAGCGCGAGACTGGCTTCCAGTGCGATAACTAACTTATCGGCACTGCTTTCTGTGCACGGTGTCACACAAATCTTCCCTTTTTCTTGTGTGAGCCATGTGTGAGCACATGTGTAGCACACGTGCAGCACGCTTCAGACCACTCTGGCATTGAAACACGAACTGGACATTTCTCTCGTGTAGTTGACAGAGACACGAAGAGATTCAAGAGAAGATGAGAAGTTAAATATGTAGTCAGAATTTCACTGAGTTGTCTCTTAGTGCCTTGCTTTTATTTTAGATGATCTCCATATGAGGTCAAACATAAAACGTCATTGATTGTTCGTTTAAATCACTTCGATTTTATTGCAATTTCTAAGGGTGATTTTAGGAATGTTTTATGGAACGTGTTATGAGGAGCACGCGTCATACCGCTGTGGAACAGAAACCCGGAGTAATTATTTCTCTAATATGAGTGACAGCGACATGTGATAATTAATTGGGAGTCTGCAGTCCGAGAATTGAGAGAAGATGATTAGAATCAAATAATTTTAGATTTTCATTAAAGTGTCTAGTTTCCTTGCTTTTCCATTATCTCTACACTTCATGATTAATAGTCTGGAGTCTAAGAAATTTAAAGATTGTGAGACGCAAGCAGTTAGAAATTTTGACACAAGTGTGCATGTTCTATGTTTTCGCTCCATTTTATCACTACATTTGGGCTGACCGCTTTCTTTCCATAACATCGATAATTTCTTCCACTTCACTATGTGATCAATTTTCTAGGAGCGATAAAGTCCATACGTTTCCTTTGGTGTCAGTTATCTATCTTCTCACTTATTTATGTGCAATTTTATATGTGTTATGGTTTTCATCACTCCCAGAACTTCATCCTTCCTTACTTCATGTTTAAAAATTTGCTTTGTGCTGCTTTCTCGATTATATGTGCTCTTCGTTTCTTTGCATATACTCATTGGTTGATATTCGCGATTTGCATCAATTAGAATACTTTCAATATTTCGTCCGTTTTTTGGTATATTTCATTATACACGGGGAATGAGATAGTAGCTTATTATTCACGGAGACTGGAACATAGCCTAGCACAATTAAAATCTGGCAATCATAGCATAATTTGCGTGTTTTAATTATAAATGTGGAGGTGATTTACATAGGATTTATTATAACATTAATACTTTTTAACTTTGGGATTTTTTATAACTTTTCATAGAAGTATCTACACTTCAAGATTGATCGCTTTAATTACTATAAGAGCAGCACGCGGAATAAATTAATTGTCTGAAGTATAAGAAATTGAAGGATTAAGGCAGCTGCCGGTTCCATGTTTTTGTTGTACTTCATTGCTGCATCAGGGATGACCGCTTCTACGACAGCAATAACTTATACCACTTCACTATGTAATCAATTTTGGAGGAGTGAGAAAGTCTCCCACGTTTCCTATGGTGTTAATTACTTTTTCACCTATTCATGTGCAATTGTATCTGAAGTATATTTTTCATCACTCTGAGAACTTTCTTTAAAATTCTCCCGCACGAATTAAGAATCTTGAAATCTTTACATCTTCTTGTGCTGATTACAATTGAAACATCAGAAACAACTTTATCCCGACTATAGAGAGCAAACTAAAAGAAATCACATTAATTACCACAAAATCTTAAGCGCCCGATCCATGTTTTGTTTACTGTGTTTGTGTGACATGACCAAGACTTGACTTCATACATTTGTATTCTCGTCCGCAAACAGACTTCACTTTCAACTCGTGTTGATGATGTAAACACCGCGATTCATTCCATTCCTACACAATGGCATTCACACAGACACATTGCATACAGCCATGATTTGGAGGAGTGCAATAAGCAACGAAAAAAGCTCGCCGTGCGATAACCAATCCACTAGTTGGTTGTCGCACGGGAGCTCTTGTTATCGTTCGCTGTGCGATAAATATAAATGCAAGCATGTACTAGCCGCAAGACAAGCACTGCGAAATGCCAATTAAGTAATGTCATAAAGACCAGGGAAGTGTGACCATTTCTAAGCTTGATTATGTCATACTACTCCAATGATTAATTAACACAAATACTTCGTCCACCTAGTCTGTCAACATTCAATTATGCCAAAAGTAAGTATATCCGTATAGTAGTCGAATTATAAAACATCCATTTCCTAATTGGACAGTGGAAACTTTTAAAGTAGCTGGACATGGAACTGTTGCCTCATTATTTATGCTTTCCTAGTTAATTTAAATGATCATGAAAGCCTTCTTTCTAATGTGTAAAATTGTAGTAGGTTACATTGACAAGTACTTCTCGAATAGTCGGCTTTTAATGCAAAATACATGTAAGCATAATGGGATACAATTACAGGTGAGTCTGCTGTATGATTGGCAACAAAACAGTAGAATAATCCAGAAAAAATATGTTAAATCTCAGAAGACATCTCAAAAGGAAAGAAAATTCAAAACGTTGCATGTCCGCCGGGAGGGAGAGAATGTGATCTTTTGAAGTCAGGCTTCTTTTTTGATAAATTGGAGAAAAAACAAGAATTCTGAAGTGTGCTGTGCTGCGTTCTTAAATTTCTATACATCTTCATAATGCGCCTGCTCAGCCTATTCTTTTGGCAGCAACCTTCAATAATTCAGGAAAAGAGGCTGTCCATGCAGTTTTTCAATAGTTGAATGACTCGTGTGCTTCTTTCTTTGAATTGAGTGATCTACAGCAACGTAATTGTCAAATTCTCACGTTCACAAGCAAATTATTTGAGTTTTCAGCTTTGCTCCAAATTCTATTTTATTTCGATGGCAGTTTTGTTTTTGATATTTTCGTTGCTCAATGTTAGATTTTTTCCAGACTGAAATTCAATATTACACGTCAATGTTACAGATTCTGCTTGTGAACGTTTTTTTCAATATCAGATGATGTTTCTCTATAATAATGACTTGATGGAAATCTGATATTCTCCCTCGAGCTATCAGAAATGCAAATCAACTCACATGAAACTTTGATAATAGAAAATATTTGGGATACTAAACATGAGTGGTGAATTATCGGGAAAATGTCAAGTTATTCATCAAATATTCAAATGAGAATCATGCAAGTAGAACATGCAATTCTCTCTTTTTGTCGTTTCTCTTTATAATAATAATAATGTTAGACAACATTTATTTTCAAGACCTCATCAATGAAAGTCGTGAGGCTTCACATAAGAATATTCAATAACATCATATACATAAGTCTATAACAAAAGTGAATGAGCGATACATCAGTGTAGCATTTATCATCTCATACAAATAGAGCTTAAAAGAAAATCACAAAGAAAAACCATCATAAGCCAACCTCGCCATTGTGACGAAGAAGTAATTACATCTAGCAGAAGCTTTGCATGAAGGGATAGTGTATTTGCTGCTGCCTTTCGACTTTCCAGGAATCAGGCAAGGGTGATTGTCATCGGAGGCAATGTTCTCAAAGTTTGAATCCTTGCACAACACAGCGATAGTCCATAGGTACAAAAAAGGAGTAATTACAGCTGCCACTACCACAAACAATTTTGTGACACCTCTACTGCACACGCTCAATCAAGTAACTCTGAATACAATTCAGTTTTACAAAAAATAGGCGAGCAATATTTGATCACAGATCTTATACATGACTAGTAAATCTTGCACAGTTGTAGTGTATTCATGAAAGACTTCAAATGTCTCAAAATTTCTATTTTAGACGATGCCTTTTCTACAAATTTTCTCAGTATGTTCAGTCCGCGAAAGTTTCTGATCAACTATCACAACAAGAATACATGTATGGTCAACCACTTCAATGTTTGCAAGAAAATAAGGGCGACGATCAAATTTACTGTTATGAACATTTGAATGCATTTATCATAATTGATATTCATTTTGTTAGCCAATGTCCACTCTTTAAGGGGAACGCCGCCACTGCAAAAATATTTCCCCCTGCTGTAAAACTGAAGGATGGGATATACGAGTACTTTAACATCAGTTAGGGTGTACAGTGCACATGTGCGTATGGGTGGAATACTGACATATTCCCCCTTAATATGTAAACCGTCTCCGTCCCTCCTGTTGCTCCGATCTTGCGACTGCCTGACTGAGCCATAGAATGTTAAGACACCAAACTAAGAAACCTATTGCTAAAAATCCTGCCGCCAAGAAACCCCGGCTCGCGAAAGCTCGGACATGTACATATTTTTTAGCAATAAAATGTAAATATTTTTAGCAGCAAACTTATTCTTGGGGAAACGAGACAAACTGGTGTGATATCCACAATGAAATTACTTGGAGGATATGCAAATTGATCAATACATGGTCGAGCTACGACCATGGAGAGAACGCTGTGCCCCAAAATGAGCAGGTCAATGCGAGGGAGTGTTACTATCCCATTCACTTTCGCTGCAAACGAACGTGGATTTTAAGCAGCATAGTTTTTCCTGAGCAAGAGTCAGTAGTGTTCTCTGAGTCTGGAACAACTTTTCTTGTTCAACTGCAATTTTATAATCTTTTGACAACAATCACTGACTTTTACTCTAATTCATATTACATTGCCCTCTAATTTCTTTAATCTGGTGTAGTTTCCCACAGCCAATGATCTACTATTTTGCATTGAATAAAATGCTTTTAATGAATTACTCACATTTCGTGATATTTCGTGTCAGATATAGACAGTTTGGATATCTTGTTCGGCTGAAATGCTTCATGTCGTGCTGAGTGTGGATTTCCGACGGCTGCAGATCTCTAATACCTATTTTGAAAGGTTTGGACTTTCGTCTTTCGGACGCAGAGCAAGTGCATAACAACAGCCCCATTGAGGCGGTGACTCGATGAAAATATGAAAATGACTAAGCATCGTGAGGAAAGGTGTCATTATGACTAAATTTCCCATGTCATACAGTACAGTTTTTTAATATTCTTCACTTACACATCGAGTTGAAACATGTATCCCCACATGTTTAATCGTAGAACTAAATAATTCATATTTCAAATCGTGATTTTAAATTATGGAATTGCTGATAGCAGTTCGGACAGCAGTGATTTATCAAAAATGTTGAAGTTCATTCAAATTCACAGTCAGCACCAGCAAGGAAATGTACAAACATTCTTTGATAGATAATGAGACCATTACAGTTTACTTTCCGCTGCAATTGTTCCCGTGCTATCCAACAGATCTGTTCAACGAAACGAGAAATAATTATATGTACCAGTAATTCACATCTTTCAATTTCCGTTTTTACTTTATTTATTTCTATGCTCAAAGACTGTAGCCAGTCATATAATTTGAGAAAATGAAAATGTGGAATCAATAGTTAACTAAAAGCACTGCGCATGCATTTCCTATGTAGCAGCACGACAATTCTCTACATCTACTTGCATATGTGCAGTTCTACATTATTGAAGATTGTTATTAGGATTCTCAAGACATGTTTGATCTTTCCTCCTATGTGCACAGCAGTTGGATATCTATTTTCACACGTTGTATATGTCTACAAATTCTAACTATTGCATTCATCAAATGAACACATCTATCTGAGAAGGGACTATCGAAATGATGTAAATAGACTGCATAAACATAATCAGCATTTAATCAAATCAATTATTTCTTTTGAAACAGATTTTATGAGATCGAATGTCAAGATTCAAAGCATTGACAGTACTGCTTTTTTGGAATATTTACTCAACCTGATATTCAGCACTCATTATCATCTTTCACAAATATTATTTTTGTATTGCCACCTGTGATATCAAAGAAAGCACTACATGAACCGAAAAGCTGGTTCATGTTTTTATTTTTCTAGAAATACTTTCTTGTGCGTATTCGTGATGAGTAATTTTTCGCTATTTCCTTTAATGGAAAGTTTTGTATTCAAAAGCTTCTTACAAAAATAGGCAATAGTTTTTCAGATTGAAACCGAAATTGTCAGATGTCAATTTGAAGAGTTATTTAAATGTTATTGAACATACCAATTTGAGCGCTTTCATTCACTAAATCTATTCACATGTGGATACGATATAATGAAATTTAGTGATAAACTCTTTATTGATGTGAAAAGTGGGCAAAGCAGCATGTAACAAATAAAACAGTCCTTGATCATTAAATAGATTAATAAACAGCTGTCCCACAGGCTGTGTTTCAAATTTTTAAGTTTTTTGTATTTATTTTCATTTGCTTCTCAATACGGCATTTTCAATCTCTTCTTTTCAATCAAACTACCTATTAAAGGAATCAAACTTCAAATAAAGGGATCAATAAGGATTGATATAAACTTCAAATAAAAACTTTTGAGGGGCTTCATTTCAAAAAGTGTATTGACAGGAGATAGAATAGCATATACTGATGCATGTAAAGTAATCCTTCCTTATTGACTAGTTATACTCTGAATTATCACGTCAGGGCCTACTTTTCGAAAGAGCTCTTATTTTAAGAGATCTCTTTTTTTACGAAACCCCGCACGTGTATTAGACATACGAGTTCCCAACGAAAGACAGTTTGATAGGTCCATCTGACATCGGCTTTGTGAGCAGTAAGCTGAAGCTGTATAGAATTCTGCTTTAAATTCTGCTATTTATTGGAGAAGGGCTAGAACTTGGTTATGTCAGACAAATTTGATTCAGAAGGGTATTGATTATGATACTTCATCGTCTCTTGCTTTCCAGTGTAAAGTGCAGATGCTTATTTGTTCCTTTCGTTCTCTATTTATTGAATGTATGCTTTGCATATTTCTACATGCTAAAACGGTATGTGACACACGAAAATTCTTCTTCTTGTCAATTTGGTGAAAACAATTAATTTTTGCCAAGTATGCAACGTTAACGGAAATATGGCTAATGTACTCGCAAGAAAGTCTCATCACATTAAGAATTTTAAGGACCTATTCTTTCGTCAATTCGATCTAAAAATTCAAAATGACGATTGGTGGTACTATAAACTGTTTATGGTTTCGAACTATGCTTTGCAGTTCTAAATAATCAAATTGATAAAGGGCGTCTTTGTATTTCCATTTGAATATGGGCATATAATACATAAGAGAAGTTTCTTATATGTATCACGGTAAATAATCATGGTAAATGACATAAAACAGAATTACTATCGATAGTTAATCTGATGCCGATTCAAGCTGATATTAATTAGGGCACTAATTAAAACAGTCCATTAGTATATGCACTGTAGCACTAGACTTCTACATGCATGAATCCCGACTTTGATGCTCTTTAATGCAAAATTCGCAACTAAGAGACTACTGATTACATAGTTAGAAAATTCCATCATGTCGAATTCTTCTGACTAAATGAAAAGGAAAATAGCGTTACAAGCACTGAAATGTCATATTCATTCATACAATGAGAGAGAGAATTAATTGACATCACAGTCAATAAGGTGCCATCGTTTATAAGATCAAGGCTGAAAAATGTTTTCGATTTTTTGTATAAAGTAAGGAGAGTTGATTCAATGTTTGGAAATCCTACTTGCTTCATGCAATATAGAATATGAGGAGATAAACAGCATGATAGAAGTACTTTCCCTCGATCAAAAAATAAGCAGTATTTGCATATCGAACATAAAACAAACCTCGAATAGCTAATGTAACTAACATGCAGCTAAATACGTGTATGTATGCATGTACATAGAGTATGTGAAGATCTCAAAGTGTCATGTGAGATATCATCAGTTGAATGAATCGTGCATCGCACGTTATTCAAAAGCCACATGAATGTTGTCAAGAAAAGTAGAAATTAAGATCTGTGATAAGTAAGATATCATATTGAAGTAGTTCCTGAATATATTTGATATGCAATTAGATTACCTAATCTTCATTATTAATCTTCGTGTAATTTTCACACGTAGTAGTAGGCTATTCATGTCTTAAAAATGGCAATTTGTTTACAGTAAATCATTTCTGTTGACAGATATTTGGTTTTCCTCTTTTAGAACAATGAATATTTAATTCTATCAAAACTGATTGATCCAAATCAACTATTTTTGGTAGAATTAAAAATTCGTCGTTTTAAAAAAAATTAAGACACAACTGTGTTAACAGAAGTTCTTTGGGCTTATTGTAGGCAAATTGCCATTATCACGATGAAGCTATCACATATGAAAATTTCAAACTCGCATGCGAATGCAATGACTTTATTTGAATTACTTCATGCAAAAACCAAGACGCGTATTGACCAGAGTTGCTCACCTCTCCGTATACAAGCGAACTATAGCGCAGGCGATCAGTGAAGTACACGCAGTGCACATAATATACACACATAGCACATACAATGTATGATTTAATAATGTCCTTTAAACAACGGTCCTTCTTGTTACATAGCCACTTTGACATGTTCCATCATCTGACCAATTGATAGGAGTAGTACGACGCCATATATTCGAAAAAATAAGGATATTGGACTGGCCAAACTGTAATCGCAATTCCCAATCTATGATAAAATTTCCAAAAGATGATGATCAGCCTGTCTATACTTTAGGTTGCATGTCTGAAATATTTAATCTCGAAATAGTCATGTTTTGCCTTCCAGCTAAGCATGGTGTTGTTCCGACATGATTGGCATTTTGCACATTCCGAATGTAAACAGCACAAAGACAGCATGATAGTTGGCTAATTTAGACGTCAATTTAAGGAAATAATCATAACAGCAACGAGAATTGCGTAACTGTAGGAATCACCATTACTTCTTTCTTAACTAATCAAGATTGATGTTATACTTTTGCCTGATGAAGAAGAGGATCAATTCATAGTAAAATTGAAAATAAGATATAATATACTGTATTTGTCAGTTCTTGCAGAGCAACATAGCGCACAATACAACTCTGCCACTATTACTACTGAATCAGAGTCAAAATAAAAGGAGTCCGGATCTTCCACACCGACTCCAGCCAAAAGGTGGAACTCCTGATCTCCGACTTTGAAATCCACGTTGTGCGATCTTAATCACTTCAACCACCGATAATTACCGTATCTCTACGTTTAAGCGTTTATCTTAAGTATCAAAGCGTAAAGGTGTCATCAAAAATTGATTGATCAAAATAAATTGCATGCTTTGGCTGAAGTTGTGCAGAAAATTGAATTTCTTGACAATTTCTTGAAATAAATATTGGATTGACTTTTACTTCTATTAAAATTAGTTGACTACTGTAAACTTGACTGAGAATTTTACCGATATACCGCATATTGACGAACTAAGCAAACATTTAATCAGAATGCATTGGACATTTCCAAATACAATCAATATTTGCGACAGTAGAATTATTCTTCACACATTTTTCGCAATTAGGAAAGAGGAACATACAAAGTATTTACGTGCAGGCTTCCATTCAGTGGATCTAAGTACATTCATCTTCAATTGACTTCTAAAGATTCTAGAGAAATTATGATTGGTGAGGCACTAATATTCAGCATCTTTATCGTTCAAAAAACAAATTTCTTTTGATGCCATGAGCTTTCATGCATGCATGAAATTATATACAACATTAAAGTCCAATGATAAGTGAAACTACACCCATTTATATAGCAGGTTTATTAGGTAGTTTGAGATAGGTAGAATTGAAAGACGTGGGTAGAAGTGTTAAAGGATTTCCATGCGCGAGTAATTGATTGCCGATACTGTATAGTTGCAGAGAATGAATTGCCTCTTGCTATAATTGACATTAATTGATTCTTCCGTTCAATTTACTTAATTGAAATGATCATTTTGTAACAATGATAGCATCACCATAGTGCATTTTCTGCATTAAGGATTCTTCCAAAACAATGATGAGATTCTTCTCTTTATGACAAATTGTTTTGTACAAATGAGACAAAAATCTATCAAAATTGAAAATTCGTCGATTGCATCATCAACAACTTGTTTTGCTCCCTGATCCTGGCTTCGTAATCTTTGCAACATTTAATATGCAATTGTTTTGTATGTGTTGTGACGGATGAAATCTATCACTGCAAAACAATGAAAAATGTTAGTTACGGAAATTAATGATTTTCATAAAGACATTTTGTAAATAGACTGGGTGTGAGCTTCCCTGTAACTGACAATAGGGACAATAAAATATCATCAGCCGAAACATGTCATCTGTATGCTGTAGCTGATTACTTATCCAAAGAGGTTTATTTCATCTTCAGTTCCAAGAATATCGATGTTTTCGCTTATCATCATCATCTTATCATGAAGGGTTTCTGCAATAGATTCTGCAACACCCGCATCATGTCTTTAGGAGTACAGAATTCGTATATTGAGATTATTATCTCTGATATTTCTTTGCTTGCTGATGTCGACTAATTCAAACAGTGCTTGAAAATTATATTTGCATCTTAAAACATTGAGAACAGAAATAAAAATCGCTTGCAGCCTAGTTGATGCATAATGATGCATTAATTGGCGACATTAATATTCTAGCTGTCTCGAAAACTTAAGTTTGTGATGAGAAATTGATAAGTTAAACATCATAATTGAATAATGCAAATTTGATCTCTAGACGACCTCCAAAAAAATTAGATGAATGATTGTGAAACATAATTGAATCAAAAGTCAGATTCTAGTAAAGCTCTCATTTGATGCTACTGCTACAGTATTTTGAGAGTCAATCAGGATTTCCAGCAGTTGTGAAGTGTCGGGTGTAGGGATCTGCCTGTTGGTTGGATAAATTGGCATCTCTGAAGAATTTTCGAATAGGCTACCCGCAGGCTACTTCTCAGAGGGGATGCAATGAGAGTGCTAATGCATTGTATGAAATATACATGAACAGATGTAAGGATTTTCAGAAGAATTGAATAGTAAATATATAATCCTTAATCGTCATTACTTCAATCTGGCTAAAAGAAATAAACATTAATGCTCGGATTTTAGTTATTTGAATCTAGTGAATTAGTATAGTTATTTGAATTTTCATCACAGCATAACTGCAACTTGCCTAATGTTTCCGAGTTATCATTCCTATGTGCAAGCAGATTCTGTGAGATTTGCAAATGTTATCTTTGTAAACATAATTTGGTCAGACCTTCTTGTGTTATTTGTCTTGTGGATTGATTATGAACATACGATACATGTAGATTTTGAAACGGCCACATTCAACAAAATGCATCGGAAACAGACTATAATGACTTTGCCTTATTGCGTATTTAAGTGTAGAAACATACATTAAACTTGTAAAAAATCTAGCAATGTACTAGTACCTTATTTTTACCGAGTAGGTAGGTTGTCAGTCAATATTTCTATTGTTAAGATGTGATGTTCATAAATCTTCAATTCCAAATTAGACGGAATCAAATACGGAGTATTAAAGATCGTCTAATATGACTACGAAAAATACCACTTAAAAATGCCACCGTTCATCTTAGCACTTTCATTGAAAATGGTGTTGATATGATTCACATAGTAGATCCTTTTGATTCCAAAATAACGCGTGGAAAGATAAATCTAAATTTATTTTCTTTAATTACAGTTCTTGAACTGAAAAATTAATTTATAATAAATCTAAATAGATAAATCTAAATTTATTTTCTATAATTACAGTTCTTGAATTGAAAAATTAATTTAATTGATAAATTCCTGAAATGCACATTGAAGGTAAATCTTTGCACAATTAGTAGATTCTCACAAGGCATGGTCATAATACATTACTATATGAATCACAAGTCTTAACAAATCAGTTTATGTATTGTAAATAAAATGTATGAACAAAGTTGCATGCATGAACAGGAAAACATCGCTTTAGACAGAAATTGGAACACTAGAAAATAGAAATGACTGTGACCATGACACAGAATTGAAAAATGATCACAACAAAATATATATTTAAGTCATTCGTTATTGCTGTCATCGGTTTATATTACTCGTAGCAATAATAACTGTATCTGTAAATTATCAGTGAGAAAAAATGTTGTTGATAAAGTACAAAGCCCCGTTTTGGCAGATCTTATTATCATCAGGTGATATTAAAATCACTAATTACGCGACAGATTCTACCAGATGTCCCTGGGCTTGAAATAAGGTGAAGTACCACTTTTGAATTCATTTGCATTTAGAACATTAATCTCTGTGTCAGTAAGTGCGTTTCATTGTTTTATGATGTCACCTGTGAAAAATCAGGATCGGTAGGCGGTATTTGCTCGCTATGATCGCTGTATTACTGTCTTCAATTGAATGCCGAGGTTGGACAGATAGGACGAGAACTCAAAAATTTAATCGGCTTTGAAGCCTGTACGAGGAAAAATTATTTTGCACAGATAGATCATTTTGTAGCGAACTCGTTGAGCCTTCAAGCTTAAAAGGTTAAGTTTCTGTACGAGTTTTGTTTGTACTTAAATTGTTTACCAGTCAGGAAAAAATCATTGAAAAACGTTAAAATCCACACTATGTATTACAATTCAAGAATTTTGTCGAGCATGATGTTTGTATACTATTGTCACTGAGCTTCTAAGCTCACTTAGTTCATTACATCCAGCTTTCTATCAGGACAGTGGTTTCGATATGGATTAATTGCACGATTACCCGAATACAGGATATCGGAAAATTGAACATTGTAAATCCTGCAAATTATTATTTATTGCCGCACTATGAATAATACCGATGCTGGTTTTCTTGATGTCATAAATTAATCAATTACATTTAGTAAATTCGTTATCTTTACAATAAATAAAAATAAGACATCGAAAAGATATGCATGACAGTGAAAATAGGGAGAAGAGAGAATGAGAGTTAGCGCAGGCCTTTGGGGTCGCTAATTTGGCTCAAAGGTTTCCTCTCTGTACATCAAATTGCTTTCAGCATTCGACTTTGATCTAAATTTAACTGAATTTACCTGAGTAAGGGATTAATCAGAATTAATTGGTTCAAGGATTTCAACCAGTACACTAACGCAATTCCGCGGATTCAGCATTCGTCTACATTAATGGAAGGAATTGTCGATGAAATGCCATGTTAATTAGGTCATCAGCACATTGAATAGATGCAGTCTGCACGAAAACCTCAAATGCTGCGATAGCTTGATGGTTGAGGTCTTGGACAGCTGTCGCTAACGTCGCGGGATCGGATACATCCAAAGGCATTTTTAAAAATGCCATTTACTTGGTGGCCAAAAGTTAATTGCTACAAAATTGTTGGTTTATTTATAGATTCCTAAGAAATGATTATCTATTTCAGCTTGGTTGAGGACGCCTGATAGTCAGTAGATACCAATGCATTCCCCTCGTACCGCCTAAAAAATATCGCTAGAAAATCTAACTAATTAAAGTTACCAAATTCATTTTGACAATATCAATAAATACAATCTTGTACAGTGCATTTTGTCCACTCTTTTTCAAGCGCGTGGAAGCAGACTGAGTAGGCATATATAGCACGAAATCTGAAATCATATACTTCTACCTACTGTAAAAACTGTAGGCAACTACTTTCCAAATAATTTATCAGCCAAACTAGCATTTTGGCTGATGCTACGCATTATCAGACAAATGTCCTACCTATCACACAATTTTTGTCTCATTGCACGGACAATTTTCTATTATAGCGTCTATACTGCATATCATATTACTTATGAATAGCATATAAACTTTTATCAAAATTCGATGGTATCCATTATGATTTTCAATTATATGAATATGCAATTCTTAAAACAAGTAGGGTTCTTTTTATGACCTAGGGTCAAGGCAATTGCAGTTCCGGATATTTGACACATTGATGCCATATATTAATTCAGTTTTTAAAATGTGAGAAATTTTAGAAACACATTTCAACGTTAAGTGTGGGAATGAACGAAAATCTGCCATTCATCAATTTTTAGACAATGAAAATCATGCAAGCTATTTCGCTCGGCTCCATCATTAAGCAGGGACATCTATGATTGTCATTGGTTTCTGTCTATAGCTATGACTGCTTCTAAGCTGATATCTCCAGATAACGGGGCGCAATCTTTTGCTTAGTGAAATTACCAGGCCACAACGAATTACATTGCGGCCCTATAAATTGGCAGGACATATCGTGTCAACTGTGGAAAAGTAACAGTTCATGAAACAATTATGAAATTCACAGTAATTGGATGTGATACGAATCAATTTCTCCTTCTTTTTCTTTTCTGCACACATTTCTGTATTAGCTAGTAATTTATGGTCAGTTATTATAACTGAAAGTAGACAAATCAAATTATTGGAAATGAAGTTAAACGTGAAGTGAAAAGTAGTAACATATAGGGCCTAGATATTGGAAAAATAACGATCGAAAAGTAAAAGGGAAATTTCACAAAGTTATGTAAATAGATTAAATCATGCAAAAATTACCAAGGCAAAAAGCCAATGATGTATTATTTTTGAACACATGAATCTGGACAAAATCGCTTTATGGACGTTTCTTTCCAAAATATGTAAAAGGTGAAGCCCCCTTATATGAAATCTAACTTTAGACAAAGCTTTTTTGACTTTCATTTATAATTGAATTTGTATTCTAACTGTCCAACTTCAGCATTATATTGAGTTTGTATATTTTGTATATTTTTATATCTTGCCTTTGATTATTTCATCTCAGTGCCAGTGATTAGCTTCAAAAAGCTTGTCGTCGTCATGCTACCTTCATTGTGTCTACATTATGTATTGATTTTCTAATTACATTTGCTTGTTCTGTGGTACAGTCATATTGCAAGCATGCCTTTTGCTAATTGAATTAGACAAAACATATTAAATTTGTACTTGTTGTCGGAACACATTTCTACATTGTTAGGGAGACAATTAATTGTTCAGAAATATCTTAGAATTTTGTTGACAAGAATTGTTGTCATTGCATCGATATCAGATGACCGAAATGGCTCACGGCCTTGATACATAAGATAATGGATGATGTTCAACCCACCATGGCTTCATATGCATGTTTTTGTCAAGTTTCTCTTCCATAACAGACTTGTGCAGACGTCTACTGCAATTCCACAGAGAATTACTTTGATATTATTCGTCGCCCTTTTGCGAAAATGTTCGTGTCCCGATTGAATGCTTGTTTGTTTATCCAGTCATCTGTGGGAATTACCAACAGTCTCCTTCTTTAGTTTGCGCCTCCATGAGTCGAAGGAAAACATTTGTTTAAAGAGCAGAACATGAATAGACATGTTGGTTACCTCATGCACACGTTCCAGATCTATTAAGAAGGAAGGAATGATATTTAAGCCGCTTCGAAACATCTTTGCAATCACACTGCGCTAGTGTACCACGTTTGGATTTCTCAGACACCGTTGCGTCATCCCCAACATCCATTTCATATTTCAATTGAGCGTTGTGCGAATCATTGATGATCGTGCTACTGTTATCCTCTGATGTTTCACGGCAATCCATTTGAATTGAGCGCCAAATTTCTGAACGCAGCAACTTCAATTTGTTCGCCATTCAACATTAGCGAGGTTCACGCGCGCCCATCTCGCTGTAATCGGCCTCTCCGTATCAGTAACGCCATCATCCTCTTTCGTTCTTTCTCATTCTCAATCCTTCTATCTTCTATCGTCGTGCGCTAAGCTGAAGTATTTTCTCCGACGACTACGAGCGAAATTTGCCTCATTTCCCTCTTATATTTTCAGTTGACACTTTCTTTCACTCTACTTTGCTGTAATGTTTGCTATCAGGAGGTTACATTCTCTGTATTAGATCACCCTGATATTGGAATGTTATATTCACAAAGGCTATTGCACTCTTGTTCCGTTTACAATATTCTTCCCATCTAAGAAACAATGACTAGTAATTTGGTCTTGTCTGGTGATCTTCAGAGATTTTACGTCACACCTTCACCAGTGTCAAACTTCACTTGTGTAGTTGATGTGTCTATTTTATTGATCTAACGACAGACAATATTGCAACTTGCTTCGTTCATTGTCGAATTTTTGAGCTTCTCCATTGCTTAATGGGTTCGAGTCTATTGCGGAAATTGACAAGTCTTTGGCCAGGCTCAAGACAACGGCAGAAGACAGGTAAGCGATTCTTGCATTTCCTATCAGACTTCTATGCAAACAGAAAACTTTAGGAAAGTTGGACTCAAAATTTGTTAGAAACGAAGGAATTTGTATGACAATTCTTTAATGCGGAAAAATATCAGTACTTTTTT
The DNA here is from genome assembly GCA_907163375.1 of Prostheceraeus crozeri. NCBI lineage: Eukaryota > Metazoa > Platyhelminthes > Polycladida > Euryleptidae > Prostheceraeus > Prostheceraeus crozeri. The sequence goes on from CAJQUW010015462.1 coordinate 227,330, forward strand.
CCATTGAGAAGTCACATTTGTACATTACTGACGTTGCATAAATCCAGAAAATTATGATACAAAATAGGAAATCAAGCTTGTAATTGATTTTTATATCATACTACATGCAATCAGGCTAACATGTGGATGTGCGCGTGCGTGACATATAAAGTATCCATAGCCAACATTTGGTCATCGTCATCTCCCTGCCCACGCTTACCATCCATGTAGGGTATAACTGATCAACGGAGACGCAGAATATATGCAATTAAATCCAGAGATGCAATATTATTTAAAATATCTAATTCCTAAGTCTTCATCGATTTTCTTTCTTTGACGACTATAAAACTTCAATCTCTGCACGTGGGGACATTATCATTGTGATCGGAATGCAAACGTTGCAAAAATTACATGTACTTTCTTTCGATTATTACATATATCAAAAAATAAACATGACTGCAAAATTCGCAAGAATTGAAAAATCACACTTTTCACGGAAAGTTTTAGTTTCGTAAACTGCTTCACAATGACGATATTTTTTCATACTTTGCGTTAGAATTCAAAAGAAAAATTTCAAAAGAACAATTGAGCTGTTTTAGTGGAAAAATGAACCGAATGGTTCATACCTAGCTCGTGGAAATTCATAGCAATACCATTTAGTGACTTTAGTGAGTATTCAAAGGGCGATTACAGAACAAGCTGAAAAGGAGGAAGGGAGTTCAAAAATTAAGAAAGCAACTGGCACGTATACTACTTCCACATGTTTGCACGGATTTGTGTTAACCCCAAACTTTCGCTTATTTCTTAACTTCTGATTATGAATGTAAAATGGACATGTGTTTATAGTTGAAGTATGGGGACACGACACGAAATGAGAACGTACATCCGGTGGTTGCAATGTCTAAAAATGTAAGCAAAGCATCGATCGAGAGTTATCATTAGGGCAATGTAATCCTGGGTACTTTCTATAGATAACGGGATTTCGGGATTTTAGGCCTTGTATAATTTGATAGTTGCTCATACGTATTATGTCCCAACATAATAGATAGGCCCACTACTACTTAAAATTCACATCTACTACTATTTTCCTTACTTTTGTTGTCGGAGAATTATGAATTGCCATCCTCCCGGCAGTACAGACTTATAGAATTGTTGCTGATATTCAACAGAGTACATGCATTTGAAACAGTTTGGGTGATGACATGTCTACAATTAATGTCTGCATTATCGATACATGCAGATCGAATATGTAGTGAAAATGCAAGCTACAACTAGCCTATGAACTAGACCAATTGAGATTAACAGGTAGAGTTATCTATTTATATGTGGTCTATTTCGAAACATACTAACGCAGGAGAGCCAAACTCTTCAGATCATTGGCCATGCAGTAGAGTTGGCTGACACAGGGCAATCAGAATCACATAGGTTGACACCACACGCTTGCAATAAATAGACAGCGAGCTAGCGTGTCTAGAAGTCGATGACGTCGTTCTTCATTCCCGACTTCTAAGTGATCTTCATGCTAGCAGGAATCAAAAGTGGAAGCCCTTTTTGAAATAATTAGCTTGATTCTTGCAAAATGCTCTGTAATGATTTTGAATGTCCATTTTGCGATAATTTGACATGTAGGGCACATATCCAACCATTTGTACACCGAAATTAATAGATTTAGAAATTCATTGAACAATATTTTTTCGATTATACATTCAACTTTCACACATAAAATAGATAAAACACAATTTATTTCAACTGCTGAAATAACTAATAAATTACTGTTCAGTTAGTCATTAGTCACTAACCGCAAGTAGCATTCCGGGATTTCAGGATTTTCAAAAACCTAATGGATTTTGGGATTGCAATCCCTAGATGTGTCATGTCCTATGAAGACGCGCTCCCTGTACAGTGGCAGCATAGCGTTAAGCAGTGTGTAAAGTTTGAACGATTTGGTCTGGATAAATTTCTATGCAATCTCATGTATACATATCTTCTTTTTCATTTTTCTATATGTGACTTGTGCAAATTAGAAGTTAAAAAATTATGTCTATTCCTGAAATATAAACAGCTATTGTTTTCAGTAGTAGCAATAGGTCGGCAATATGTAGTCAGTGGAAGTTTACTGTAATACATCATCTACATTGTACATGTACATTAGAGTTGTAAATCGTATACGTGATCATCGAGTGTGTTGGCAACAAACTGGTCACTTATTTGGACGCCTTTATTTGTATCACTTATTTGTAAGCAGTCATTGGTCAGAATATAGACAATTGACTAACTATTCATGGAAGACAAGTATTGGAAGATTTTGTCAGATCCTGAGCGCCTGCAAATGCCTTTCAGATAAATAGTTTGCTTTGGGTAAACTTTTGAACCCCATTTCCTTTGAAATCATTTCTTTGAAAACCGACAGTTTAACCAGAGTCAACGTACTGAAGATGCTCGCATCTTTAATTTTCACTTTCGCATTTGCTCCGAAAAGTAATTTTTACTAAGTTTCACGTGTCACTTATTTTTCTAATCAATACGCCAAATTGACGTTTCATTTACGCTAGTTCTTGACTTCAGTTTGTGAAGTTTTCTATTTGCTCATCTATCAAGCTCTTCGTTTGCTTATTGTCAATGAGAAGTGATTAAACATCACATAGCTCTATAATCGTAGCATATGGCAATATACAAAATTCCATTGCATCTCGATGACATTTGTTACGTCACCTGCAAGTTGGACAATTGTTCATCGGAAATGTCCACACTTTGAATTTTCTAAAGAAGGGAAGGATCATTTTATTTTCAGTCATCGAAATAATTTTATTCACATGCGACTTCAGAAGCAACTTTGTTTCAAACTTGATGTGCACAAGCGGGTGTTTCGCTAATTGAATTTCGTGAAGACTGAATTTGTATTATCTTTGAAATTATTGAAAGAGCACAAGTAATAGAAGTTATTGCCATCGATTTTGTCTGCATTAATTACGTTCTCGAGACGATTAATATGAGAAATTGATGTTCTCACAAATATCATTACTACTTTTTTACTATTTCCTGCATGCAGTGAAAATTCCAAAGTCGCATGGAAATTGCATGTTGTCTTTCACGTAATAAATGCATGAATCGCTAAAGCAATTAGGGCATGGAAAGTAGTTAAGTGCGATTCATCCATCCTGGACTCTGTAGAGGATAGAGATATCGGAGGCGAACTTGCAAAGTATTGCTTTTACAAGAGCGTATTGTATTTGCACCACAATTTCTGGTTATGCAGCTGAGAAAAAATACCTTGTGTTACAATGACTACTAGCCACAACGCTTTTGCGCCAGACTGGTCGGAAGTTAAGCATTCCAAGTTGAAGTTATCATTTTATATGCTGATTAGTGATTAGTAGTCCTACAATTATGTTCTACACATATGATATCTGTAGGATACTTAGCTACACCGACGTTTCCCGCTTATGAAATGAAAAATTGCAATAACTGCAACAAGTATTGTGCAATTGCAAATGCAATTACATGATTTTAAAATTACATGATTTGCTACTTCTCGTCATCTCATTAATCGGTCATTTTTAACTTCTGCGCCTGTCATAAGTCATTCAATTCACAAATAGCCTTACTTATGCACATGGTCAGAAGAGAGATACAATTGGTAGAATACGTTGTGGTGCAAGTTTGTTGTGACGCAAATGTATTTTGATATCTATCAGCTAGGGTGCAAACTGCCGAACCACGAGGATGCAATGAAGGTGACCCAAACACAGCTGCCCAAGAAGATGCCATGTGGCCCTGTAACCCATGTAACCTTTTTGAAAATCTTTTGACGTCTACCACGTTGTATTAGTTTAGTAGATAGCTAATTTAGTAGATGGCTTTGTATGTATTAATGAAATTTTATGAAGTTTGAAGAATCCTTTTAGTCACTCAAGTTAGACTCCACAAATCTAGATTAGTTCTATTCAATGGCTGTGGGAAAATATCAGACTTTAAGAACTCGTCCATATATTCTGTATATCTTCCCACAATTTCTACTATTTTCAAAACGGGAGCGGCTGAGTAGACATTGCAGAATGCGAAGTTTATTCATCACCGAAGGATGAAAATTCGTAATTCAAAGTTATTAGAATCAGTGAATGGGAACGCAATGTTATTTTGATAATTAAAGATGATAATATACTTGAGTATAAAGGGATTACATTCCTGCGATAAGTGAAAATAAAAAGTAAACATTAAGTAAAACTCTTTTTCATCGTCGATTAGACTTCGTGTTTCTCGAGTGTTAGAGCTAGATACCCGTTACATTTCTCAAAAGAAGAGAATCAGCAATCAAAACGAATTTTGTTCTTGCTTTTGCGAGTGCATGAGTTCTATGGATTGAAAACCTTATAACATTTATGAGTTCTGATCATGCATAAGCGTGAGATCTCTCAGGCGGCGAATCCTTTGATACAAGATATACTGGCAGCAATGTTCTATCGAACGATTGAGAAAGTATCATTGTAGGAAATTAGCAAATTTGTTGTCGAACATATCCTCAGGATCAATTGGAAACAAAAGAATTTGTGCTGATAATTGCTTGACAAAGGTTGAGAATTACGATAACTTTTAATCAGCCTAAATTACTGCTTTTACGCAGAATTTTCAGAATGTTGACATTCAATTTTAAGAATGTTAGTTTTCGATTTGTCGTGCAACAGTGCTACGAGGGGCGAGTAAATGATTTCGGCTGACATTATGAATGCTCTTTATTACTGACTAACGGAGAAAAATTGATCTCGATTCAGATTTCTGGTTCGACATCCATGACAGTGACAGTTGGCACAGTAATCGATGCAGAAATAATACACCAAAAAATGAATGACTGAAAAATAGTAACAGATGCCATGGACTCCGTCTCCCACAAATTCGTGAAAGGATCAAGCTTACATTTGAAAGCGATCGAGAACGATAAAGCAACAATAAAAACCGCATTTTCTTTAATAAGGGCCTTGGTGTAGTGCAACATTCAGCATATCCTCATTATATCTGAAAGAAGCGCCACCCTTTAAGTCTTAAATAGTTATCGCTGCTTTAATGCTTTGTTTTTTTTTGAATTTGGTGCTTTTTGAATGCTTAGTATCAAAATGAATTTGTCATGGAGCATAATTTGTTGTTAGCAGAGATTGAAGTCAGATGAGCATTGCGCGTGTCAGTAATATTTCAGTCATCTTCTCTAGGATAGCGTGTAGCGGTGCAACTCAAATTAGTGTTGTGAAGCTGCTGTGTTTGAGGAAAATATTTTTCGTTGTTGAATCTCAAGAAAGCCGACATGTTCGAGATTGCATTAAGTGAATAAAAGTCAGTTTAAACTGTATTTGCGGTATACGCAGTCATTTAGTTGGGTAGGGTGTTTTGGAGCAGACAATCAATTCCAATAAATGAGGACTTTTGGTGCTCCATTTGTGTGGTTACAATGAGAAATTATTTGAGGTTCTTTATCGTCTCGCAGCTCATAGAGAGAGAGTTTCTTCGCATGCTTCATGAACTGTCGGATATGTTCTTCGGGAGGCATGAGAAAATCTACATGCTGTTATATTGAAAGTCTGAAGACATCCATCATGTTCTAGTCCAAGATTCAACTTCCGCAAGGCATAGTTATTTGGGACCGTTCTCTAATGAACGAACCCATGATCTTCATTGCAATCTTTAATTTGCACGACTTTCATGGGTAGGTTCGAACCAGCAAAATTGGAGCTGGATGACGAGCAAGCTGCCTTCTAACCACAAGTTAACCGGACCATCTGTTTAGAGCGTGAATTAGCCAGGAAGGCACTGCCGTAACGCAGACACGTGGCGGGCGACTTGCATTCTGCAACCACTTATTGCCGCATCCGATAATGAGGTGCTTCACACAGACGCTACTCATTTCTATGATAGGTTTCTCCATTGTCAGGTTACATGTCTTAACATTTAAAAGAATTAATTCGCTATAAACATTAAAATGCCCAATTTCCATGAATGAAAGATTGAACTGTTGACTGAGTTTGGTACTTTGATTAGTGTTTTTGTTAATTTCTTTAAATAACAATATTGCCATCACTTTTGGGTGCTAGTACATTTGATATGCTTTAAGAATAAACGATGGTAAAAAATTTTAGCATTAAGATGCCATTTTCTTTTATCATTTTATCATTCTTTAGGGGAATTATGGTTGACAAATTAGACAAAATTAGAGTTGACAAATTTCGGTGGAAATGATTAGATGACATTAAAATCATTGTCGATTACATGAAAGCATATATGTATTTTGAAAATCATCCGATCTTGAAATAATTCTACTTCGCCATCAATTTAAACCAAGAAAATTTGACACACAAACGATGGCGCGATTGTTTCTGCACTAATTATACTAAACTTTGTGAAATTATTGTTTTCAGCGGGAGATAGATGTCGTCTGTTTAGTGGTCACCAACTGACAAAACAGCTGCCGGGCATTTTGGATCGTTTATCATGTCAACGAAGCTACGAAAATAGACAAAATGATAGAAAATTCCAGTTTCCCTGTCGACAATACATGTCAAAAGCAAGTAGGGATAAGGTATCACGTGTCACTATGACGGAACATGTGTAAGAGAAAGTATCTTCACCTTTAAATACATGGTCGAAAAAGATCGGTAAACTAGTCTTGAAGTTGTTGACAAACTCAATCAGATGTTTCTTTCATAAAAGACATCGTTTGAATGTTTTAGCACAAATAATATACACTACACTGATTTTGAAGGAAAATAATGCTCTGGAATTTATTTATGGAGTCAGTTCACATGTAGGCAATTAAACTGTGGTATTCTGTCAAACCATCTGTGTCATAAATTCTGAGTGGATAATCACCGGAAATCCATGGTTCATGACAAATATATGAATTATGACAGTTAAATGATTGCTATAAAAGCCATAGAACTTGCTTTGAAGCGGAAACTCTTAGACCTTAACTGACTTCACCATTTCACGTTAGTTTATTTACCATGAAAGAATTGCCTTGACCTTCTATAAGGAAGACATGTACAAAGTAGAACATATACTGTTCATTTCACTTCAGCTCAGTAAGCCGTAGCCCTAAGAGGGACCGTGGGCATCTCTCTCCAACGCAGTTCTGCTCGCACGATCGATTCCTCCTCTCCAGTCGAGAATGTTGGAAATCCACTCTGTCTTTCTTCTTACAGGTCTGATTTTCTCACTTATCTCTCCTTCGATAGTTGCCAGCACCAGGCTGTCTCCTCTCCTTTTCCAGGGGCAATACTTGCGACTACCGCGATTCCAACCTTTCTCCTTAACCATTCGTTCGTGCGCCTTTCTGTCCAACAAACTCTCAAAACTCTCCTGCAGAGCCACATCTCAAAAACATTGATCATCCTCTCCTCTGCTTTCCTCAGAGTTCAAACTTCACATCCATAAAGAGCAACACTCCACACTAATGATTTTGCCACTTGCACATTGATTTTAATACTGAGGTCTGCTGACTTCCAAATTTCAGAGACCCTAGCAGTTGTGCTTCGCGCTTGTCCGAATCTGGCTTCGATGTCCAATGTTCTGTCTATTTCTTGTGTGATGTAAGAACCTATGTACTTGAACGCATCAACTTTATCTATTTCTTTATCATTGATTTTTACATTTCCTTTTCCATTGACAGTCATTGTCCTTGTCTTGTCGCTGTTAATCAAGAGACCCATCTCCTCGCCTACCCGTTTTATCTTCTCTGCCATGTCTTCCATCTCCTCTCTGCTAAGCCACGATCGTTGTATCATAAGCATATCTTACATTCCATATGGCTCTTCCTCCGATGACCTTTCGAATTCTTTCTGGCAGACAGCAATGTAATTTCCTCATGATCATTTCTCCGATGACAATGAACAGAAGTGGAGATATCAGGCAGCCATGTCTTACACCTTTTTGAAATGGGAATGGCTCTTTTTGTTGGTCCCCCACTCGTACAACTCCAGTGGCTTCATCGCACAAATTCTTGACCAGCCACATCAAATGCTGCAGCAAACCGAACTCGACTAAAGTTGACCAAAGTTTTTCATGTAATGCTGAGTCAAACGCCTTTCAGTAATCCACAAAAAGGAGCTACAGTTCTTCATTTTCTTCTTTTTTGCAGACGTTTGAACGATATTCCTAACTGTTCATGATCTGCTGTTCCCCTGCCGTGCACGAAACCGAACTGTTCTTCTGCAATCTCAGTGGAAAGAAACTATTGTAAGCTTTCTCTAATTATTTCGAGCAATGCTTTGGAAGCGTGACTTATTGTTCTGAACTTTGTGCATTCTTGTGTTCAAGAAACTTTTGGAAACGGCACTGATTCTGACATCGTCCATTCCGTCGGCCATTTACCGGTTCTCCAAGTTGAGTCAATTCTTCTCTTCACCCATTAAAGTACAGTTGATCCTCTCGCCTTGAGTGCTTCTGCTGGAATTTCATCCACCCCGACTGCTTTCCTTGATTTCAATTTCTTAATTGCCGCCTCTATTTCGCTTAGCACACCCATAACAATCTAATGGTCGCGGGATGGTGTTGATGTAATATTGCTTAGCATTTCGTCGTAGACTGTCATGCCATTTTCTTCCTCGTAGGCTGACGTAGACATGTAAACTTGTATGACGGCCACTGTAAATATACAATGATTTCCCAAAACTTGAGTCAAAAATCCTTTTGAACATGTTTACATGATTTGAAATGTTGAAGTGTCACATGAAGCACTAGGCTACAGTGTGTCTCATTAGTTACAGCTACATTAGTCGATATCGCAGTGATTCGTGGTAACTAAGACACTTATAATTCATTTGATCAAGCAAGGAATCCTTGAAATGTAGGCTTACTGCACATGTCCCACAATCCCGGTTGATGAACGGAGCGTAGAGTTAAAACAGGAATTTTTAAAATACATACCCCTTCGTAGGCCCACTCGGCCTATTATCATACATACACTCAACGATATTAATGCGGTACATCACTCAATTTAGAAGTAAAATTTATACGATATATATATATATATATATATATATATATATATATATATATACATGTATATATATATATATATATATATGTGTGTGTGTGTGTGTAAGTGAAAACTCCTCACTTGTCAGAACACAACATGTTTCAGCATTACAATGCCACCCTCAGGTGTACACAAATGAAATTTAATAATACTTTTATTATTTGTGTACACCTGAGGATGGCATTGCAATGAAAATATGTTGTATTCTGACAAGTGAGGAGTTTTTCACTTACATCTATGTTTTTTACTTTCTGTTCTAATATATATACATAATTGACCCAACTTCATAATTTCGTGAAGGAAAAACAAAGGAAAGCTTTGAACGTGCTTTTCGGAATGTACGCTGCATTCATTCCACCCTCAGCGGCAAACAGAAGTAAAGGTAAAATCAAGGATTTATATGCAGAATTCACGGCGTGATACAAATACAGTTCAAAGTAGAAGCTTTCGAGACAAAACTGCGGAGAAAGAGTGTCAGGGTGACAAATTCAAGTGCAAGGCTACTGATCTGCTCCTTTCTTTAGCCAATCCGATTTTTCCTTCAGTATAATAGATTCCAGTATCAATGGATGATCAATAAAATGTTATTACTATTATTATTATTATTGTTACTATTATTGAACTGGAGAGAGAATCCTATCGGAGCCAAATAGGGTTGCAGGGTACCAAGCGGTGATCATCATCACCTATAGAGATCGATTATATAGTTTCCCTGAGTGTCGTTTTCTCTTGCTTGATGACACCTTAGCATGTTCACAATTTACAACATCAAGAGATTGCAGAGCCTCCCGTGAGCTTCTGTGAAACTCAAGAAAACAAAATATTAATTAATGCAGAATGAAAAAGAATGACACTCACTAAAGGACGTCCGTGTTCTACAATACTTGAAAATGTCAGATTAAACTTCACCTTTTAACTTTGATGTATATCCAGCAATAGTGCTGAATATACGGCACAAAAAAGAACATTACAAAAATGTAATATTATTATATGTGACAGCATACGAGTATTTTCAAGAAACGCTGATATTAGAGCATGGCACTCATTTTGAAAAGTTGTGGAAAACAGCAACATGGAATAATACTTGACGAGGATTTCAAATATAAACAAATATAAGGCAACGACATGTCACTTACCAATATGGAATACGATCTTCCTCAGCCGTGGAACTCTTCATGTTGTTCACTCTTCATCTTCTATGGCCACGTGGGCTTTTTTGATATTATCCTAGTCTTTACTTTCTCTTTGCAATGACATCGATAGGATTTCATTTAATTTCGGTTATGATTCTCTTCCAATTTCATTGTAAATTTGAAGCGTCAGGCCACTACGTCACTTATTGTCACTCATTGAATAGTCTTGAGAGTTTTGCAGCTAGCCAAAGACGTTTCTAACCATTTATTTTTTTCGTAAATAATTTGTTCTTGAATAGGGACTTAAGCAATATTCAATGTAGGCCTAGCACACCCACATATTACAATTTGCAGCTGATTAACTAGACAAAGATAGGCGCAACTGGAACTTCCCCATTTCTGTCACGGATAATCATGGCCTTGAATACAGAATTTCTTGTAGGCCTAAGTTAGGAGTGAGATGACTGATAGAATACTCATGTGAATGCTATAGTTTATCAGCTATATTTCTCAACTGTGATAGTGACACCTGCACAGCCTACAATCCCTACCATTGAAATGATTGAATTAAAACCATTGAAGAGGTGTTGGAAACAATATCCACATAAATAATTTCACTTGCATTTAGATCAATACATCAGAAAATTGACAGTTGAATAAATTACATGCACTCTTGAAAAAGCATTAACTGAATGGAGGTCCTGTTTCAATTTTTCATTATTTGAGAGCCATTTTCATTCATGATAATAAAATTTATTTCAATTTGGAATTTATACTCGCAAAAAATGTAGCTGAAATTATCAAGTCAAATTTACCAGCAATTCATAAAGATCGACTATTGAATTTCTGATGAAAACCAAAGTGATCAAAAGTAAAACAACTGCTGCAATAAGTTCTCTTCATCGAGTAGCAACGTTGCAAGTAGAAAATTCATATTTTTCGTCAATGAACATATTTTCATTTTGTATTTAGAAATTCTTCAGGCTCCTTTCTGGTTTATTGTTTCATTTCAAAGAAATTCATTTTGATGGCAACAATGCCAACTCTCTTCAGAGAAAGAAAGTATCCATTTGGCTTCAGGCAAACAGTCTTGCGCCTCAGTTGCTTAGCACATTATTCACCCGGCATCTTTTCAAGTTTCTTGTAATTCAAAATAAATTTGACTTTCTTTTTCTATCAAGCTTATTTTTATACTTCCAGGTGTTAATTAACTTAAGTCTTGAGATTCAAACGTCTTTACTGCTAACGTATGAATAGTTGGGATGATGTTGCTGAAGCGGTTGTTTGATTATTTGAGTAGTGTATTGAGTATTTCACTCAAGTTAGCATGCATGTTTACATTAAGCAATCATAAACACACCAATTTATAAGACAGTCAACAGGCTTAAGCAGTGTCCAGTCATTCTTTGAGCTGGGTTTGACGATGTATTGCGATGCAATTTGTTGTAGTAGGTCTACATGCAAGAAGGCTGAATTATCACTACATTATCCCTTCATGCACAGCCTTCAGAAATAGTGACCAGGAATCAGTGTTTCTCTGTATTCTCTCCCCAATAAAGTGGTCCGGTCCTCATCAGCTTTAATCAACGGAAACTGATAGCCGTATTATTGTTTACAATATATTGCTAAACCAAATATTGTTTAACAATGTTTGGCAAAAACATGAATATCTGCTTGACAGTTGGCTGAACTATATTATGTTATATAAGTTAATAAAATCAACATCATAATATTTTATTTCCATCCTTTTTTGTTTTTCTTGCTTTTTATCATAAATATAATTGCTTGCTTAAAAAGCTTTTTTCATATTATTTCATTTCTCATTTCTTAATTATTTCCATTTTCTTGCTATATTCCATTCATTGTTGTCACTAGCATTGTGGTTCACTTTATTCTTCATCGACAAGGTCTTTTCATCGACAGGTCTTCCAATAAGTAAAAGTACTAGGGTCTATGCCAGATTGTCACTCATCACAAGGATCAAGTTCTACTTCCTGCAGTGTCTCGAGTTCGTTGTCATTATCGCAGCTACATGTCTCCTCAATTTCTTCTCTTGTGCATTCCTCTTCATAACTAATGTACATGTAATCAAAGTCTACATTTTATTACTAGGAAACGACGCAGTTTATGTATTAACAGTGTTGTTATTCATGCAATCCACCTTCGAGTAGAACCCTCACTGAAACTGCAAAAGGATCATATAACCGGTGTTACATTCGAGAAAATGCAGTGAGCAGATGATTCTTACATGTATCGTGTAAAATAATATTTCCTCATTGATTAGTAAGATGCATGTTCATGATTCTAACATGCAAGACCATGAAGTTACTAAATAATTAGCCTTTACCGTTCAAAAACGTAAATAAAATTATGAAATATTGAGTTGCATCATCAGTTGAGAAATGGGAGCAGATCTGAATAGCTGCCATTTCATCAAATATCAGGAATCACCACGAGGCCTAGTTCACATCTCTCAAACGCGGCACAACACCCTGATTTGCATTTAAGCTGGCATCCATACCTTGGGTAAATTTCAGACAGGCAGTTAGCATATTTAAGTGAAGTTTTGGCGATTAATCATGTAACTAGGTACTACTTTTATAAACACTTCCGACAATGCTGCTTTTTTGCAAGTCCAATGTATTAATCAAATATTGAGTTGCATCCTCAGTCGATAAATGGGAACAGACCTGAATGGCAGTATTCAATAGCGATTGATGTATTACACTTTTTCAAGAATATTCATTCATGTACAAGTGTCAACCAATTTAGATTACATAGGCCTAGCCTATTAGCCTACGATATAAATCTTCTCAAATTTACGATTAGCCTTTGTACAATCGGAAGGAAAAACTTAACCCTGTAAATAGTTTCAATACTAGTTTTGAAACAACGTTCGGCTTTGAAGATATGTGACTTACATACCGGAAAATATACAAGTTCCTGATTATTTCATACTTGCTACAGATAGGCTACTCTAACCTCGCCTTCGAGAATTCGGTGACTAAGTGCTGTTCATATGCATAATGCTTAGATGTGCGCAGCTGGTTACATTCGAAAGCCTAACTTCAGTTTGACTCAAAACTAATTAATTCATGAATTGATTTGCATTTAGCTGAATTCGCATCACGTATATGGACAGTTAAAAATATCCTAATTCAAATACATAATTTATGAAGCGTCACTTTTAATCGAAAGTTTCTCATCCATCATCTGTCATTGATAATAATCGATTGATAGCAACATTGTAGCGAAGAATTTTGAATACAGCAGCAATAAATTACAAGCAAAATTATTGAGTTTTGTTTCTCAGTTTCGGTCACTAGTGAGAAAAATGGTTCTACAAACACAAACTTTTTAGAAGGAGAAAGCAGTAAACTATTCTGCTACATGCAATCAAAAACCGAATAATATCTGAAGACTGAGCTTCTCAGAAAATGGTGTCAACTCAATTTACATGAATACCGGTACTCATTATAGTCTCTGACTTACTTCCATGACCTGTCAGTTTGGCTAAAATTTTATCAAATATATAGGTTTTAGATATTGCTGAAAACGTTTCTGTTACTTAAATTCTGGTCTGTCACTTTCTCTTGCACAGTTTTATCATAACTTAGTTTCAGAAGCATTGTGTAAAAAGACCTGCCATTGATATTGATTGCGTCACAGCTTCATGATTGATGACGTCAAAATTATCACCGGAAGTATTGAAATAGTGCTATTTTTTCGCACTTTTCTATTCAAACTGTAAAAACACAATTAGAATAGTTTAATCTGTTCCTTTTCGCTGTATGAATTTACAGTGAAGTCTGTCGCAAATTACTATCACCACCTGTTAAAAATATAATCTTTTATGATTTTTATGCTATTTCTAAAATTATGCACATTAATTGCTTCCTCTTACATGTAACTTATAATTCTTCTCAGGTAAAGGAAAGGCACTTTATCCAGAATAAGCTGTTTATTGGGTTATATTCCTCCATTCATGCAGTCAAAGTAACCGAAAAAGAAAGTAGTTATTACCTAGTATCTATACCTTTAGCTTTGATAACAGCATGAATTCTCTGTGGCATTTGCTCCACGAGTTTCTTGCATGTTTCACTGATAGAAGCCTAACGATGCCATTCTCTAAATGGTGCGGCGATCAATCCATTCCTTGTCATGAGAGATTCCTTAGACGGTCTGGACTTCACAATAGCCAGAATTTTCAGAGGCTAGGCATCAATTCATTTCTATCGTTGCTTTCTAAGCTGAATCATTGCGATTCCACAGGAAAGCATTGGAATACTGTTGAAATTACATGAGATCCTTAATTCTAGGCATAAAAAGTCAATGCAATGATATTTAACACATTTAAGGAGTATACGTTTATTCAAGTCATAATTTTATCAAAAAGATCCAGGTGGTGCTAATAATTTGCGACAGACTGCATTTCGGATTATTGCTTTTCATTTGCAAATATTTGCGATGATGCAAAATTTATCATTTGTCTTGACTTTGCCAAGATATTTTCATTTTTGTCGATTGTGGAGAATTGTTTTGTTTTCAAAGAAACAAGAAAATAGCTACCAGAAAAATAATCAGAAATTTAATTGAAATCACCTATTGTTGATATGTCACCTGATTAACTTAAATTTCACCGTTGACGTTAATGACGACTGGATTATTCAACGTTAGCTGTGGTAGATGCAAATTGTTTACATCAGAATTACTGCATCTAATCTGAATCTGCATTTTGCTCCACTACCAAGATAAAAAGTTAGATAGAAGTGAACATCAAATCAATAGTTTGACTACATGACAGATGTTTTTGAATCCCATCGTGTCTATCTGTATGATACGCTGATGATAAAATGTTAGATTGGATCTAGTAGGAGAACATACACTGCATGTTGGCAATAAAAAATCGCAGAACTTGGCCTACGTATATGAGGAAATCACTACATTCAACGTGTCTCTGTTGTTGTTGATTACCAAATGTTCATATGCTTATTTTCAATAGCAATTCAATAACAAGAAAATTGAAAAATGATGAATTTCTTGAGCGCAGTTCATGAGTAAATGTTGATAGCATGTCTATGTAATAAAGTATTTCTCATACTCTCATTGATCATGCTATTTATAATAATGTATATCTGCTATGTATATTAACAGTTCTTCTGATCGGAATAGAGTACATTTTTCATTATGAAATACTCGCATGTCCATCGATATTACATTAATTACATTTCTTTGTTGCACGTTACTTTGAAGACATTGTATACGAGTATGTACGATACAGTTTTCTATTTCGATGGTTGTCTACAGCGGGGGGTCCGCCAACCAGGGCATGCAGGAAATTAAAGAACCCGAAATGCAAAGCTGGTTGGTTTTCCTGCTGACGAACCTACAATGTGACTCACCGGTGTCGAGATTTGTGCTTAACAATCGTAATTTTAGTTCGCCCATTGTTTTACGATAGTTTTCTTTCAATTTGTGTGTTATGATAGAAAATTTTGACTTTGCCTCGTTTGCCTGTGGGATCAGTCATCCGCCCTCTTAAGGGCTACCTAAAATTCTATAATTATGTAAACTTATGAAATATTTATATATGTTTTTAAATTTTCAACATCATTTGAACTTGTTTATAACTAATTTCAGCATCTAATCAAATTGAATAAATTTCACTCAATAGACATGACTAATTCATTACATATGTCCATAAACTGTTAGGAACTGAGCGATTTGAACAAATTTCAAGCAACAACTTGAAACTTCTCTGACCCCATCGAGACTTTGTTATCAAACTTAATTCTCAGATGGATTGCGATGTTGAGCTGTCATAATTAAGTACAAGAAAGCTGTTATTGCGTATTGTTGTATTTCCAACCACTAATTGCACTTCAATTATGAGAAATGTCAACTTAATAAGCCTTTGTAAGTCCTTCGTGTCACGGTTACATCATGTTTCAAACCCACATGCATGAGTTAAAGTATATTTTTTGAATTCTGAAACCTATGATGAAAACGGAGGGATGTAGAATGAGAGAGAGAGAGAGAAGTTGCAGATAGAAATGTATGGGTGAAGAGGAAGAGAACGGTGAAGAAACAGGATGTAGGGGGGGGAGGGGGCAGTATGGAGGGAGAGAGTTGGGAAACAAAAGAGTGTGTGTGCGTGTATGTGTGTGAGAGAGAGAGAGAGAATAAAAGGAGATGAAGAGAGGCAGCCGAGATAGGTGCAAATGTAGATGAGCATTTGTAACAATTCACATCGCTCAATTTGATTCAAATTTGTTTCGTTGCATACCATTCTTGCTGAAGCATCATTGCATCACAAAATCACGCCACATTGCGTTACTGACGCATTGAAAATATCGAGAATCAATCCTCAGATCATGCTACAGTCGCTCGTGAAGATTCATTGCATTCTTTCATCTCTCCGAAATCTTCTTAAATACCTATGCTACGTCATTCTAATTATTCAAGTTACAGTGCGATGATTTGATCATGAAATATTAACATCACTGTAAAATCGCATGATCGGATTTATTTTATTACACAATTTTTTACGTTGTCATTCCAGAACAATCGAGATTTTTAGAAATGTCATGAAATATTAATACCATGGTAGGTATAATGCACGGCTAATTCCTTTTAAGTGATTGTTATCAACAACAAAAATTTATCACTGTAAGTCGCTGCCTCAAAATATCAAGAGTTTTTCATGTGCAGAGCTAGCCGGATTCAGGCTGCAAAAAAATACTGTGGACAGAACCATAGTGGTCTTCAGTTAGAAGTAGAATGATCCCTCATATTGCTTCTCATACGAAATCTCCAAGTATACGATGATTGTAAATTAGTTAGCATCTTCAAATAATAACTTCTCAACAAAATGGAATCTGTCAATAATTCAGTTGAGTATCGATGATTCAAGTAAGTTTCTTTTGAAATAAATAACAAGAAAACAAACGGGTTTGGCCAAACTTGATCTACATATTATGAACGGGATGAACTGAATTGTGGAACACATTGAGTGGGGCGAAAATTATGAGAGTCAAGTTTTATTGAAAATTATGGACCCACGCCTAGCTCTGTGTCATGCACATTGAAAGGTAAGTAAAATCTTATGGTTTAATTAAGTTATGCTGAACATTTTTACTTAAGTTTGATTGAGGGGTCGATTTAAGTCTGATATCATGTGGTGTTGGAAGAAGCATAGAGCACACTGAAGGTCTTGTCTCCAACACGGACTTCGATTTGATTCCTGGGTCAGGCGAGTGCGGTCGGATAATCACGGATGTTGGTGTCTTTTATTTACTTAATCGTTGTCAAATTCTCTTCAGATATCCAATATGCTACGACAGACCCTTGTTGTCACAGTAAGAGTTTGCATTACTGGTCAATGCTTAATTTGTACTGTGGTATCATAACAATTTTCAGATGTTTTTCATCTTGAAGGAGTAGTGAGAAATTAGATTAAAATCGAACTGAAATACCATTCATTCGACATTCTCAGGACTTAGTTAATTAAAAAGCTCCCGGTCTCTCTGCTCTGCCTTAAAATCATAATGCAATGGAGCTTTAAATCTCAAATGAATTAATGATCGCCATAATTTACATTACCGGTGCTATTTTCAAATTTGATTCGTGAAAGTCCCTCGAAGATAAGACAACCATAGATAAACTGAGACATGATTTTATAGCTAATTTTCGACATGTCTGTGAGGTGCACTTGCGAACGTGCGTGCATTGTGAACCAATTAAGTGTTTAATGACTTTAATGACTGTAGTACATTTCTATCATTCTTTTGATGCTCACTCTATTCGTAAAGAGATTCACTTACTAGCAATCAAGATTCATGCATGACAATTCAGCCCCAATTATAGCAACATTGTCTCAATTTGAAAAATTGCACGGATATCAAAAGTCTTCACAATTGCTAAAATTAATCATACTTATTGATTTCCTGCACGTCTACTTGATATTGAATCTTTTTGAATTTACGCCGAAATCTGATTATGAGACTAAAAATATCTCTTAATTGATTATCAAAGCTATCAACGGTGAACAAGTACAATCATAAGAGGGAAATCTCTCAATGGCCACCCTTGAAGACCACCGGGATAATGTTGTCCATAATAAGGTCAAAGCTGACTGATAAGATCATATTCGTTTAAGCGATCCATGTTTTTTAGCTAGATTTACCTTTCGAAGTCAATAGAGCTCTATCACATTACAGGCCTAATTTCAATATACATGCACAAACTCGTGTTCAACCTGTGTGCGATAACATTCACTCCTATCCTTAATGTATTTATAGTAGATAAATAAATGCGCTTTTCAGAAAATTTCCTTGTCTGTGTAACGTTCATGCAGTTTTGGAATGAACATCTTATTCATACCTTCTGTTTAACCATTATTTGTGAACATAATGACATGTGACTCAACGGTAAGAAACATGAAGCGTCATCAATTAAAATGTATTAAATTTAGAAGATGCTCATTTACATTTTAACAAAGACATTGATTTTCAGCGAATGCAAAGCTCCACTACTTACTAAACATCATCATCATCAAGATATCATCTCTCCCGAAGGAGGAACCCCTCTCTAGTGTCTCTCCACAAATTTCTGTCTATCTCTGGCGGTACGGATCCAGTTGGGTTCCACATATCGCAACAGCTTTTCACACCATTTGGTCTTTGGTCTTCCTCTTGGTCTTCTATTTTCTCTGGGAGTCCACTCAGTTGCTCTCACAGTCCACCTTTTGTCTGTGATGGTATCGGCTACTCCAGTCTGTTCTCGAATCCAAATCCTTCTTGTTTTGTCACGGAGACTTATTCCCATCATGATTCTTTCCATCTTTCTTTTGCAAGTCACTAGGTTCTGCATTTGGGTGTTACTCAGTGACCATGTTTCTCTGGCATAAGTCATGATCGGCAGTATGCATTCATTGAATGCTTTCTTTTTGAGATTCCCCTTGACTTTCTTATTTTTCAGTATGTTTTCTAGTTTTCTAGATGCAGTCCATCCTAATCTGATCCTTCTCCTCATTTCTGGTATTTGGTCATGGTCACTGGTTATTTACTCTTTCCATGCCGTGGGCAGATATATCCGCCCAGCGAAATTCGACAGATTACGCCGTAGGCGGATATATCCGCCCTGCAATTTTCAGTATTTTTCTTAATGTCAATTTGCTCTTTTTTCTTATACAACCGATCGCTGAGACACTGCTTGCCTTTGCATCGATCAAATGAGATGACTGTGAGTGCTGCACGTGCATGACGCACATCGATACATGCTGTATGATGTTATTTTCGTTGAACGTCTTCAAGGTCATTGCCAAACAATGATGGGCAAATAAGAATCGATTGTGAGCTTCGAGTGCAGCCTAAAGGGACATCATCAGGTGATTGTTACTATTCATAGACTGCTCTTCGACATGCCTCGTCGTTTAACCTCACAGACGGCAATGGAGTTGATATTAGCAGCTCAGACTGAATCAGATTCAGATGAATCTGAAATCGACGACTCTGACATCGACAACTCTACATGTAGGATGGAGCTTCATCCGGTGAAGACTCAGACAATGCATTGCCATCGGTTAGAACTACATCTGCCTCTTCTTCTCGTGATCTTACTTCAACGGACGATTGGACAGACGTAAAACTTCAGGACAGAGGTCCAAGGCTTTTACGTCATATCTCAGAGGACCCGAGCGGACCTAGGCATGTTGAGAATTGTGATAGAGCTATTGATTATTTCTATCTGTTTTTCATGGATGAAATCATTCAATATATTGTTGACGAAGTGAATCGATACGCCGACGAAAAGATCAGTAACGCAGAGCTTCCTCCGCGATCAAGATAGAAAGACTGGAAAGCGACCGACAAGCCGGCCCTTCATCCTGGCCAATGCTTCACTAAGTATCATACATGTGTGAAATTCCGCTGAATACCTAATCATCAATATTGGACGAACCTATGTTTTCAACCTATTGATTATGACGACATTTTGTATTTCGTTCCGTTTTGTAATAGCAAATTTATCGTTGTTATATTTAAACACTCGTTTTCTGCTTTGGAAGAGTAAAAAAAATAAATACGCACAGATTAGCAAAATAAAATTCGGCACGGAAAGGGTTAATTGACCTAAGCAGACATAATTATTGATCTTTTCAATCTTCTTTCCATTTGCGATGATATCGGCTTTGTTGACATAATTATTATACATAACTTTCGTTTTCTCTAAATTCACTTTTAGTCCAATTGGTTTGCTGGTGTCGTGTAAGTCTTTAAGCATTTTCTGGAAAGTGCTGGCTATCAGTACAATGTCGTCAGCAAATATAAGGCGGGAAAGTTTTTTCCATTAATATTAATGCCTTCACCCTCCCAGCTTATTTGGCGGATCACGGAGTCCTGGAGGCAAGACATAAAAAGTTTTGGGGAAATGTTGTCTCCTTGTCTTGCGCCGCGTTAAAAATCGTGAATTTGTTGCTGTCTGTATGGAGTAGTAGATAGAATGTTGCTTCTTTAGAAAAATTTGTTAGATACTTAAGTAGTCTTCCTCCGCACCTTGCTTTCTTAATGCTTCGAAAAGTGGTTGGAACTCGATAGAATCGAAAGCTTTTTCGTAGTCCACAAAAGCAAAGCAGAGTGGAAGATTGTATTCTTTTGTCTTTTCCTGTACTTGATTTCTTACTTGTAGGTGGTCTATAGTTGAGAAACCTGCTCGGAATCCAGCTTGCTCACGTGGCAGATAGAAGTTGAGCGTGCTAACCATTCGTTGCAAAAGAATACTAGAGAAAACTTTGTACATGACAGGTATCAGGTTAATTGGTCGATAGTTTTGATGTCTCTGATATCGCCTTTTTGTATGAAAGAGCAATTACAGCATTTTTCCAGGATGTAGGAATGTTACGATGTTGTAGGCATTTATTGAAGAGATGTGTAAGAATTTCTACGATGGTTTCTCCTCCATGCTGAAGTGCTTCTGCTGTGATAATATCCTCACCCGGTGCTCTATTGCGCTTCAGACGCTTTATTGATTCTCGAACTTCTGATGGTAGGATGGACAGTTCTTCATTGCTTGATCTTGATAAATCTGGGAGAAAATGATCATTGTTTCATTGTCTTTTAGAGCTGTATAGTTCTTTGTAGAATTCTAGATATCGATTGACTATCCTTTCTCTATTTTTGGATAAATGTTCCGCCTCTTCCATGATGGCTATTACAGATTGTTTCATAAAAAGTGGATCACCCTTAAACATCGCCTTAACTTCAACTTTGTCTAACTCCGCCAAACTTGAACGGATTTCTCTGAAATTTGGAAGATATGTCAGTTGTGCTTACTAATATCATTGTTGGAAATTTCAAGCATGAATATTGAGTTGTTTTCCTGTTATAGATAAAAAAGTAGCAGATAATTTGATCTTCATTTAGCAATGTTACACAAAATCATACCTCACTCTTGTAAAATTACATTTGTTTCCTTTGTTATGTAATATGTTGTTCTACAAGTCAAAAGCTATCAAGCAAAACAAAAATAAAGAAAATCGGTCAATCAGAGCCAGTATAGCACCATTATTCATCAACAATAATGTAACTGCTACATGTGATTAACTGGACTTCATGTTCCATAGCTTCCTGACTTCGTTGCGGTGGTGTTGGCAGCACTCCTGATTGCTTTCAGCTAGAAATCTATCTCTTACCGGTTGAAAACAATACAAAGCACAAATGAACAATAACGAGATCGCATTCACAAAAGGCAAAGTGTCAGCCTTGCTAGAACAAGGGTTTTCTTTGCGAGCTACAAGCAAGCGACTAAATGTCCCTTACACAAATGTGCATCGATGGCATAATGATGATTTTCAACTCTGTCGTAAAGAGGGCTCTGGCCGTCTACGCAAAGCATCCAAACGTAGAGACCGCCTAAGTTTGAGATTTGTTAAAGTTGATCCAAGTCTCTCGTTAACTGAGATGGTTGCACTAGACTCGTCTATTTCTAAGTCCACTATTCGTAGAAGACTTATTGAGCCGAATTTCAAGAGCTGTAAGAGGCCCTCTCAGATCGAATTATCAGATCAGCATACAAAAAGACGTCTCAGATGGGCAATGAGTCATTGTCACTGGCGAAATCGATGGGATTGGGTTGTCTGGTCTGATGAGGCATCAGTCCGTCTGAAAGATGGTGATGGTCGATTGAGATTATGGATAAAATCTGATCAGGAAATTCCGAGACATTTACATCGTCCCCGGGTATAAGGTGGTGCGACTCTACTGATTTGGGCTGGCATTTGGACCAATGGCCGCTCTGAACTTTACATACAGCAAGGAACCATGAATTCTGAACGCTATGTGAATGTTTTACGAATGAACATTGGCCAAATGACAGATCAACTTGGTGATCCATCGACTTGGTTATTTATGGATGATAATGCTACGTGTCACAGGAGTAGTGGAATCAACTTATGCAAGTCTCAATTAGGGCTTAGGACATTATCTTGGCCAGCTCGTTCTCCTGATCTGAATCCCATAGAAAATGTATTGAGTATTCTAAAACGTAACGTTCGTCGTTCACTACTACCTACAGATGGCGTATCACAACTTGCGTCACTGTTAAAAAGAGAGTGGAGAAAGTTAGATCAGTCAAAAATCAACGATATTATCGAATCAATGCCTAGACGAATTGGTAATGTCATTGACAATAAGGGTAGGGCCACAAAATATTAGCTTCTTAAGAACCATTACTGTATCATAGCTTATCAGATTATATAAGGACATTTAAATATATTAGGGACATGGAATAACATGAAAAATGCTTTCTGTATCATACTTATGTTTTATTTAGTCAAATTTTAGGATGATCCACTTTTTATGAAACGGACAGTATCTGTCTTTTCCCCAGACATTGCTTTTGTCTCACTTGCTTCACACTTTTACACTTTTCTATTGCATTTATGATTTACTTCTCATTGTATTTCTTGACGTCTTCTTTCATCCTGCTTCTGATGGCCTTGTGTATTTCTGCATACTCGATATTTTCTCTTGTATTTCCTGCTCTTTTCATATGCCTCCTTTCCTCTCGTAATTGTGTTGTTGAAGGGGACAATTTGGCGGGTTTGTTATTTTTGTGCTTTTCTACTGTTGTCCCTGCGACCTCATCTGACAATATCGTCTGAGGGGATAGATTCAAGAGTAGAGAATCTATTTCGAAGTTCAAGCCCAAATTCTTTTTGGTGAGGCGGATTGTTGGTGTTCACTTTCTTTGGTTGGAATATCACTTTGATTCTTTCAAAATTGATATTGCACGTCTCTTTTTCACGAACCATGCGTGGTCGCTATCTGTGTTCACACTATTTAATACTGAAACGTCTGTTAATATCTCCGACTTGTTTGTCATAATGTAATCGATCTCATTTCTTATCTCCTTGTTCGGTGATATCCATGTCCAGCGCCTGTTTTTCTGCTTTTTGAAGAAGGTATTGAGGATCTTAAAGTTGTGGTTTTCAGCAAAATCAACCAACATATCTACTCACCGATTTCTTGTGCCTAGACCACAATGTCCTGTGCTCGTTTCCATGTCTTCACCTGTCCCAACTTGAGCATTCAAATCACCCATGACGATCTTGAAGTGAGCTTTACTCTTTGTCACAAGGTTGCCAATTTGTTCGTACACCTTGTCTACGTCTTCATCTGAATAGGATGTAGTTGGTAAATAAGCTTGTATGAAACTTATGTGATAGCGCGTGTTGTTGCGCATCGTCATTTGAGCCACCCTGTCTGATACTCCCTTGAATTGCGGTGACATTTTTGACAAGCTTCTTATTTACCATGAATCCAACTCCTCTTTTACCAGTGTCTGATCCAAAATGATAAAATGTGCGACCAGAGTTTTTAAGAATAAGATATTCTTCGCTTTTTCTGTGTGCTTCCCATAACCCGATGATGTCCCATTTGATCTTGGAGATTTCTTCTTCAAACTCCATGAGTCGATCGTCTACTGATAATGATTGTGCATTGCATGTACAAATGTTAATGTTCCATTGGCAGCTTTTTCGAACCCAGAGATTCTTAGCACCCTCTGCTCTTTTTCTATCACCTCCGCTGCTGTAAACGTGTGCTCCAGAGTTGCTGGGGACTGAAGGCTGTTTGTTTTTGAAGATTTTCATGTAGAGGTTCGTGCCATACTCGCCACGCTTGGCCTTCGGGTTGGCCAGAGGTTTTCTGTCAGGGTCCCTTAGCTGTTTGATGTATCCCATCCTACGACCTCAGCGACCCGAATGCACGAATGCTGTGCTTAGATGCCTGGCGGTGACACCTGTGTAAGGAGTGAGGACCATGTCTGCCAGCGGGATATCTTAGCCCTGTCAAGGAAGTCTTATGATTCGACAAAATAGGTCGGATATGAAACTGTATGCTAATAGCCTTACTCTTTGATAATTGCCGTACATCCGAGTAGAATGATTGCTGCTAAATTGCCCTCATGACCTTCAAGAAGTTGGCAAACACTGGCTAAGCACTGTATTATTTCTATAACGCTGTCTACGGATTACGTTCTGCACCGAAGTTTAGCAGGAGCTTCTGTGCAAATCCTATATACCGTCCAATTTACCTTACAAATTGATTTCCTTGGTTAGCTGATTTGATACTGATGTCAAGAGAGCAGAACAAGGGTTGACCGCAAAATAAATTACTTAAAAATGTACAACATTGAGCGACATGCACGTTTGCTGACAAGTTTGGTGACATGTACGTTTGAATGATTGAATGCTGCATGGAATAGTCATTGAACCGCATGTAGGCCTATTGCACACACACACGATTACAAGATTACATTTTTTAGAACTATATGTTTTGAGAAAACTCTCTTTTATGATGTACTTATGGAATTTTTTTATTGCTCACAACTTTCTGCAATATTAATTATAGTCTAATTGATATTCTTTTATTACTTTGGTCTTCATATGCGCGAATATAGGCCTACGTAGGAGTACTGTACAATTTCGACTGTCTCGCTGCTATTACTGCTATTGATAGCCCGTATATAGTGAAAAAATGCCCTTTAAATAAAAAATGATT
Organism: Prostheceraeus crozeri; assembly: GCA_907163375.1. NCBI lineage: Eukaryota > Metazoa > Platyhelminthes > Polycladida > Euryleptidae > Prostheceraeus > Prostheceraeus crozeri. The sequence continues at coordinate 252,520 of CAJQUW010015462.1, forward strand.
ATTGACCTGCGAATTGGAAAAGTTTGAGTCGAACTGAATGGAATCGTGATTCGCGAATCGAATCGACTCAAACTTACATGTACATAGACCTGCTTCAGCCAGTTTCACCGCTAGCCAATAAGATGAAGATAATAGCCGCAAGCCGAAGACTTTTCATGATAAATGTCGAATGAGCGCTGAATCCAGCAGGTACTCAAGTCGACTTGGGAACATTTGCCGCAAAGTGATGTCGAAGACCAACCGATGCGGTTACTCATTTATCAAATACACTTGACTTCCGATTTTTTGATGATTGACTCAATTTTTGATCAGAAATGTACTACTATAAACATATTTCCTATTGTGATGCAATTTCAAGTCCGATTATCCGTGATATGCAATAAAGCTATTGTTAATCAGATAGTTTATTAGTAAATATCTTGTGCATCACGATGTAATCGTATTTGCCAAATTCTCCATTTAATGGCAAGCAATTTGCTCTTCATTTTGTAGAGAGTGACCCAATGTTCGTTGTGATACAACTAAGTTTGATGTTGGGCGCTGTTGGTCAAAAGATCACACGATCGCATATCCGAATAGAAATTTTTGACTGCATCGACCGTTTTTCCTGAAAGAAATGACAAGACTATGTATGGCATGACTCCATTTACTTCCATTTCCGTTTTGATCACAAGCTCACGTTGGTTATTGTTATATATCAAAAATAGCAGCACTATGTTCGAAGCATTTTATATACAAATCATCCTGCAAGCGATTTATGCAACGCGATTTTTCAGAACGATTTATCGTTGAGAAAATCGTGCTTGTGTTTATAAAAGCAATGTGTCCTAAGAAACCCATTAGGCTGCCAGTTGAATAGAATCTATCAAGCAAAAGTCGGTCGTTCATCCGTAGTCCATGAGAAAGTGTTGATTTTATAAAATGATTTTTAGTATTTTCTTAGTAAATTTCCCCACGCTTCAACATAGAACATAGACTTCCCGGTCAATCTGAACCCGGTGAAAGTATAAAAGTACCCAATGAAAGTGTGGTTGATCTGTTGAAGCAAATTCGAGACTGTGAAACGATTGAGATGCCCAAGAGCATGCGTGGTAGGAAGAGTCAGTCAGAAAGGGATTTATTAACAGAAGACGAAACAGGAGCGACTTCATCGGGAGTAGAACGAAATCAAAATTCACGTCAATAAGAGTCATCGTATTATGGTGATTGATGACAGATCATGTGCTCAGAGCTTGAGTTTATGGAGGGGCTACAAAGGACCGGATTGAGCTCCGGGTTCCGCATGTTCATAATGGTTGTGCGGAAGGTGTTATGGATGCATCTTTTTCGTATGCAAAAACTGTAAATAGTGTTGATGTAAGTGATTGTCAGTTTTTCACGTCCGCTTCATCGAACGTCGATTGCCATCTGTAGCAGGCCGAAAAGAACATTTTTGAAAATTATCTCTTTGCGCTTAGAATAAAGGAAGATGAACATTTAATGTCGAAGCATGTCGAAATATATATATTTATATATATATATATATATATATATATATATATATATATATATATATATATATATATATATATATATATATAGGTATCACTCAATCTTTCAGAGTTGCATTAATTGATCACAATAATGATGAATGAACTAATGATTAAACCATGGCAATTCTCCCTGAATGGCGGCAGAGTTGCCCCAAAATGGAAAAGTCCACATACGATTTTTTCAGCTTAAGATAATATTTGAATTAATATCACGAACCAATCTTCAGTGTCATTTTTGTTGAATAGACAGCATGATTGGTCCGTTACGACATTCATGAATAAAAAACATTCAACATGAAGGAAGATGACCAAAATGTGTGCCAAAACTATACCCTAAGTGACAGTGCAGTGTGTTACACGGTGATTTTATTTCAATGTATCGTTATAATTATCGGGCTAGTGAAAATGCAACTTAACACAGACGATGCTGATATTCAAGAAATGTCATCGAAGCGTTGTGATACATGCGCATAGTAAACAGTAAAGGCAATGGATACACTGACTGAATGATGACTCTCCGGTGCTCCAAAGTTAATTGACAAATCCTCAATTTTACGAGCCAGTTTTCGCAAGCTTTATTGCCTCATAAGAAAAACAGAACTGAAAATAGAAAGCAAGTTCATCTGACTTATCAGTTCTGCAACTAACATTGCTCGTGTGCAGTCACCACGCAAATATTTTAAGTATTTCCCATCAATTTTCTCATCCATTCAAGACAGAGAGATTATTGTCAATCGAGTATGAAATTCATTGATTTCGAGGATTGCGGAAATTGTTCAAATAATGAATAATTCTTTGTTAAATAGAAAGTACCGCTAGTGGAGGAAATCTAGTTTGCTCAAAGTTCTCTGAATACCATCTGGATTGAAAAGAAGAAATTTTTGTTTTTTAGCATTTACAATGGCAATGCAAGAAGTGATCGAGGCCATTTGAGAATTAAGTTATTTAACTTTACCATGCTTATATAGTTAAAATAAAGCAGCATTCGATTGCATTCTGTTTACGTGTCTCTTCTCAGTTTCGCACAATGAAATAAATCAAGTAAAAAACAAATATTCAAGTAAAAAAGACTTGCACTTGCACTATGATAATGATTAAAGCGATATTCCCATCAGACAAACAGTACTTTGAACTGTTTCAGTTCAAATCATTCGCAATTTGCTTCTTTTCATGTAGAAATGGAGTTATTTTGTAAAATTTTCAGTGAAGTGCACGAATCATCACAAAAATTATATCCATGATCAAAATGAATATTTCAACCCATTGAAGACGAAATTCCTGGTGATTTCGGCATCAATCAACGAACACTAATACCGTAAATTGTTGCCCGCTGAATTAACATCTACATGCACTTAAAAACCATTCTTGACAAAATTGACATTCTGGCCAAAATTTGCATAGAAATTCTGCAATTTTATTACTTTTAGAGATGAAATTCTCTTCTACGAGTTTCTTGTTTGATATTTTTAGAGGCGCATTGAATTCAGCTGGAAAAAGAGCGTTTGGGCTTTGGCTATGATAAGGAATATTTTCATGCCTTATCACATCCCAAAGTACGTGGTGTGATCCAAAATGTCCCGGACTAACCTACTTGCAGATAACCTGTGATAACGAATACTACTTCAGATGTAAATTTAGGTCTTTAAGGCATGAGAAATATGGTCGCCGAAATTTTTCCGGTCAGTTTTCTATTTTTAAAAAATATTTTTACATTTTAACATGAATTTCTGTATTTTCTGAATTGATCGAGATCCGATTTGTCTTATTGTTATAGTTAGATTGATTTTGATTTGTACCTTATTTGACGGATATCTTTGCCATGAATATTGCACGTCTTTTGTTAATTGCTTCATGTGTTACGATATCAATCAGTGAAGTTCATTCAGCACGCATTCATTAAGAAATCCGTGTCAACGATGGTTCTTTGTTCTATCAGTTTTCATGATGGATGTGACAAGCGTGTCTTCAGTCGAATATCGCAGTGTGATACGATACCTCCTGATCCGCGGCTTCGCTAATGGTGACATTCTAAAGGAATTAAGCCTGGCATATGGAAGCAAAGCTCCATCGAGAACTACTTCTTATTTCTGGATAAGCGAATTTAAACGCGGAAGACAATCTGTAGAGCAAGATTTTTCAACTGTTGGTCGGCCGCAGGAGATTCCGGAAGAGAAATCGAGTCAGTGCGATGAAGTGATTACAGCACACAGAAGGATAACCATCCGTGAGTTGTCAAGAGAGTTGCGAATCAGTTATCACTCCTGTCATGACATCATCGAAAGACTTGGATATCGCAAACTGGCATCACGTTTCGTACCGAAGTTTCTGTCACCTGAAATGAAGGAGAACAGACTTCTGGCGGCACAGTCAAATTTGGATCTCCTCGAAATGCACGGAGATCAGTTTCTGAACTGCATCCTTACAGAGGATGAAACACCTTTAAGTTTGTATCTGCCTCAAAAGTAAGCGAGAATCTGCAGAGTGGCGAAAATCAGGCGAGTCTGCCCCTTTGAAAATGCGATCCGGAACATCACATCGCCGGTCGTTGATGCTGACGGTCTTTTGGAACGCTTCGGGAATCCAACTGGTTGACTTTGCGGATAAAGGAGTAAGAATCAATAGCGAATATTATTCCAATCTGTTATCTGAAGCGAGGAAGAAAATAAGAAAGCCACGAAACATTCCCCTCTACTTGCTTCATGACAATGCTCCGATTCACACCTCGCAGGAGACAACCAATGCCTTAACGAGAAACGGATTTCAACTATTGAGCCATCCTCCTTATTCACCTGACTTGGCCCCAAGTGACTTCTATCTGTTTAGATTCCTCAAAAAGCATCTTCGTGGACACCATTTTGAATCGCCAGTTGAACTGCGGGATGCAGTTACTGAGTTTTTTGATTCTTTGACACCGGAATTTTTTCATAAAGCTTTTTGTGAATTGAGACTTCGTTGGCAAAAAGTGACGAATGCTAACGGCTCATACATTGAAAAGTAAACTGTTTTCTGGAACAAAACATTTGTTTTTCCGTTAATTATTAGTCAGGTTATTAGTGATAGCTTAACTGTCAAGTTAATCTAAATATATTAATTCTAAATCGCCAGAATTTATAGGAAAATCTTGAAATTCAGACAAAAATGTTTGAAAATTTTGAAAAAATAGAAAACTGACCGGAAAAATTTCGGCAACCATATTTCTCATGCCTTAAAGACCTAAATTTACATCTGAAGTAGTATTCGTTATCACAGGTTATCTGCAAGTAGGTTAGTCCGGGACATTTTGGATCACACCACGTATATATTTCGGGAAAGCTTTGTCCTATTTTTGGCATCGTAAACACATCCTTCATGCGATTTAAGTGCAATTTATGTTCGGTCATGTCGTATTTTGTACTGAGAAACGGTTATGCGAGAAATGTATTTGCTACATTTAATTAGCATAGCGGTCGAGTCCGCTTTGTGTGAGGCTGTTTATTATGACAGTTCGTCTAGTATAGCAATGTTTTGATTTTCAGCTGGTGTGACTTCAGATAAAATGACGGTGTGATTTGTGCGACCATCTTTTTCTAATAGTCTAATTTTTATTCGCACATTGCAAGAGGAAAATATGTGTCAGACGGAGCAAGGTCAGTTTCTGTAGTGTTAAAAACAAATGATTATTCCTTCACAATGTGAAAAATCAGACACGAATTCAATGCGTCTCAAAGAGTTCTAAAATAACATGCAAATTATTTGCGAAAAATAGTACAAAAATAGAAAACATGCAAAAAATACAATAATTCAACATACAAATGCGACTTCAGATAGAAAAACATGCAAAATCAGCTTTACCCAGCTCCAGTTAACCATGTTCTTTACCCAACGACGTCATATTAACCGCACTTGGTTTTACGACTTTGGTGTATTCGTAAAAAGGAAATTATGATTCAAAACTTAAGAATGTATAATAATTTAGCTTCTTCGGTGCTCATTTTTGACGTCATGGTCATTTCATCTAAAAGAGAATTGAAGAAAGACAAAATTGTTCTAACTGGGTTAATATGTGATATTCCTGTCGCTTTCTCTTCACGAAGCAACAAAGGATCAATGCCCCTTATTTTCAAATATAGTAAAATACATAACAATCGATACAAATATTGTGTTTTGTATAATATAAAAATAAATAATCCGTTGTGCTTTTCAAAACTGTAGAACCAGGACTCCATTTTTTGTACTCCAGTTTCTACATCTTTCTGATAAATTTTATCAAATTTGGCTTATGAGAACATCAAAAGTTTGACTTAAAAAGTTTCTATTAATATCGAGATCTTTTGTCAATTTCTTGCAAATTTAAGAATTTCAATTAATTCAAAGTGCTTGCAGACCATCAACAAAGTACATATGAAGTTATAATTAGATTATTCATTTTTCCACAAATGCATTTATGAAGTAAGCATGAATGATGGAAAGAACCTTGAAACACTGCTCATAAAAGTTTCATAGTTAACAGTGTCTGATTTGCACTACATACCGCAAATCTAAATTAAAAAATGTTCAGATTATCTTGTGTCACAACAATTGTGACGTCGACGCTTTTATTCATTTGGATGAGCTGTAACTTTTCTGCATGATATGTAGCTAAGATAGTACCAGACTGTACCGAGTTCGCATGTATTTTCAAAAATCTCTATCAGGCTTGTATTTGGCGACACTTACTATCCCGATGCAATCAAACATACTCCCTACATTGTCTAAAAGCATTTTCATGTAATAAAGGATCAAAATACATCGTTATTCAAAGTCAGTGATCAACGTCCACCAGTTAGGCTCTACCGTACTCAAACAAGCATAAGACATTTATTGAAAAAATGGAATTGGCGCTTGGAATTGCTATTTGTATTAACAAGATGATCGAGTTAGTAAAGCTAATGCCACCAATGGAAAGAGAATACGTCAATTACTATACAGTTGAGTCACAGGAGCATTAAATCAGAGAGGGGCCGCTTCAAAAGATCAAAAAGTTAGGTGCAAAACAATGACGGGTAAATTGTCTTTGATCGGAAGTCAGAAAACGTGAAACTCGATTTTTTCAATTTCTTGCAAAATTATATCATTGTTTAAATTCAAAATATCTATGCAGATATAAGACTTAGATCATAGAACATAGAACCATTAACAGGAACGAAGTGAGAGATGGGCCGCAATGAATCATAGCATGAGATAGGCCAGTAAAATTCAGTGATATGAAAAAGAAACAGCCATCAAGATGCACACAAATATTAATAAGAAAGAACACCGCGCGAACTGTGCGACACTCTGCGAACACCAAAGAATACACTCATCGAGGAAACAAGAACAAGCAGCCAAAAATACCAGACACTCGGTATAGAAACCCACAACGCGCAAGGATCATGTTACATTAGAGTTAATTAGCCTCTGTAAGGTTAATTCATTTCGTCCTTAATTTTAAAAAACAAACCGCTAAGCATAAGCTCAATCTATTGTCGATAAAATGACGTCAGAACACTTCCATATGACTATGCTAAAGACCTATATTACCTATTCTCTAAAATGAGAAAAACGTAATTTAAGATATGGTTTCAGCTCTCTTTAATGAAGGAACATTAAGCTAATACAAACAACTTCACTCCGATTATTGTTTAACTTGTTTTTACATAAATTTGTTGATACTCTAAAAATATCACAATATCACAAAGTTCTTGAATAAACCTGGTTAAACAATATTCAATCGTGTACATTTTGATAAAAGCAGTTGGAGTTCATCGCTTTTCCATAAATCATGAGTGCATTATTCCATCGATTAGCAAAAGACGTTTGATGAAAATGCGAAAATGCTTCTCCGTTGCTTGAAAAAATCTTGTGTTCTAGATTCACATATACTGTTACTATCAATCAGTCAAATGAAGGAGTATTTTGAGAAAAAATAGTTCAATGATTTCTTCAGACGATGCCATGGAACTTTATGACATTCTGATTTAGTACATTAGGGAAGTTTTTTTTACTTATAGTCAATATTTGAATCAACCTTGCATTTGACAAGCTGACATGAGAGGGACAGTTTGCTTGGATACTTTTAATTTCATAACCGAATTAATATTCATTGCAACCTTCAAAATCAAATAGGCATTTGGCTACAATTATTCTACTCGATAGGCTATTCTTCGAATAAGGTTTAGAACAACTAGTTTGCTTCTCTGAATTTTCATAAATGAAAATTTTTATTCTTTTTTCCAACTATGTTTAATGTGCTTCAATTTTTCTTTGTTTGTAGGTTGACATGTTTGACAGCAATTAAAAACAAAAGACAGCGTAAGCTGAAGTAAAGTCTATTTGGAAAGAAATACTTCTCTGACGATGACAACACATGGGAACTTGTCATCCGTGTTTCTTATTACTTATCAATTTGATGGTAGCAGAATAAAACAAACAATATTTGATAGAGAAGAAAAATGAAGGATGACTTTCCGTCGTTATCTTTTTTTATTTAAGCAGAGTGATGTCTGGAATCACACTGCCGCGTATAAAATACATTTCATTCTACACCAGCTGTCTATATTACTGTAGCAGTAAACACATGCCTGAAATAAAGTCATTTTAAATTAAGATATTGATAGAATATTTTGAAATGCATTAGTATGTGCTCTCTATGATGTCAAACCCGGGGAACCTCCGGGGCACAGTTGTTCGACTGCTTGACAATTAGCTGAAGTGGTCATCTAAATAAGTCGTTGACAATTAAGTAATTAAATGATATTAATTGCGTTGATAATTAACAGCGTTTACTCGCTTATATAGACGTAGTTTTTTAAAAAGTTCATGTACACTTTGTAGATTCTACATCAGCCCATTTAATTAATGAGACCAGCTAAATGCGAGTCCATTTAAGAGGGCAGTCAAAACTAGATTTTTAGTGTCGTAGAAAATCAACCGGGTCATGATCTACCTTAACCCCCGTCTGCTCCTTTCAGCTGAGCCCTTGAAAGTCGAAAAAATACTGATCAGCAAGCGCTTAAAGAGACAATACAATGATAAATGCAAATCTTCCTTGCAGCAATCATGTATGCGTAAAACTACGGAAGAAAATCATGTCAAATTATTGAGTGACAAAACAGCAACAAGAAGCATACAGACTATGAAATTTAATACATTTCGAAAACAAAAAAGCAAAATTATTTTTGTACCGATATTATTATTATATTAGATGTGAATATATGTGAATTTCACTAGCATTTCAATGATTATAGCAAAGCTATAGTAATTGGCAATATTAGCAGTTTTAAATTTTACTAATCGACAAAGCTAGCATTCGCATCACAGGCCTTTGAATCCCATGAGTCTGATAATCCTGATCTTAGAAAGTTGTCAGAAATTATTTTTTACTGGTTCTTTCACCTGCTTCCAAACTCAAAGAAATGATTATGTACATTACAATGTAGAGACTGACTCTATAACTATTTTTACAAGAGTTTCACGAAGATCTCTGAAACTCGGTCAACTTCACATTATATTATCTAAGAGACTGTATGAGACTGTATCATTCTTTCACATCTAAATCATTCAGCTCATTACGACATTGGCGTTGCGATCTTTTGTCTTGAGTATCCAAGCAACTCATTCCTTTCAAAGAAGCCATGAATGTTCCAACTTACTCCGTTTGTCAGAACTTGTGTGTCACTGACTGATCATCAAATTTTGTTTCATGCTATCTGCTTTACTGCTATTGTTTTATGTAGTTTCTTGTTTAAAATGCAAAATGAAGATGACTTGAATAGGCAAGTATCAAATACATTTATGTCCTCTTTGTGTCACAAAGCAGCAGAAAGACAAAAAGAAGCGATTTGCAACATGGACGGAATAGCACTCTTCATGAACTTTTGACTCAAGATGATTGTAAAATTATAGTCTAATATGAAAAAACGATTATTTTCTATACTTGTCTGATGATTAATGACCTTCCTTGAAATGTCAAAGACTGTAAAAATATCGACGAGATAAAAATATAGCCTAATAAACCCATGTTGTCCACGAATCTGCGTGTCTGCCGAGTTTTACCAGGTTACTCTTCATGTCAGACACGATCAAAGAAAGCTTCATCTTTATCCATGGAAAGCAGATTCACGTTTTTGGCTAAAATGAAGCTTTCTATGTTTTCTCAAAGCATGCGAAAAATAATAAGCTCGGAGTCATCATTTTTTACATGGAATATCTTCAGGTCATTTCCTTCTGTAGCCGGCAGCATGAAGTTTGCACTGGTGATCCATGATGATTTGAGAACATCTTCAATGACACGAGAATCTTATAATGCCGGTTTCAAAAGTCAATTGTTACTTTTTACAAAGGTCCTGTTTTCGAAGCTCCAGATAAACTTCAGATTTTATGCCATTAAGTGTGACCGGGACTGCCTTGCCGTGACCGGTTTTGCCGGAGCAGTCCTGGTTTGAGCACCTTTGTCACGGCGTCCTGAAAATATTTTTCGGGACAGATACATGTACATGCTGCGGCCTTGCAGTATCTCAGTGCTGAGATTCAGTTTTAGTTTTTCCAGGTTTTTAGTTAAAAATGAGGTAGTTGTATATATACATCTAAAGAAGGATATCTCAGAATTAAGGGACAACGCATTGCTCGAAAGATAATTTAATTTGGTAAGTGTTCGTGAACACGGATGTGCATTTGTAGAAAACAATGGTCCAATCGACTTCTCTCAGTCGAGAAAAACAAACAGCATGAAAATAGAAATATATTGCAAAGCAACAAAAACCAATTATTAAGTAGCTCAGAGAACACTAGGTGACATGCCACGCTCACGTGAACCACGTGTAACGTGAACCACGTGAACCACACGTAATTACACATGACCCCAAACATCCGTGGCTATGTGGGATATTGCTGCAATATAAGTTATATTATTTAGTATAGTTGCCAGTCCTGTTATATAGACTTTGCGTCTCATGTGTCTGCATGTATCAGAGGCTAAACAATGTGATAGTACCTCAATTTCATGCTCAGGGAAGACAGAACATGCTTAGCGGTTCATCCGTGGTTCAAGCGGCAGCGCAGACAACCGTAGACGACGCGCAAACTATAAACGCTCGCCCGCGCGTATTCATAAACATTTCCCATGTTTTAACAGCATCAGATCAAGTAATTTCTGACTCTTAGTGCAGCGCGTATGTACACGGATAGAAGAATAGAATGTCCCTAACCACGGATGTTTGGGGTGTTCCGTAATTACGCGTGAATCACTCGTGGCATGTCACCTAGTAGTGATGCAAATGGAAAATTTTCCAATTTTTTCAAAATTTTCCAGTGGAAAATTTTGAAATTTATTTTTCGGTGATTGACATTTTTCCTTTGTTTTGGAGACTTTAATTGTAGTCGTTTGAAAAGACTGCAATATGCAAAGACCGAAAACTTCTCTATCATTCCTGCATGTTACCTTTTGGAACCAACTGCATCCTTTCCATGTCTATTTCAGATCATCCCAAATGAATTTCAGATATTAAATGGATTTCAGATTTCTCTAATTGAATTTCAGATATCTATCAGCAACCCAACTTTGAAAGGATCTTAAATTCAACTGGAGAATCTCCGATTTATCTGGAAATGTCTGAAATTCATTTGGGTAGATCTGAAATCTGGATTTCAGATTTCTCTAATTGAATTTCAGATATCTATCAGCAACCCAACTTTGAAAGGATCTTAAATTCAACTGGAGAATCTCCAATTTATCTGGAAATGTCTGAAATTCATTTGGGTAGATCTGAAATCGATTTGGAACTATCTGAACCATCTGAGGTAGAAATGGAAGATGTGCAGTTTGTCCTCAACGAAGATCGGACAATATGCCAGAACTGTCATAAATATTCTTCTGCTCATCACAGATATCTTTAGTTTCCAAATATCTCACGAGTTTACAGTCTTCCAATATATGGTCGCCCATGTATAATGCTGCGTGTGGACTGTGTGCTTATTCTTCACATATTCATCAACATATGGAGAATTTGTATCACTATGATCAAGGCTGCACAATAGAGCTTAACTTTCAAGCTAACAATTAGCAAGCTCCAAAATTATTTTTGCTCCAGATCTTTCACATTGCATGAAATTATACCTCTATTGTAAAGCAAGATTCACGTTATCCCAAATGATGTCTGTGTGATAATCAAAAATGCTAACAAATAAGCACATTAAGCCACTGGTGGCAAAGGAATTTTCAAAAATCCGCGGACGGAACTCGCAGTGCACGATCGCTTTAATCGAAATAATGATGAAATCAAGAGTTTTAGACCCATTCTATTGGTAGTACCTGCCTCGGCTGCGGAAGCGCTCAAATTATAGGGCGTATCACAAAAATCAAAACTTTCAAAATTTTCCAAAATTTTCCATAATTTTCCACGGAAAATTTTGATTCAAAATTTTCCGGAAAATTTTCATCACTATCACCTAGTGAATAACCATGTGAATTACCATAGAATTGATGATATGCATATAATAGCATAGAATAGGACAACAAGTCATCGGAAAAAATTATAAATATTGTGTGCTAAGCCTATGTGGTAGAATCTCACCTTTTTGTATTTTTGAGCACAATTTACTACAACTATTTTTTCAAGAAATTGGTAGAAGAAAGTGCAAGAAATAACATTTGTCCGGCGATTTCATCAACTACTGAGGCAAACGTGCGCAGAAAAATCGATAGAAAAATTGAAGGGGGATTGCTAGAAATTACACTGTCAAACCTGAAAAGTAAAAAATATTATTGAATGATGCGAGAGTTGGAATTACTGAATAATCGATTTTGGCAAAATCGAAAATAGAAAAAAAATTAAGGTGTAGGCCTAATTAATTAGAAAGTAAGAAATTATAAAATAATTATTAGTGTAAAGAGGACTCAAATAACATGTACTATGCGGATAACAGTCCCGTAGCATATAATATGAATGCTTGCCTACCGACTACAATGATGTTTGAATACTCGCTTTCGAGTGTGGTCATGTTAAGCATGTTTTTGATGAAGGTATGCATGCCAGAGAATGTTAAAGAATCACAAATATTTATTTCATGATCTCATATTTTTTAGTATATTTCATGTTACTGAATATTTTGCAAGTAGCAAAATTCTTTACTAAATAAAGAGATGGAGAAGTAAAGCGGAGAGATATCAGGAGCAAATACGCTCGTTACGAAATATTAAAAGGAAGAAAAACAAGAGCCGATGGAAGAGAGGACGATGGGGCTGCCTTTCCTTTCTCGATCGCTTCCATCATTTCTAATGAACGCAACACTCTTTCTTGTCACCCGTTCATTCTTAAAATTACCAATTACTACACAGTTGTTGTAAAATCGGAGTTACGTCTGCGTGCGCGCAAGTGTGTTTGGGTATGTGTGTTTCAGTCGTGCGCGCGTGTCTGTACTTCCGTTACTGATGTTGCACACAAGCGGGATCGTTGTAAACCGACATTCGTATCCCAATGCGCAGAGACGAGGAGACGAGTGTTTTAAGATTGTGTGCGCTACTAGTATTCGGATAGTCATCGACGATCATTGACGTTTCGTTGAAAAGGACGATTGAAGTTCAGACTCAAGAATCTATCCATCGCTGCCATGGCTGGTACGTACTTTCGTCACTGTGTCGCTTTATTTCATCTAAATCCGATAAGTTGTCCCCTTCCGCGTGATTGCTTCATGTTAGAAATTCACACAGAAATTGTTTACAAAAAAGTATTTCAATTGTTTTGCAATTGTGGAAATTGTAATTTAATTGAAATTCCCTTGTTGCTTTAGATATCGTTGATATACATCTATTATTCAATATTTTTAATAAACGTCACAACATGTCGCAGTCGCATGCTTCCTAAACTTTTTGATGATATAGATGAGATATCAAGGGTTCCCTAACACAAACCATGTCCAGAGGCTTCAAAATGCGACATGAGGGAGTTGTGCGGTACATGTAAATGGCATTGTCAATTAAACATGACTTAATGCATTATTGATATTTTGAGTAGGTTAGCTGATCAATTTCTATCATAACATATTTTTTAAATTGTTGAAATAAGTCGTATTAAACCGCTGCAAACTCCATTAGAGATGATTAAATTTGTGAAAATCGGCTGGTGTTGTCTGGCAGTAGGTTGATCAACGAACAGACATGAGAATGTATTTGGCTTTGAAAAGCATGATTTTACGGAAGGATATTCAGAAAAGTTAGTCCACTTTGATTTTTTCATTTGAGAAGAAAGTCATAAATGTAGGAATCTAAAGATTTTTTAGGTCATGCATACATTCTATGATTAATAATCCTTGATTTCAAATTAAATTGAAAAAATGATATAACTTGTTGACTCTCACAGATATCATTATTGATGTCTGCTTGTAAGCCACTTGTTGGCGCGCAGTATTGTAGTAAGTGTATAACACATCTCCTGATATTTTGATAATAAATAAGCAGATGAATATTAAATAAAACAGCTGGATGATATTATCATTGAAGAACTATGTCATTTACTCGGTTTAATGTATTCACTGTATGTAGTGGCAAATATGCTTTCATTTTATTCACATTATCGGCGCCTTAAGAAATTCCTTGATTTACGTGAAATAGGTAAACTGCCGATATGTGAGAATTCAACCGCAAGTATGATTTACATCGGTTTCGGGGATTCGAAATTTATTCTGTCAGAAAAATCAGATATTGCTCTTTGTGGAGAGACAGTTATAGATAGCGTTCGAAATTTTGATAGAAAATAAATCCTCTTTTGTCTAAAGATAAAGCTACAATTCTATCTAAACTGTAGGCTTGCATTTGCAAGTTTTGATAACGGCCACAACAAGATCAGTTAGATGAGATTGATAATAAACAATTGGTGACATATGCGTGTATAACCTACTTGCAATTCAAATTCCGTGCGATTTGAAAGACGGCTGTGCCTAATTCGTGCATACTTCGACATTCATTTTGTATTTTAGATGACATTGTTGCTATTGATAGTATATGAAAATTCAAGCTCTCGCTTGATGGATTTCACAGTGCATTCTATCTGACTCGGGAATTTATCGAAAATACTGAAATTTGAGTAGATGTAATCAAAAATGTTGGCTATTATCATAGATGCATCTAAAAGCTGTATTTTGAGTCTGAATTTTGAAGATGACACTATCATCACTACTTATTGCTTACATAAGTAGTATGAGCATATCATACATTACTATGGTTGTTACAATGAAGCTAACGCAGTTATTGAACCACTCATATTAGGGCACATAAAGCTCGGAAAGAGCACAAAGGGATCAGCTGCAAAGACATTTCGTTTGATTTTGAAAATAAAAAACCAAGGTTGGGCGAAAAAGGCCCCTGATGGAAATGAGCATCAAATATTTAGAAACCCTAAAATACGACAAGGATGTTGATTTCACTTATATTTCCATCCGCAGCATCTCAACTTGTGGCTTTTATAAGTAGCATGTGCAAATAATTCATAAATGCTTGCAATATACGCTTGAAGAGTTATTGATTACAAGCCATACATCTCCTGTGCCCTTTCTGATACAATATCACCTTAAGAAAGCTGGAAGCCAGAAATACAAAGCTAAACACCGAAAAACGCAAATAGGGGCCTAAAACCATTTTTCAGGACTTCACTGCTTCCGCAATATTGAAACCAATGTGCCAATTATAACATTCAGACTAGGCTACAACAAAGTTAGGAAAGATCACTGGTGGGAAACTCGTAAAGATAAGTCGTTCAATTGTAAAATTAAAAAACCCAGGGAGTGGGTCAAAAAAAGGCACTATTTAGGCAGAGATGTCAAAACTAAACAAAACCGGTCGATAAAATACTTGCTTATTCCTTCCTTCCATGGCTCGCAAAAAAGGGTCTGAAAGTATGATACACATCTTCTTATTTGCCAATATTAATGTTGGTTACAGAATTATTCTTTTCAAAAAGTACCGTAACTTACATTTCCTACTTATTTATAAGAAGCTTTCTTGACAGATGATTTACGGTATTTTATCAGTTTGAATATTAGATAATCATAGTCAAGTATATGATTGTCAATGGTACATCATCTGCAAAGTATGCAATATACTTTGCTTTTGCGTACCTAGATAGGAAAACATTTTCAATTTCAATATCTTGAGATATATTTGACTTTTGTTTTTTGAATTACCCAATGTCTTTGATAACTCATTGAATGTTTGGCTATTATACATGCATCAGTTCCAGCTGAAAGCGTTACATATAGCTAATAGTTAGAAATGACTTCAGCCATCAGACTGCCTCATGACGTCAGAGAAAAAGATTTCAAATTGTCCTTTTTTGATTTATTATTACGAGTTCATACATATAATCAATCATTATTGCACAAATAAATCAAACGAAAATGCTGAAAAATGGTTCGTTTGATGCCACAAAGACGAGAAATCAGATAATCCATGTGATTTCTCTTTTCTCTATTAAACATCAATTAATGGACATGTGCATTGGCCTGTGTGTTCAGTAAAAGTGCTAACATTTTATCAAAAAGACTAGAGCAGGCCACCCTACTTTATTGTCCTTCTTTGCAGCATGTGCATTTTCGACATTGTGAATCTATCTACTGTATATGTTGAATTTTTGGCTTAGTTTCCATGTGTAAGACAAATCACGTGAAACCTAAAGAATATCTGTGGGACTTATAACATACCAACAGATAACCAAACATAAGCATTCAAATACTAGAATAGAGCAATCATCAGCTGACTTTCATTGACATAAGTAATTATTGTGGAGTGCATGGCATTCGTGTGTCACAATGACATAATGAGATATCTAGAGATACAGAATCTTTGCAACATTCAAGTAATGAATAACTAGTAAGGGATGAAAGAACAATGGTGGGCTGAAGTTTGAACAGTACTAAATGTTCCGAGTTGTCTGCCCTCTAGCTCCTAGTGTCAGTGGTTCGTAGGATTGTAAATTTCCTTTTAATTGCAGGTACTAATTTCTCTGATAATATTGATTGCGACAATTAAGCAGAATTTTAATATCACAGTAGATACCCGCATATAGTGCAATCTATTATATTATCAGTTGTACTATCATAACCTCAGGATTTGGTGCGCTTTGGGAAACTGGATAGAAATATATTCATGCAGTTCGCTTCTGAAATACCATTCATTTTCTCAGCTAATGTAAAATGACAATGAAATAAGAGAGTTGGCGTCCGGTTGTCAAGCATGCAAGGATTGGAAGGCAATAGTGACAGTAAGTTGTCAGCGGGATCGATTTATTTTGACTGTCCTTTGTAATGTGCCAGTTGATAACTTAATTCCGGTAGAGTTTGATGAATGACCGAGATGTCAAGATTCAAGGATTGTGTAGTATCGATATTAAATGACTCTTGTGAACAAAACTGACGATGGACGATTTTCTTTGAAATTAATTGCTTCGCCAGGTCATAGTCGGTCATCACGAGATTAATAGTAGGTCATCAACTTTCATTTAACATGACGAAGCACCCTCGCGTCAATGACCTGCAGATAGTTTAACTACTTGCGCTTGGGGCTGCCGGATCGGAAGTAGCGTTTTGAAATCCACCAATGTGCATTTTTGATGCATTTACTTGGCTGTTAAAAAACAAATAAGGTAAATGTAACAAAAATTTTAGATTTCAAAGCAACTGTGACTAATTTCAGCTTTATTGACATGATGGTTCTCTTCAAATCCTTCATTTTGAATGGGCCCAGCTACAATTTTCAGTTAAAGCCATTCATCCCTTTTTCACCACGAGATTTAAGCGTTTTGCAGAGGTTTGAGTGATATTGTGGAACTTGCTCTGTTGGAATAAGCAAATATCTGCCAGTTTTTATTACTATGAGTAAGGCGATTAAAAAGAAATACTTTGCACTTACCTCATATTATAGTTACCTAGCTTGCTGTCAAGTCAAAATTGTCTTCGTGTAAAATGGTCTCCAAAATGGTCCTGATAGAAAACCACAAAATAAAATGTAGATAACAGAACCGTTTTCAGCAACATCTAAAACCTTGGTTTCTGTTGAAATTTTAGCCCAAAAATATCCTCCGATAGCTTAAGTTCTTGAAAGTGGTGAGATAGCTTTAAGGTGATAGAATAGCTCAGTTGGTGAAGGGCCGCGTTTCGGTGCGGAAGTGCAGAATTATATACGGAAGCCAATTATTTCCTACATTATCACTTTTTATGATTATTAATGCACTTAAAATTTATTTTTGATCGTAGTACATTTCTTTATACATACGCTATGAAATATCGACATATAGTTTATGGTGTCAAAGTATTCTGGATTTGTATTCAATTCTATTATTGATGCCTCTAATCATCTGATTATTGATTTTAAAGACTGATTTCATAATACCAATGCTATACTTCCTTTCAAATACTTTGAAGAGCATTCTTAACTTCAATTTCCTAGGTTTCGACGTTCAACACAAGTGTGTGAACATTCCATCTGTCCGTATGCTACTTGCCAGTCAAAATATCATGTCAAGCTGTGAAGTGCTGGCCAGTTGTTGATATCCGATTTTCTCTTGTTAACTTACAAGCAAAACAAGCATTGACATTTCATTTCTCCAGTTGACGCATAATTTGCTTAAGGCATCGATGTCTATGTACTGCACTGTGCTTTGAACATCGCATGTGTGATGTGAACATTGATCTTCTAGCAGGTACATAGGCACGAAAATCTTCATTTGTTTCTGTGTTATGATCATAAAATTAGATTTCTGCTAGAAGCGTGTTACTTTTCTAGAAGTTCAAATTGATTCAAAGCGATGGCACATGCAGGAACTTAGTAGGAACTAATGTAAGTGGCCAAAAAGAAAGTTTTATTGCCTTACAGAGATAAGAAAAATTTTCGTGCGTCGCTTGCAGATTGCTGTGAATTCCTTCAAAATGCTCCGATCACCAGGATCACAGAAATTGACAACAATAAAACCTCTAGAATGGAAATTAAGTTTCATGCAATGCACAATAACGGCACATAAATTGCACGCATTTTCACTTAGATGCACCTGCCAACGTCTGTATCGTTGGGTTAGAATCAGTCACATGAGTAAATCGAAGCCTTTAATTGGTTCTTCATGCCCCAACTTATTTCCCCCGGATGTGCCGTGACCTTGAGTCAATTCCCATTCTAGCGAACTTCAGATAAACAGTTTATTTCTATGACCACGATTCCTTCAGATTCGAGGAATTAAAATTATTGCACAGAAGTTTTCTCTTTAATGTTGGTCTTTCCGATCATTATGAAAAAAGATAGCAAGCACACGAAGAAATGTTCACAAACTTCTCTGTAGAACTTGACTTCGTCTGTGTCTCTTTGCTGTGTGATCCGGTTGATAACAGTCACTGAAACTTCGCACAATTTGGCGTGTTTACTTATGAACTGGCTGCTCATTGTTCAATTGCTATGGTTCCAATGCTTCCTTTCTAGTCAGACAGAAGGAGAGACGACCTGTCTAATTTTGTGGTTATGATGTTCCTTCAATTTAAGTCGCTGATCGGAAACTAAATCTGAAAACAACTATTTAACTTACATTAATTTCCCCTCGGAAAAAGAGAGGCAAATATTTTCTTCTAGAGGCGACAGTTTAAATCGTAGCACAAATGTGTAAGTTCAAACTTAATCAAATCTCCTAGAAGCCACAAGCTTCGATATCTCAGCATTATATCTTCAGTTTGAATCTTAGTGGAGATGTAGCGGATAATATAATTGGTAGAAAAGGAAAAAGGCGGTGATTTAATATCAACAAAGCGGATGTGGTCTGCTTTTCCGTAGAGGAATTGTAATCAACCTTAGGATGTCCATCCGGAGAAAGAAATAATGGGAAGCACATAGTGTGACAACCGGTCTCACGACATTTTCAAATATTAGAATAGCAGGAGAGCAACCTCCGTAGCATTGGTATATTCAGAATTGTATATCAGGAGAAAGAATTTAAGTCAACCCAAGAATTGTGAAGTCGGCATTGCTGTGCGATCACGATTATGCTGTAGAAGCATGAATACCAATATTAATAAGTATTAGTAATCCTTAGTAATCGTCAGTATTTTCCGGAAAATGTCCACTGACGTGGACAATTTAAAACTTCAAATTCTTTATCAGTCTTCGACGCAGTACTTCACCCATCATCATTAAGATACTAAGCCAACGTGTGTTCACACTTTGTGAAGACTTGTGGTCCTTCAATTTTCTCAACTTTGTTGAGTAACCGCATTTGAAATTTGCAAACAATTCTAGACATGCCTTGCAAGACTTATAGAATTTGCATTCTTCCATTAAATTGTCTCTTTGAATCATAAATAACTTTGTCAATAACTATTTACCAAACAACATACCGTAAAAAGTTTCACAACGGAAATAAATTACAATATTGACAGCATTGAGTTCACTTTCAATCGGTGTCAATCCAAAATGACAAATCTCAATACTAACCTTCCAATGTTAACCGTAGAGATTATCATCTAAAATGTCATTCCCTGTTTTCTCATCCTTGACTGATCAATTTACACTATCTGTTGTCGACACGAGTGATGAAATTACTTTCTATTTTGTTGGCGATCGATCATTTTGAGCTTGTAATCGATTTTCAGAATTGAACTCCAATTTCAATTTTTGAATCGATCGGAAGAATTTTGTCGCAGAAGTTCAAGTTCCCATGTTTGTGTGCAGAAACATTTTTACATCCTAGATGGGACACTCAGAGAACAAAGCATTTGTCTTAACTAAGTGTGGCTTAAGACATCATTTAAGTAGCAGTTGTAAAACACTATCAGCAACACCCACAGAATTAAATATTTTGCTTATCTGCTTCGGTTTGCTAGAAGTGTGATTAATGCGAAATCGCCGGCACATAGAGGAACATATTAAGTGGGCAAAAAGGAATTCCTAATACCTTACAGAGATAGGAAAAAAATCGTGCGTCGTTTGCGGATTAAAGTGAGTTCCAGCAAAGTGCTGCGATTGCCAAAATTCCTTCAGATTCGAAGATTTCAGATCATTGCGTACAAGTTTTCTCCATAATGTTGGCCCTTCCGATCATTATTAGAAAAAGTAGCAGGCGTAGGGAAATTAGTTCACTTGATGTTTTCACATCCTGTCCTCGGCATTTCTCACTGTATAGTGCATGCACTGAATCGAATGTCAACCAGGCGATGTGTGTTTTGGTGTGTGCGAAGTGATATCACAGCACGCTCGCATCTCTCACTGGCTCTGGTGTCCTTTGCTGACAGCTTATTGTTTGCCATTTCCAATAGCAAGCAATACACGAATTATCCATTCGAGAAGGAGCAAGTTGTCTAATTCTGTGATGTGCCATTTCGATATTAAGGTTACATGTAAATCCTCCTTTCTAGGAAACCAAAGCACACGCAGATGAATCTAATTCTGTGGCAACACCAATAGTGACCGAATATTAAATATAGTCGGTGGTTCAAATTCTCTCAGGAAAGTATTTCTCTTTTCAATCTGTTGGATGCATCCATATCTAGCACAAATGTTAGTTTTCTTAGAGATATCACCTCAGGTATGTGCGATCTAATATGCATTGCATTCTCATCGAGTAGGCTAGGTAAGTGAAAACATTTATAGATATTTGGCATTTGGAGGTTGCAGAAAAATATTCAGAAGCAGATAACCTACGATTCCCAAACTAAACTAATATGGATGAACAATTCAAATTTCACAAAAAAATGATCAACGGATTCATCTCGGCACAAGTACGTGTTTTGAATTCAATAAACATAGCTTTACATATCATAAGGAATGCCTTTACAATCAAACGTTCATTCTTGTCACTGAATGGCTCTGACATTCACCGACTCGGGGACTACTTGAAACGGTAGCTGGGAAATCGCCCTCGTCACCGGAAACAGATCAGACATATATGGGATATCTCCAGCGTTAAAGCATTTCAATGTCAGCAATGCTTTCTTGGCGTTGTTTCCATTACGTAAATTGCACTTGAACAAGTACAGGGTGATTCAAAAGTCGGTGCAAAAAGTAAATCTCAGTGATTATTTAAGATATCAACCTAATTTTTCTTCTTTAAGTTGTCAAAGGAATGGGATTTGATAATCTATTTGTTACATTAGCACACTAATTCATTCCGTTGCTGAAAATTTCAGCAGTTTTCGCTATCATTTATATGCTTTATAGTTGCTCTAAGTATTCACTGCATCGTATCTGCAATCTCTCTTTGCAGACTCAGTGCATAAGTATCCAGTTCATAGATATCCAACATTTAAACATACAAACTGATGTTCAAGCTCATAGATATCCAACATTTGAACATACAAACTGATGTTCAATTTCATAGATATCCAACATTTGAACGC
This sequence comes from Prostheceraeus crozeri, assembly GCA_907163375.1. Classification (NCBI taxonomy): domain Eukaryota; kingdom Metazoa; phylum Platyhelminthes; order Polycladida; family Euryleptidae; genus Prostheceraeus; species Prostheceraeus crozeri. The sequence continues at coordinate 274,407 of CAJQUW010015462.1, forward strand.
AAAACTGATGCTAAGAAAGACACAGGCATCATTCGCTATGGATTTGCAGACGCGAAAAGAGCTGTTAAAACTTTATCATCAGAATGGTGAGAATGTGACTTCTTGTATTCGAGTTTGTAACCGCTTGCATAATGTTAAGAAATGTCGATTTTCTTACAATGCCATCAAAAAGTTGATAGCACGGTTTGATGAAACTGGGTCTGTCATGGACCGACCTATCACTGGAAGACCTTCAGTCCTTCAGAATTGCATTGAAGATGTGGATCTGACTCTTCGACATCATCAAACTGACAGTCCTCTTGGTGCAACATCGACTCGTCGCATCTCTGATGAAATTGAATTATCACAATCGAGTGTATGGAGAATCTTACGTCATCATCTTCGTTTACACCCCTACAAGCTTCAACTCTGTCAAGCAATTTCTGAGACAGATAAGATATCCGGACTTGAATTCTCAGACCACATAAGATCTCTGTCACCGACTCAACTAGGAAATATTCTGTGGACCGACGAAGCAATATTCCGACTCGATGGTGTCGTAAATAGACACAATTGCATAGTGTGGGGAACAGAGAGGCCACACCCAGTTTCACTGAGTCTCCATGCCAATCAAGTCAGTGTCTGGATGGGATTCTCCAAAGAACTAAAGCTGACCCCTTTTTTCTTTGAAGGGACAGTCACAGGTGACAGCTACCTTATAATGCTCCATACTCATGTCATTCCACAACTTCAGTCTTCGGGCAAGATGAATGATATAACCTTCCAGCAAGATGGGGCGCCACCTCATTTCGCCAAGAAAGTTTCTGAATTCCTAAAGGAAGTGTTTGCTGACCGTGTAATTGCACGTGGATTTCCCACCAGGTGGCCACCCAGGTCTCCATGTCTTTCCCCATTAGATTTTTACTGTGGGGTACACTGAAAAACAGGGTATGTCATCATGGAAGGCCAGGCTCCATGGAAGAGTTGAAGAGCCGCAGTACGAACGAAGTTGCCTTGTTGAATCAGTCAGAACTGATAAATGCTATCTCAGACGTTCTTTACCGAGCGGAATTGCTGGTTGAGGAAAATGGTGATGTTTTTGAGAATTCAAAATGAATCTTTGTTTTCTTAATACGATCTTATTTGAAAATCGCTTGTTATTATCTAAAAAAAGTTTGGAAGAGAAAAACATGGTGGGAATAAACAAAAATTGAATTAATACATTAATACAAAATAATAATTAGTGTGCTAATGAATAAAAACTGAATTAATAAATTCAGTTAAAAAAATAATTAGTGTGCTAATGTAACAAATAGATTATCAAATCCAATTCCTTTGACAACTTGAAGAAGAAAAAATTAGGTCGGTATCTTAAATAATCACTGAGATACCTCCGTATAAACTTTTTGCACCGACTTTTGAATCACCCTGTACATACTTTGTTGTGTCATACTTTGTTTATTCATGTCTGACCTTTCGAAAAATTAAAAATGACAATTAAGTCATGTTACTACGTCAGTGAAAATGTAATATACTGTAGTTTAATAATGTTTCTATATCAGAACTGAAAACTGAAGGCTTATTTCAGCAAGAAATAATAATGAAATCTTATAATGTCATCTGCGGGGCTGCAATTGAGAATATTATTGAGTTTCATTCGAAGTAAAAATGATTGTCCGAACGCCAAAAATTTCAGCAATCCTTCAAATTAGTCATTTCCAATGGGAAATCATTTTGATCCAAATGTTGCATTAAACCTTTCATTCTTATATTATTTTCAAAATTAAAGTTTCTCTTTAAATTTATTTTTCCAATGCAGTTTCGGGCGTTCTAGGCATCATGCCAGGTTGGTGGAGGTGCCATTAGAATCGCATTGAACATCGTCTTTCTTTTGGTCATAAATTTTTGCCGTTATGGGATCAGCATTGTTGCGCGATGTTGCCCCAAAATATGCTGGTCGAAATGACCCAAAAAAAAGGACCCAATATGAAGAAAAGGGTTGACTAGAAACAGGCACTCTGCAATCTTTATACTAATGCTAGTATAGGGTTCTTGTGACTTCAAGAAGTAGTTAGGGTTGCTGTTCTCTCATTCTATGCGCAACTTACTAGTTATGCAAGTGTGAAGGCTAGGCATTTCATTGTCTATCGCCTTCTTGTCACCTTTAACACACGTTGTAATATTTGACAGATACATTAAGCCAGCATACTGGATCGACAAAGACAACTTCAGAACCGCGCAGGAAATCGAAAGCAAATCATTCGTTTTAGAGGGCTAATACGCTTACCACTTACTGTAAGCATTACGCCACTTTTTAGATAGAGGTTAATGATCAAAATGTATAGCGATAGAAATTTACAGTAAGTTTTGCAGAATGCAGTTCTAGGTCGAGCACGTGCTAGGTCAGGGTATTACAAATTCATTCACAAATTTGAGCGACGTACAGCTGAAGTTCTCAGATCTCAAAATGAGCGCATTTTAATTTAAGCTCAATTTCTGCAATTTTTCTTCGTTTCCACACGGCTCATAATTTTGCTCAAAAGATAAAACCGTTGTTATATCGATGATGAGTTGCGTTTAATAGGCTCATACTGATTGGTTGTGATTAGAAATTTCTTAATAAAGCAGCAGCAAAGCGTTAAAAACAATTTCCTCACAATCGAGTTTGCTTGTGATCACTTGTGTTGTTGGTAGAAGCTCTTTTGCTGATATGTATCCTTATTTATCCATGTTTAGCATAGTGAACATGTGCAAGTGCTGCGAACGCAAAAAATACTTGTTACATTGACCAATTGGCTGGCACATTAACCCCATCAGCCGTGCTGCTTTCAAGAGTTAAAGATTTTTTGATGTAATCAATGGACGTTAAGTAAACGCGGACGTGGTTCAGTTCAAGATCATTGTTGAAAAAAAACGCGAATACCGCTTAGTTCAAACTTACTACTGAAAAACAAACACACCTTAGTTCAAGTTCACGATTTTCGCGAACTAATTCAATTGAGTGCATTCTCAGTCACATTCTGGCAATATCCAATTAGGCAGCGGTATTTGTTGAATAAAAATTATAATATATTGATATAGCCCTAAGTAATGAAGATGTATATGAGAAATTCACAGTGAATTTTGCATGTGTGTCTTGGTCGAGATGTTGAATTCGATCGATATACAATAAAGCTCTGTTGACATGATTAAGACCTGCTTAACATACTTTAGCATGAAGCAACGTTCTGCTAGAAGCCGATTTGCAACATTTTGAATCCATGGCGTCTTTGGTTTTGACTGTGAATAAAATCAATCATTTGTAACACTTATCTAAACCACAAGAGAATCAGATTCTCCATGCTGCAGAAACTTGACAGACGACACTTGTTCACTTTAGTGATGTAGCAAATTCAATTTATTTGATATCAAACAGGAGATTTCTGGCAAAATGTCAATCAGACGATCAGTACAGACTACGCCATATGTTCAGTTGCTCAGCATGACGAAAAATGATCATGCGTCAAATTTTGTTGGCGTCATATTGCTAGAAAATGCGAAGGAACTGGATTAAAACGCAATCTCGATACATTTGTCAAAGTTGAAATATTATAGAAACGCTCCATAGTAAATCAACATGGGCAATACCTTGACTAGACTGTCGATAAGTGAGTTGCTGAACATAATATATCGATAATTTCCTAATCAACTGTTTTTGTAAACTTTTATTCGATAGAAAATTTCGAAATTTCAATTTGCAGACTAAATACCTAAAGAAGATAATCGCGTAAACAAATAAAATGAACATTGCCGTCCAATAATTACTAATGCATGCATGCACATAGACATGCATAGCTTGTCAAAGTGTACCGGTATTCATAGGCCACATGAAGGACGAAGGTCTCTGTCAATGGAGACAGAAAGCAGAAGATACATATATAGAGAATTGTAACCTAACGTCATCGGTATTACAGCGACTTCTTATGAAATAAGTTGACTTAAAGTCACAACAAGAAATAGATGGCGTACGATATCTATGAAAAGTATCAATATTCCTGTACTTTCATGATTTTAGAATGATTGATATTCATGTACTTTGCTGAGCGATAATTTTATGTCGCCGAATATTCTGTCTTTCTTCCGATGTAAACAGATGGGGAATGAATTATCTTTTATTTATCAGATTTCTGCGTGTCAGATTGAGTTCCTAACTGTTTGAAATTACCGAAATAACATTTCGAATAAATGCTGGCACTATTCCAGAAATTGTTTGAACTATTTGAAGCAATGTTCGAATCAGTAAGTTGCCAAAGGTCAAAGCGCCACGACACATGTCCAGTTGCCAAGATTCTTGAGGTTTTAATAAAGATTATGCGATTATATCAGACTTTTACTGCAAGCAAGACATCGCATATCCTCGACCGTTTATTCGATGCATTACTCTGTTCTTCGTCATCATTTCGTTCAATTTAGTGCAATGAATATTTGGTAAATGATAATCGAACGTGATTACATTGGTTACTTTTTCCGTTGCTTCACGCTCTAAAATATCGAGAACCGACCATCAGTGAAAAGAGTCCTAGGGATTGTAATGGTGGGAACCTTTTTTTAATCATGGGATGAATGCCGAGCTGGTGATGCCGTTCCTTGTCCCTGGCTCATTTTACTGATCTAACAGCTGGAAATAATCAGGCAACAGGAAAATTCATTAGGTTTCGAACTCAGTCATTCTGTTTTCTTACTGCTTCCTGCAATTTGTTAGCGCCCATTATTATGATTGGAACATATGTAGTGCATAAATGTGCGATCAAACATGCATAAATACCGACAAAGCAGCAATATACGATATTGAATTGACAATTCAAATACAAATATTGAAAAATACTAGAAAAGCGATTCAATTTTCATTGGATAAATAGTTAAAATCCACTACATTACTTTTAATTCATCAAAAATTGCCAACAAACTAGCTACTACATTAATCCCGGGAACTCGGGATTTGCAAAGCCATCAGGATCCTGAGGCTGCAATGCCCAGATCGATGAATTCATTATTTTGAAGAACCACTAAAATTTTCGCTGAATCCAGAATTCGCTTGATTTTAGATAACTTTTGAAGATAGGAAGATTGAGACTAACGGAAAAATACACTTATTAGGCATAAGATGCAAAATGCACATCATTGAGATCACAATTTTAAGATAATGGGCAATATGATTACTCCTCTCCCTTTCAATAGCTCATTCAGCAGAAGAAGTTAGTCTAATTAATTATCTTCAAACTGCGTCGATTGCTAGGACAATTTAGATCATAACTGCTCTCATGCACTGAGGATCAGTGAATACAATAGGGAACATTCAAACTTCGAAGAGTGCAAATATTTCCCACTAATTACTCGGTCTTGAATATTTCGATCGTGTACTTCAATTATTCAACCAGGTATACTCTTATTCTTGTTCATCTTCATCATCATAATGTGATTATTTTTCTTCCCTTGAATTTTGCGGTGGAATGGCAGATATTTAATTACACAGTGTCTCCAACCATGACGGAGACTAGATCAGAGATAAGGTGGAAAGTCAGCTGCTTAAAGGAATACATCTGGGAAACAGGAACTCCACGGCATGTTATAACAGTCGAGTATTTTCGGCCTTGTTGATATAATCTGGAAAGATAATTAACAGCAGATGGAAGCAGACCACACCCTTTTCTTCTTCGCATAACAGCATATTGACATCAACACGACAATGTCTCCTACATCATGCTACAGGTACCGATCGCGAACATGCGCATCAGCAGATAATCTTCTGTTTGCGATCGAATCCCACTGGGTGTGCGAGCGAAAACGAAGTCATTCGCCTATATCGACATTTTGCCATCGAACTTTGAATTGAATATGTATCATTACAATCCAAATGGGATACGCAGAACATTAAGATATTGTATGTAACTTTTTATGTCGGCTCTTCAAAGGATTTTTGTAAAAGTTTTACTGCGTGGACATTATCAGTGCTTCAGAGAATACATTTGTGGCAAATTTTCGATTAAATTGTATGGGGATGATCGTTGTAAAGTTCCATGGAATACTCATTAACTTTGAGTTAAAAGGCTTTGATTATGTGAGGCGTCTGAACAGACTTGCAAATGGGCCTGAATTTTCAGGTCTAGCGTAGGTGCGTTTTATCGGAAACCTTTAGGCCGAGGCCAAACACAATCTGCTTATTTGGGTCCATTTGGTCTTAATTAATCCATGAGCGATACATAGGCTGTGCTTATCATATACGATATCTACTATTATCGTCTGCAAGACATATTCAGCCAAACGTAAACTTGCCCAGTCAATGCATTCGGATTATACATTTAGTTACCGATAACTGCAATTCCGAGATTCCTTATCTTTTTGTATATCTTTTAACTCGAGAAATGCTGCTGATGACAATCTTTCCTACAGTGTATATGTCATTGACAAGGTTTGGAATCTTTCTGTCTTGTTTATGTTGTTAAATCCCTGAAATTGAATACGTCCTTAGGATTCGATGACATCTCTTCTTGCCTTCTTCGCTTTTGTGCACTATACTGAGCGGTCCCTTTTCTCATATGATAAACGCTTCTATCAACCAAAAAGCATTTCCATCAAAACTAAAAGTTGCTGCTATTCATCCCATACCAGAAGAAATCTGAAACAGCCGTTTATGACCTTCGTCCTATACGTGTATCTACATATCTCTCATCACGTACGTTGTCCACATGATCTAAAATATTTGAGAAACTTGCAGTGAATCACATAGAGACATCTCTTCTTCGATGCCATGGTGCTGGGCATCAAGCTTGCAGGCCTATGGGAGTGCAGCCAGTACTTTATTTGATATCGTGAATGAAATCCAAGTAGTAATTGTGGAATTGAGTGAGACATTTGTTGTTGTGTCACATGCCGAGATTTAACAAACGCCTTTGATACCGGGTGCCGTCACGCAAGTGAAATCAATAATTTAGTGTTTTTCTTAATTCCGTGACTTTACGAGCACCCGTTAGAATTACACAACAAGCTCTTGAAAATTTACTATCTTCTGGAAAGGAGGGCGGATTCGTAAGATGGCTGAAATCGTTTTTATCTAATCGCAGATTGTTGTATTGGATGGTGATCGTTGAGCCGATCCAAAGTGACATGTGGGGTACCTCATGGATCGATTCTGAGCCCGCAATTAGTTACCTCAATGCATTGAGTACTAGACTCAATGATGAGATGTAGTAAAATCTTCTTCAAGTGCTTGTAAAATTGTAAAGTGTGCAGACGATTTTTGACTGTAATTGAACCAGTGTTAGCTTACAATCCAACTCAGTCGGAAGTCGATGACGAAGTGCAGTTATTTTTGAATTATGGTTTGGCTATAAATTCGACCAAGAGTAAACAGATGTTGATTAAAAAGAGTAGATCATTTTCTGTTGGTTAGCGCTGTTGATGCTTAGGGTTCCAACTCTTTGTATTGGGACTATCGGATAACTCAAATTGTGAAACGGCCTTTTGTCGATTGCACGTCATTCGTGTTTTGAAGTCTATACAGAATAAATAAGGCATCATTCTTGTATATCATAAGCTCATCATAATCATCATCTTGCATTGATTAAGAGTTTGTTCTTCTATGCATCACCTGTGCATGGTCTTTTGCAAAAAACAATGTGAATAAAGTTGGAGTGCTTCCAGAGAGAGAGAGAGTATGATTTATTCACGGCACTGATACAATGCATGTGACTACTGTATACAAAGCACAATTGTAAATACACATAAAACTAGCAAGGTAAGGAAGTTAAAATGAAACGAAGTCAAGCTGTGGTCACTCCGATGAGCGGCTGCAATTGTTTTCGAATTGCCTGCAACTGTTTGTGATCGGTGACTCATCAATCGGGTTTCCTCTTTCCAAAAACTTGTTCCGTAATAACGTATTGATTTTTGAGCGTACGTCTTAGTGGCTCATTTTAGTTGTCTGAAAATGTTTCTTCCGGATTCGATTGGAGATTCATCAAATAGCTGAAGGAAAACAATTGGTGCATATCCAGGATTACACTGAAATTTCCTTATAAAGTCTGTAGTACTTTCATCCTTTGATTTCCTCATCGTGCTGTCAATTGATTTCATCATTCGAAATAGGTGTCATTTTCGTTTAAAGTCGGAGTGTTCAGACTTTCCTGCAATTGCTGAAGTGGAGCTCTGTAGTCTCTCAGTGCGTGTCTTAGGCATCGCTCATACATGCTTTCTAGCTTTCGCTTTGCGGTAGTTGACGAGAAAATAAGGGGAGATGATGAATACTCAAAGTGAAGCATTACATAGGTCTGAATAAGCGTCGATCGTGTTTTTTGATTTACCAGAGGTGAACCCACTGTAGATGAAGATTGTATGTGTAATAATTTTCCATCAATTGTCATCAAACTTCAGAATCGAGCTGTCGAATTTTTGTTGAGTGTGAAAGGCCAAAAGGTCACCCACTGACCTGTCTGGTTCCTCAGAGACTACTTAAAAACCAACATTTCCGTATTCCCTCTTACCGTATCTGAACTCTTTTTCCCTTGATCTTGCGTATTACACAATGAAAGATGTAATGCAATAAGTTTGATTGAATTATCCCGATGACTTTCAATCATGTTGCTTGCTAAATAATCTTAATTTTATATATCTAAAAGATGCTTTTTGTATTACAATCGAATGCATTCGATCTTCATTCCAAGAAGTAAACGCTACTTCCTTGCTTAAAATATTTGAATTCCATAATTTACGCCAGTAGGGCTTATTTGATCCGATCATTTTTATATCACGATGAGGTCTTCTTCTGGTTCGTTTGATTCCTGCTCACGTGCATATGAACCCAACTGAGACGAATTATATTAATCATAGATGTTCCTGTTATTTACAGTTATGCTTTTGCATCAAAAATCTTTACTTTCTGCTTAAATGTCTATTAAGCATTAAAACAGCCCTCATAATTCACATCGATCTTCATTCTCGAACGGAAATTAGGAATGAAACTACGGAATATCCTTGCTTCTGCTTTGTAACAAAATTGTCGCAGTTTATTCAATATCATAGATTTTTTTGGTTGCTCTATTGCTGTATTCTTCTAAATTCGATTAAATTTCCCAAGCATTTTATGGATAAATTTTCGACTTCTGCGCATGAGAATAAAACATTGACTCATTTGTACATGGTTGCCATGGAAGACACTAATATACTTTTGGCTCTTGCGTACATCTTTGCTCTTGAATTAATTGATTGATTCAGCATCTGTTATTCATCGACAACATCACAGATCTCGATAGAGAAAGGTACACACGCAATGTTGTAAATTTCTTCTACCTTTGCAAGATTTTTTCTTTACTTTTTGTGGATATGTCATGTTTCAGATAAATTAAATTTTAAATGCGTTTGACAATATTCATATCTTTTGTTGTGCCTTTTGAGTTGTGTTATTTCTGCCTTCTAAATTGTCTCGTGAATTTAAAATTTTTTGGAAAAAAAATATCATCAATATCTTCAATCGTTCGTTGATGAAGTTGCCTAGTTGTGATATTGTTGACGAATCACTTGCTAAGTCTAGTGTCATCATTATGTCAATTTTATTTTGCAATTTCTTAGCTTTGGATAGGAGTAGCTGAAGTTACATGGACATTCAATAATATGACTGAATAAATAACAAATGCATGTACGGCATGTAGTTAGATCCGGATAAATACGAAGAAAACAATCCTATTGGGCTCAATTCATGCTCTATAAACATTCAATTAGTATATTGCAAAATTACATACAAACAAAGACAGACCGTTCATGGTGGTGCGTTCACGATGGTACTGGATATGACGCATCTATGACTGAAGTCATGCACAACTAAGTGTTATCGAAGAAATTTGGCAATTGAAGTTTTATGGAGATCTCATCTGTAGAAGTAGAAGTAACTGACATAGCTTCGCCTACAATACATGCATAGATAGGCTGCGCTACAACATTCACATGGGCCATCAAATATTGGGCTTCGCATAGTGCAAGTGATTCGAAATAAACCCACAGATACTCTCTGTTTCCCTTTCAATCACCATTGCATGCCCGTGGAGTCATGGGCCTTGAAAGTCCGACCTGCATCCTACTTTCACTCAAATCCCGAACAACAGTTGTAGTTTCCTTATCAAATGTCCTTATTCATTTACTTACATGCATTTATAATTTTTCTTTTCCACTATTTAACTATTTTTCTTTCAGATAATGATTTCGAAGAGCTGGATTTACGGGTGGTGCGCTATAAACCCGCATGTCTGGATCTACTTACGAAACGAACTCACTTTTCGCGCAAAGAATTGCAACTTATTTATCGTGGCTTCAAACAGGTGAGTAAAACTGTCAGTAGACAAAAATGTTGACTTTCCGAAAATCAGATACTGTATGAAGGATAGCAAAATTCTTTCCTATACTTGAGATTGTTATTTGACTGTGGGAGGACGGCTCTCGTTAATCATACGCATTTGTTGTTGCTCAACCTGGGCCCCCTACTTAGCTAGCTCAATTCTCCAGTTTCGGATCTTTCCGACGTCTTGTTTGTCAGCAGCTTGTGCAAATGTTTTCCCTACGGGATAACTACAACCTAACTTTTAGATCACTAATTAGCTGCAAATCAACATTGTAGGAATTGACTAGCGTCCCGGTACACTGAGTTGGAAAGAGGCGAACTTTCATGTCTCGTCAATTTCTTGCAAACAAACGAGATTCTCCTTATAGCCTCCTAAATGTGACGAAGAACATTGTTCATTTGAATTTTCTAGGTCACTTGTCAACTCGCACACTGTTGCAAATTTCCTGTGAATAGTTTCAATCATACGGTATTTTATACGAGCCTGTGCATCCAAAATAAACATGTTTAGAATGGTGAATTTAGGGATTGGAAAAAATGTAATTGACCAGACGACGGGAGATCATAATGATTTTTACCGAAACGATAGCAGCAAAAAATCCCCGAGTAGTTTTAGGTAGAAAGTAATATTCCAAAAGTAAACAGACTGATCTTCGGCGTCCAGCGCCTTCGTTGGTCGATCTTACAATAGCGTTACGGGCCAAGCAAGCCGTGTGAAGATATATGAAGAGTGAGTGATATTAAGAATTGTGATGTCTGTATGAATGCATGTCTAATTGTGAAGTCAGATTGTAGTGTGGCAGTTCATATTTCCTGTTTATTGTAGGTTTCAAGTATGTGATTGCTTTGGCTTCTGTTAATGTTGTGTCTCGTGTGATGAACAGTTTGCTAATGAGACCGACCTGAAAATTTCCGATGCTGACCTCTCCTTTGTGTTTATCTTGCAGATGTTGGTATAAGGCACTGGTGATGCTTTTATTTTCTATAGCTCTTTTGTGTTCTTGATGTCTCGTTTTTAGCATCCTCGCTGTTTTGCCGATGTAAAATTCTCCGCAATGTACACATATGTACTGATACACTACAAAGCGGTCTCTACAAGTATATTTACTGTTTACTAAGTCCTTACAAATACTACAGTCGCAAGATTTATTATTATTACTATTTTTTAGAAAAGACGCTGAATTACAGCCATACTCATTTGTCAAACTTATTGGTAAGCTATACTTCTTAATTAATTTATTAACCTTACGGTTGCAGCGATCAGTAACATACGGTAGCTTGAAATTTACATTCCCATCTTGACGTGCTTTACTTTGCTTCCTTAAAATACTTATATTCGTATCTTTTTTGTTGTAGCCATTATTTTCTAAGATATTTTCAAATTTGGAAAGGTTCTCTTTTCTGATTTCGGGGTCATTGGACCGTTTGCTTATAGTATTAATGCTATTCCTAACATAGTTAGACTTTACATGCGCAGGTAAGAACGAGTCTTTTCTAAGAACGATGCCCGAATGGCATTCCTTTTGATACCAGGAGTACTCTAAATTTCCCCCCTTATGCGAATTTGAATATCCAAAAAAGGTAACCAATTTTGTGGTTTTGGTGCTTCTATTGAAAACTTGATATTAGTATTAATAGACTCGAAAGCTTCTCGAATTGACCTGAAGTGGTCTTCATCGTATTCTAACGGACCGATAATAATGTCATCTATGTATCGCTTGTATAGACTTGGGTTGAAATTTAACTTTTCTAAAGCATTAGTTTCTATTTTATGCATAAAAATTATTGCAAAAGGCGGTGCCAAATGGCATCCCATAGGAACGCCTCTAATTTGCTTATAGATTTTATCATTGTACTTTATTTCATAATTGTAGCAAACAAAGCGTAGTAATTTTTCTACGTTTTCAATATTTATCCCAAAGTTCTCAATTTTATCCCAATTATTTCGCAAATGTTCAATATTATATTGTATACCCACTGCTAATGGAATGCTTGGGTACAAGTTTTTTGCGTCAAGCGAAATAAATACGTGGTTATTATTGATGCTACCAAAACTGTCTAGAGCTAAAATTAGATCATCAGTCTTAGTTAGATGTGCCGGAACAAAACTTAGGGCTTGTGTTAATATTTTTGAAACAACCCAGTCTATTTTCTCAACCGGTGTGTTGTTGACTGAGGCTATCGGTCGAACCGGAAGACCCTCTTCTGACTTTTCTTTGTGATCTTTAATAAAAGTAAAGAAGTTTGCTGGATTACTCCCTGTACTTATTAAGCTCTCGCTTTGAGAGAGTAATGGAATGTCCTTAATCGCGGTTTTTATTAGTTTATTCGCTTGTTTTTCGATGGCGTCTCTTTTATTTTTTCTAGTATTTGGTAAGTATCTTCATCTTGAAGAAAAGCTTCGTTCTTATCAATGTAGTCCTCAGTTTTACAGAGTACGAATTGATTGGTTTTATCCGACCTCACGCATTGTAGATCATTTCTATTTAGAAAAGCTTTAGTCGTTTTATTTTTTTATTTATATCTACACAAAATTTGCTTTTTCTAAGTTTTGCTGTTTCGCAGTCTAAAATTCCTTTTAGATCATTTTCAAAACAAATTAACTTATTTTCTAATTCTAACAGGGATAAATAATATATATATTCTAATAGGGATTATATATATACTATATTCTAATAGGGATTTTCTAATTGGGATAAAATTGAGAACTTTGGGATAAATATTGAAAACGTAGAAAAATTACTACGCTTTGTTTGCTACAATTATGAAATAAAGTACAATGATAAAATCTATAAGCAAATTAGAGGCGTTCCTATGGGATGCCATTTGGCACCGCCTTTTGCAATAATTTTTATGCATAAAATAGAAACTAATGCTTTAGAAAAGTTAAATTTCAACCCAAGTCTATACAAGCGATACATAGATGACATTATTATCGGTCCGTTAGAATACGATGAAGACCACTTCAGGTCAATTCGAGAAGCTTTCGAGTCTATTAATACTAATATCAAGTTTTCAATAGAAGCACCAAAACCACAAAATTGGTTACCTTTTTTGGATATTCAAATTCGCATAAGGGGGGAAATTTAGAGTACTCCTGGTATCAAAAGGAATGCCATTCGGGCATCGTTCTTAGAAAAGACTCGTTCTTACCTGCGCATGTAAAGTCTAACTATGTTAGGAATAGCATTAATACTATAAGCAAACGGTCCAATGACCCCGAAATCAGAAAAGAGAACCTTTCCAAATTTGAAAATATCTTAGAAAATAATGGCTACAACAAAAAAGATACGAATATAAGTATTTTAAGGAAGCAAAGTAAAGCACGTCAAGATGGGAATGTAAATTTCAAGCTACCGTATGTTACTGATCGCTGCAACCGTAAGGTTAATAAATTAATTAAGAAGTATAGCTTACCAATAAGTTTGACAAATGAGTATGGCTGTAATTCAGCGTCTTTTCTAAAAAATAGTAATAATAATAAATCTTGCGACTGTAGTATTTGTAAGGACTTAGTAAACAGTAAATATACTTGTAGAGACCGCTTTGTAGTGTATCAGTACATATGTGTACATTGCGGAGAATTTTACATCGGCAAAACAGCGAGGATGCTAAAAACGAGACATCAAGAACACAAAAGAGCTATAGAAAATAAAAGCATCACCAGTGCCTTATACCAACATCTGCAAGATAAACACAAAGGAGAGGTCAGCATCGGAAATTTTCAGGTCGGTCTCATTAGCAAACTGTTCATCACACGAGACACAACATTAACAGAAGCCAAAGCAATCACATACTTGAAACCTACAATAAACAGGAAATATGAACTGCCACACTACAATCTGACTTCACAATTAGACATGCATTCATACAGACATCACAATTCTTAATATCACTCACTCTTCATATATCTTCACACGGCTTGCTTGGCCCGTAACGCTATTGTAAGATCGACCAACGAAGGCGCTGGACGCCGAAGATCAGTCTGTTTACTTTTGGAATATTACTTTCTACCTAAAACTACTCGGGGATTTTTTGCTGCTATCGTTTCGATAAAAATTGGAAAAAATTAATTTCAACTGAAGTGGTCTCATTCTTTGCCAACAATCAGTTAATTTAATTGGATCACATGAGCAATCACGTAATGGCAATCATGTTTTGTCATTGTCAAATCTAGGAAGACCTTTCCAAAAACCAAGCTTGCCATTGGGAATGGGATTCCAAATGGGAACCCAATAGCTATTGGGATTGGTCTACCAAAAATCCAACCCAATCCCAATAAATCCCAATGGATCCCAATAAGCCCTCTCCCAACAAAATATACATGTAATCGTTGTCATTAGGCAGTACGCTGCAAATGTTTTCGGTTTGTCCTGAGCAGTTCATCTTGCTGTATCTTTAGTCTGACCTTGCCTCTCTCGAATTCGAGCATTGAGAGCTCTTAGTGCGATTCGCACAATCGACACAGTAAGCTTTAGCCCTACTTTGTGGCTTAAATTTGCTCCAAGTTACTAAAAATAGTGGCTTAATTCGGAGATCTTCTTGTGCTTCGACTCATGCTTTGCGCGTGCGTATGAGACATTGATTGGAACGGGTAATAGTATGACGCTGTGACAGTGTCACACCGTCACAGGAACAATGGCTTCAAAAAGACCTCGTGTGGCGAGCTGTTTATTAACACCGCATTATCCGATATAGGCTTAACTAATACCAAGTGTGTTTGTAGTTCATAATACATATCAGCTGTACACGTAGGCCCCTATAAGCTCTTAGGTGAAGACAGTCTCGGTGCAAAATTTAGCCATATAGTAGGCCTATTATACATAACTGTGTGAAATCAATTAAAGCCAGCGTAGTCCTAGGCCTACGTCCGTGGACTTCGTCGATTCAAAAAGTAGCACTTATTGTAGGCCTAAGCGGTAAGGCCCCATGTAGCTTGGGGTCAACGTGTGTATGTTTTCAGCTCTAAAGCAGGCTATCAGAATTTCTATTGGGATTGGGATCCCAATGGGAATTCTCATTGGGATTGGGCTGGAAATTCATTCCAACGGCAAGCCTGCCAAAAAGTGATTGCATGATAGACACTTCATTGATAAATACTTAGTAAGTTACTACCATAGCACATAGGTTTACGAAAATGCATTAGTCCGGTCGGTCGTGGTACTCAAATAATTCAATACGTAGACGACATAACAATATGCATCCCTCTGTTTAAGACTTCTGACAATCATCATGTTACCACTGAACATCAGAACATAATTCAATGGTCAGGGGATAACGGCCTCAAGATGAACCTGAAAAATGCAAGTCGATATGTTATTCAAAGTCTGATCCCACCATTGATGTATGCCTTCCTGATGTTGAGTCCGTAGATGAACTGCGTTTTTTTTAAAAAACGTTTTTTTCTTGGAGTGTTGCTAAACAGCAAACTTATCTGGTCCTCGCATATTCAAACTGTGTGTAGAAATGCTTTACGGCGATTGTACGCTTTACAACTCTTAAAGCCGATCATGTCATCAGATCAACTCCTCGTAGTTTACAACGCTACTATTCGACCGGTTTTGGAGTACGCCTTGTCAGCGTTTGTAAAGCTGCCTAAACATCTAAGTTCGGAGCTTGATAGACTTCAGAAGAGATGTCATCGGATCATCTGCAGGGTACCGTTCAGAAGTCAATGTGATTGTGGTCGTTTTTCTGATCTGTCGACGAGGCGAAAAGTTGCGGCTATGAAACTGTTCGCCTCTGCTGCTTATGACGAGAACCACATTCTCAATGATATTATTCCACCAAAGTCTGGTAGATCTCACCGATTTTTGCAGCCTTTCTCTTCTACGACTAGGTACTTGAACTCTTTCATCCCATTCACTACAACTCTTATGAATGAAACCGCACATAACTTTTGTTTCTTTACAGTTTTCGTCACAATTGATGCCTAACTTACTCTACAATGTGATTTTCAGTATTTTGAAATAGACGATACTTACTTATTAAGCTGTAATCACATGCATGCATTTTCTGCGTCACTATGTTCGTTGAACGAATTTGCATGACAAAACCTGTAAATGCACTGATAACAATATTAAGTAATAACTGATAATTGACATTATATTCTCCTTTATTCTACGAGCTTAATATTTTCCAGTTCAATCACTGAAACACTGCCACTCTGACCATCACGATGGGTTTCATTAGGTTCACTAGAATTTGAATTTATATAAGATATGGTAATTAGAATGCATGAAGCATGTATATCTAGTTAGATACTTTTAAATTAAAATTTCAATGAATGTTATAGATTATTGATAACAAGTTTCGCACTAGGCTAAAGTAAAAGTTTTTTTCGCTTAAAATATGAATAGGCTTACAAAAAGGCATATTATCGACTGTGTAGGCCTACGTGCATATTTTATACTGTGTATCTCACAATAAATCGCTGTTGTGACGTGAATAATTGCAATTAGTTGAATTAATCGGCAACTGATCTAATCAATTAATTGAATCGAAGATGGTTCATCAATCAATTAATTGAAATTAATTTCCAATCGACTTTTTTCCAGCCCTTGATGTTGATACTGATAGAATATTTTTTACAAAGAGACGTAGATCATATGCGTCAGATTCATGCCTTTCTACAGAAAGTCAGATCTTATGTGATTTTTCATGACAATGGAAACTCAGCTTGTTCTGTGAAGCTAGAAACCTACAAATGGCCGATATAGTCCGGCAGCCACAACGAGTTTCTGCAGGGAACGAGACTGAAAATGAGACTTTTACAGAATGATGTACACCCTATGCCTACTACGAATATCTGCGTCTGCCGAGTTCTAGTTAGTTCCCCTTCTTGTCAGACCGGATAAAAAAAAGCACATGTTAGTCCAATCGGACGCAGGTTTTAGTTTTTGGCAAACATAAAATTTTCTATGTTTTCTCTCATCAACTGAAAAGTACCAAGTCTAATGCCATCGGCTTAATATGTCTTCAGGTCATTTCTTGTTCATGAACATTTATCTATGTCGCTTAACACATTCAGATTTGGCAAGCCTCCTAATGTCGGCAAACACCAACATGCTGGTCCACTTTATCCACACTGAACCACATTCTCGCATACATGTTCACAGATTATCCATTCAGTCATACATATTCGCAGAGATATCTATTCATTGATCATAATTGCCATGACAACTGGTGTGTGGTGGTGAAGGCTTGATCCTGCCAATTGACACAGTCGCATGTAAACGGTTGTAGCTCAGTTGGTAGAGCAGAGGTCTAGTTAACCTGAGTCGTAGGTTCTAATCCTGCCAGGCGCACTCCTTTTGTATGCCAGTTTGATCTATTGTTTATTTTATTTAATAACTCTTGTTAAATACATCGTCGATCGAAAACAGGATAATATCAAAAACACATGATAGGAAATGACCTGAAGACATATCATGCCGAAAATAATGGCATTAGACTTAGTACCTTTCATTTGATGAAAGAAAACACAGAAAATTTCATTTTTTCCAAAAACCATAATCTGCGTCCCATTGGATCAACATGTGCTTTTCTTTGATCCGGTCTGACAAAAATAGGAACAAACCAGAACTCGCCAGATGCAAAGCAGGCATTGGGTGTACACTGTACAACTACATCATTCTGTGAAAGTCTCATTTTCGGTCTCGTTCCGTCAGCCGGACTAAATTTCACATCAACACAAGATGCATAATCATGCATAAAACAAAGAGTACAATGGCTGTCGATGTCTTCTGCATGATTCTGGTGCACTTGAGGAGAAGTTCACCGCTAAAAAAACGTTAAATAGAACCGCTCATCTTAAGTGTCTGTAATTTGAAATGAATATTTTGACGATTCACAAAATAACCAAATAAGGACGAGTTAACAACCGGCTGGAGCAGGCAAGTCGTCAATAGTAAACGAAGCGCTTCGGTTTTGCTTCGTACGATTATTCTATAAAAGAATATAAATTTGTCAAATGAAAAGGAAGGTCTATTCCCAATATTTTATGACATGAAAACTCACCTGCCGTCCGACCTTGCCCATTAGCCACATAGGTCTATGATTATTTCTGACATACACTGTCTAGCTAGTGCGACAAGACTAGTCTACATGCGGTGCACGTAACCACAGAATTAGACAACTTGTTTGTTCAGCGATTCTAGAAGGGATGAGTCGTATGTCGCATAATATTGGAAATGGCACGCAACAATAAACTGTCAGACGACTTTAGGATACCAGCCAGTGTGTGGCGTGCGTGTTGTAATATCACTTCACACAAAACACACATTGCTGTCTAGCTGTACATCAGTGTATTCAGTGAAAAATGTTGAGAAGGCGATGGTGAAATCATTAGGTGAACCAATTATCGTGCGCCTGTTATCTTCTGTTATCGGAAGGATCAACATTTCTCAATTCTTTGAATATGAAGGAATTGTGGCAATCAGAGCACTTTGATGGAATTTACAACAATCTGCAATCCACGCACAACTTCCTATCTCTGTAAGGTTTTGGGAATTCCTTTTTGCCTGCTTACTAAATTCAGTATGTGCAATCGTTTTGAATTAGTCTGTACTTCTAGTAAACTGAAAGAGTTAAACAATCTAATTCAGTGCACGTAGCACGTTGATGGATCTGAAAAATGGTCGTTCATTTGCTTTAATGACAATTGTGTCTGCTCTCTGCATCTTTACATGCACTGAAGACAATGAACAAGCATTGTTAAAATGTCAATTGAATGTGGGCTATTTGAATTGTGATTACACGGATACGTTTGGATAAGAAAGAACATCGCTGACCTTCCCCGCCGTTACCCTTTTATTAGCACTAACTCCCATTACTTAAGAATTTGTTACAAACACATCAGGGTCCATTCTTACAGTACATAAAATACACACCGCACATTCTATGCATGTCCATGTATGAATCAATGCTTGACATTTGCATTACAGAAAGTCATTCACATAATATTCATGCGGCCTTTATTAAATCAGTGGTTAACAACACTAGAAATAATTTACTAATTACTAAGTTGCTCAAAGAACCTTTTCACCAGATTTATCCTCTGGTTACTCTTAGAAGATCACCTAAGACTATTGGGATGATGACCAAGATCTAGAGTTACATCCTGATTAGCCCGGCTTAAGCGGAAGAGGCTTCTGATCGACCGACCTGTAATTAATATTTTTGCGATGGATGCAGCATCTGCGATAGACTTCATGGCTCATATTTCTGAATTTCTCATTTTTCAATTAGTCGACCGTTGAATTTCGATTGGATTTCTGTCATAACCAGAAAATAGCTCGTAATATCTTGATCATAGATAACAAACATATATAATTTTAGTGCTTAATCGCCCGCGCTTACATGCATGAAAAAGATGACGGGCGACGCATCTCATGACCATCGAAGTTAAAGCGTCTGCACGATTGATCCAGTTTCTCCTCCGGGCAAGCTTTCAATAGGCTATTTTTCCATGGTTCAACATTTATCTATAGATTTAGCCTTAAAGCCTGGTGCACATTAGCTGCTAACGTAGTTCTACGTCTGTAAGTTCGACATTTCCTAGCTTCGATACATCGTTGATTCAATTCATTCGTAGCTCGTGCTCATACTCAATTCTCATGCTCAATTCAATGCTCATACTCCAACCAATTCTCATATTTCACATTTCAAACCGCACGCTTACTGACTGTGAGCTGCAAAATCAATAATTTTTGAGTGTCAATCTTTTTTATATTCCCATGAGCCAAGTTATATGAATTTCAAGTCGTAGCTATTATAATTTTGGAGTACAATTACAGAATATCTAGGAGGTTCCAGGAACCTCCTCCCGTGTAAAGCAGGTTTGACTTCA
Source organism: Prostheceraeus crozeri (assembly GCA_907163375.1). Classification (NCBI taxonomy): domain Eukaryota; kingdom Metazoa; phylum Platyhelminthes; order Polycladida; family Euryleptidae; genus Prostheceraeus; species Prostheceraeus crozeri. The sequence goes on from CAJQUW010015462.1 coordinate 294,602, forward strand.
TCATTTATGAAAAGTCAACAGATAATGGCACCATGCTTGAACAAGAAACCAAAAATCGGAAAGCCTAAAATTAGATTAAGGATATAGAATACTCATGAGCATTCTTTATCAAGAAGGCCTGAATATGTACTGCAATAATAGATTGCGACACCAGGAGGCTTTGTCCTGGTCAATATACTGTACATGCTCACTGTTTGAGCACTATGCTTCAGTGTCATAACAGGCCCGATTTTTGTGGCCGGCAGCGTACTGACTGCGATTCCCGAATCTGACCGGTCATCGACTGGTTTTTGCAACATCTTCCTCAATAAATCAAAATAGACATTTGAAAATCTGCATTTTTGACAAACCTAGGACGATGCATTTTCTCGCTGTGATTGTACATATTAAATGGATAGAAAACTGACCGTGCACCTTCATCTTTATTCTGAACTGCTTTTGCATGATAACTCCGTAGAACTACATAAAGACACTCCCCTGCTTTTCATCTCCACCTGAGTAAAGTAACTGTGAAGGCTTTAGAACCATCTACTTCAATTGTCTTATTCATTTCTAAAAATTTTGCAGTTCCATAGATTTTAGGTTATCCAGATTTGTCCAATAATTATTAAATTAATGAGCTTTTTGAGCCCCCAACCCCCCCTAAAAACTCGTGTGGCAGCCATTGACCGAAGAAAAGCATTCGATAGGCTATATAGTAGATTAAAGTTTTGTAATAGTCTACAGCTCTAATTCTGTGGTTGTTTGTCTTATCAAAAAATCTGCCAAAGCCAAAAATAGCAAGCATCCAACAGCAAGGGATTTCAAAATGCTTTGATTTATTTGAAATCCGCAATCTTCTTTTTTTTGCTTTTCTGACTGTGATTGTTGCTATTGAGCCGTCAATTTTCGAAATACTTAGACATCATTTTAAGTATTTGTCATATCAACAAATTGCAAAGTTCAATAGTAAGAATCCCTCCAACTAAACTTATTCTCCAAATGCTTCCGAATTGCTATAGCAACAGATCAATGACAGAAAGAGAAGTGTATTAATAATTAATTGACTTCATCAGTTTCGTTACACTGCAGTGACGTCTGAAATAATTTGAAGAGCAAATCTGACATGAATCTGTGAACGGCTTCTACTTGGATGAATCTTAATTTGTGGTGTAGAAATGTTTCAGGTTCCCATCCTGAAGACGCAAACTTTCTCACTATTTGACAATTCTCAGGCGTTTCTTAGAAGAGACTTCCCTTAATTTCCATAGCTAAATTGTGGAAATTCTTAAAGATTTTCGAAGCGTATGATGAATTGGTCAAAAACTACTTTGATTTAGCTCATTTGATTTAAAACCTCTTCTTGATCGACACGAGCATGACGTTGAAAGTGTATGACCCAGAATCGTGAAGATTGCTGAGCGACGTGTACACAGGTCGCTCTGCAATCTTCACAGTTCCATGCTTGAACCAAGGTCTCCTGGAGGCGGAGCGAACACTCTACCACAAGGCCACAGCGTCGGTAGTAATGAGTTTCTTCCGTATTGCGTGCAATAGGCTCACTGGGTTGTGTGTTTGCGTCACACTAGCCTCAACACAACGAAATTTGCATCAAAGTATTTCATCATTATCAATGACTTGTTGAAACTGCAAATGTGTGAAGATGAATCTTCATACCCGGTTGAGTCTGGTACCGGTCCGATTCTGGCCAAGAGCATCATCCCAGACCCAGTCCAACCTATTTACATGCTTGAATCAACTGAATATGAATATCATCTTTTACAGCATAAGGCGAAATCTGGACGCCATATGAACTAATGAAATATAGGTCTAAATATCATCATGTTGCTGCAGACATTCCCATCTACGCTTGCTAATTTTAACGAAAATATGAGAATTCAAGAGTGTTTCTTAACCTTAGTGCGCTGTGTTTTTCATTAAACAAAATAATTAAAGTTTTCTATCTCCCACATTTCGCATATTATTGCTGAAATTTACATGCACGCCTGCATGCTCCACAATGCGGGCCGGCATGTGTTTGTTTGGCGATTGAGATCGATCGGTGTCGTCAGCTGTGAGAAAATGTTTCATGTTCATCAGTCTCACCTCATGCGGTATTTGCAGCACGTGATCAGGATTTTGGAGCCTTGGTCCAGCTACCACGGCTCCAGCTCCGGTTCCTACCTAAGACCCTTCGACATATAGCCGGGCCGGGCCGTCAACGTGAGATAGAAAATGAACCATTCTAAGAATGATGTACACCGAACAGCTATAACGAAACTCAGGATAGAAAATGACCGGAAGATATTCCATGCTGAAAATTATAACTAGTGACTTAGCTGGCGCATTCCACTTAAGTTTTTTTATGAGGCATGAATCGCAGAGGGAGCCAAGTATATTTTCTCTATTCTTAATGAACCGACTGAAGTATCTGATTTAGTCCATACCGCGACCGCTCCTAGCGTTTAATCGGAGGCGAGTGTAGATAGTTCACTCTACTATAGAGTAAGCATTATTAATGAAAAAGAGGCATTTTTGTTTGATACATCGGCCCAGTGAAAGGTTTTCAAAAACTTCAATCCGCTTCCACTTGGATGTGAATTTTTTATCCTGTCTGATAAGAACAGGAGCCGGACAGAACTCAGCAGACGCGCAGATTCGTAGTTGCCATGGAAATGGTGCACTGCATTCTCCGAAAGACGAGATGATTCAGCCACGTAGCTGTCAAGCTTCTAATATTCATCAATCAAGTGAATAATTGGATATCTCCAAATTGAGAAAACGAAAATTCTCTAAAAACAGTCGATACCGAAAGAAGACTAAGATGTGAAATTCTCGATTCAGACAAGAAATCAAATTTCTCGAGTCTCATCGATGTCTACTGTATATAGACTGACGTCCTGCTGCCGACGGTAGGTCATGCTGGCGTCCGTTTGAGTAGTGGATTATTGAGAAGTCCTATACAAATATTTCCTGGACTAGAATTTTCAGTTGACATTGGAATTACTGAACAATCAATGAATTGGCACCATTTCGTTGAAATTCAATTCGTTTTTAATAATTCCTGCTCACTAGAAATCAAAATGAAGGCAGAGTCGATTAAAGAATTTGAAAATAATGAAATGATTACAATTAGCTGGCTGCGTTTTGTAGAAGAAGGTACAAGTGATAAGATCAATGAGCATCTATGGACAACACCGGCAGATGTGAGCATTGCGTGATTTCACAGTGGCAATCACAGATTACCTATAATGAAAAATGTTCATTTATAACTAATGAGATCAACCTCTACACTTGCGAAATGGCATGATCAGCAGAGTGCACTTCGTGGGAAATTTTTCTTAATATTTTTTATCATTGACATTTATATTTTAGACATTGTCACCAGATTATTATGAAACATTTTCATTTTGTTTGGAATATATATTGACCCTGGCTGCATACGAGGTACTTAAGGAAAAAGTTGTCAAATATTTTTTGCTAAATCATAGTTGCGTCTAACGGTAAGCGGATATACAGCATAACACTTCATTAGCACCTGAGCAAAAGCTACTTACATCAGCTTAACGTCTGGGAACGAGATAATGCAATGTTATCTGCTGTAGTGGAAACACGGCGTTGTTTGTCTGAATTTTCAAAAATGCATTCTGGGTGCATTTAGAAATCATTCTAGGTATTAGTTTTCTATCTACTGAGAATATCAATTTAAAAGAGAATTTTTGGTTGATTGGGGTTTAAAAGAAAGTTTTATTTTGTTTTATTGATTTTTTTCAGCATAATTCATATTAACTTTGATAGCATACTACCAACAATGTTTATATGCAACAATAACATCGGTTGTCTTGACGTTTTCATTATCTTTAACAGCAATTCGGCCAAGCTACCGGTTACGAAGAATGTCGTATTTCTGCTATTCATGCTGTGGAAGAATTGTGCCCTAAAAGTGGAATCATAATCATAAAAATGACAAATCTCATTTTGAGTTTCAAGTGAATGTTGGATAATTACGTTATTGAATGTATCAAACTCGTAAGTACATGGATCTACATTAACAGCGATCTTTGACCATCCAAAACTTGCCAGACGATTGGAATCACAACTTTAGAATTGCCGTTTTCTGATGTTGAGTTACAATCTACGAATTAAAAATAATAAGAAGCTCGTGCGCGAATTTAGGAAGAAAATGTCACTCTCACGCTGTGTTAAGATGAATTTGATAGTTACTATCAAATAGAGTAAGTAGGCATTTACCAGGCGGCAGAGTGCTGATTAGCTTCATGGTAAAATTTTATAGGAACAGCAAGTAGTGAATACCCGTCACAATTTCACTTACGTTACTATTTCCGCATCTCAAATTTGCCCGGGTATCGCTACAACTTAAAATAGGGAGTTGTGTCGATGTTGATTGATGTGAACTAGGCCTGCTAATGATTCCTGATATTGGATGAAGTGGCAGCTATTCAGGTCTGTTCCTATTTTTCAACTGAGGATGCAACTCAATACTTAACTATTTTATTTGTACAATGCTGATTAAGCTTTATTCGGAACGCGTGTGGTATTCGATAGTTCATCACGTGGCAGACGTGCAGTCAAAAAAATAATCATCACTTTTTTCAAAAAACCGATCTTTCATGCCATAGTGCATCTACGGAAATCCCGACACGTGTAATCAACTCCAATTTTGCACAATTTTGTCCTTATTTGTACATCTTCTGTCGCTGAAGATTAGTGCTTCGATGAAAATAAATATTAGGCCAGATATATTTTCTGGAGCTTACAAGAGCAAAATGCAGGGCAATCATAAACAGACAACTCAGCGAAGATTGGAAGAAGCGGACGTTAAAGGAAAAGTCAGACACCTATACTCAAGGGTGTGACTATCATCACTCATTTCCTGATTATGAACAAAATAAAGACAGCAAATGCTTTTATTTTCAGTTACGAGCGTAGTTACTTCGGTCTATAACAAAATTCATCATTCACAACTGTCATTCATGTCATTCTCACATACAGTTCAACTTGTCACCTCATGGTTCAGTTCAATTATTCTCCTTCATTGCTCAGTATAGTCGTTCTGTCATTGATGTGTGTGGTTCATATTAAATTTTCTGATGATAACAAGTGATCATTCGCTTAAACTATAAATCATTACTAGATATCATTTACGTCATCTTGTCATTCCTCATTTCCAAGCATGAGAATTTTCCGTAGTTTCGCTGATGTTGATGTCACTGTCAATCATAAAATAAATCATTTATAACACAATTTTTCTATTACATGTCTGATATTACTATGTTTACAATGGATAGCATGTCAGTAGTATGTTGATGATTGTGTTTTTAAGGAGTTCATCCATAGAAATCCGACATCTCGCATTGTTTAAGTCAGGGAGGCTTGAATGGACAGTTTCAGCTGCTCGGTCATGCGCCGATTGGTAGATCTTTAGAAGAAGCAAATAACTGAAACATGCAATAGTTGTAGATTCTTGCCGCAAGCTAATTAATTCAAAATGCTTTTATATATAAATAGGAATAGCAATAACCGTGAATATTTACAAAGTCCACTGAAACCCGCCATTGTTTAGGCACCGTTGTCATGACAACACTTGTCCATGGCCGTCTCAACGACTATTTTCTCCAAGAAAAGGTTTATTGATCTTCATCATAGGTAATGTCATGCTGGGTGCAGAATCCCGGCCTGTGGACCCGAAGCTGGCCTGTTTCCGAGCAACTTTAAATTATGTAGCAAAAACGTCGGAAATCGCATCATGCCTTTCTTCGTACTTTGGTGATCATGGAAGCACCGTGTGCATTGTCCATAGAATGCGATCTGTCCATAAGCGCCCTGTGGCCTTCATCCATTGACAGAATTGAAAGAAAATGTCTGCGGTATTCATCATGACTCAAATTATGAGCTTTAGAAGTCGGTCAATGGTTGGATTAGAGCACAAAACAACGATTCTATCCTTGACGGCTTTCATAAACTGCACTGATGAATCGTTGAAGAAAGTGAGTGAAGACCGCGGCCGATCACGCCGAAAAATAGGAACTGCTCTTTAATTGCAAGTTTTGCAAGTTTCTTCTCGAAATCATGCACTGTTTGTAAAGACAATTATAATTCTTGCTGACAAAACGTTTTGCTTTCTTAAAATGTCTATTTTGGAAACTTCAATTACTAGTTAAAGGCGAGGAGGGATTACCTTTCTGTCAACCCTTTTATAAGGATATGTGCTTTAGCCGAGATTTTAACAAGAAGTCCATACAATGTACGGACCATATAGCGTTTAGAAGCTAATATATTTAATTAGAGAAAGCGATATTTTGGAAATGAGAGAGAACTCACCCGTCAGATGTCCTCCACTTACTTATTGATGAAACGTATTAATTTGTTTTGCATAAATTCAAATAGGGAACTGGGGAAATAATCATTGAAAAAGTCAGACGAACTTTGCTAAAATACATTCAAACCGCACTAAATTTGATGTCTTTCCTTGGTGGCCCATTGCGGGAATTTCTTTTTTAGTGCAGACCGCTAGCAAATCATCGACAAATCAGAAATGTCCAATTTATAAAATTTAATTCTGTTCAACATGAGTTTTTGTTAGCCACCAGATGAATAATGAAGATTATGCCATATTATGCACTTAAATTGATAATTGATGAAAACGACAGCTTTTACAATGCAGCAGTACTTTCTGAGAGCATTCCTTTTCATGCAATCGTGTCAGTGTTTTAGAACAAAGCTGTAAATATGCAAAAAATTAGGCAAAATGAAATACCCGAACGTGCGAAATATATGTAAAACCCAGAATGGTGGCAGTCTAGCCTGATCGACCAGTTACCGGCCTTACAATAGCCATGTACCATCGTTGGAGGCCCTGATATTTTGCAACAGGCATACAGAGATGCTCCTTTACGCCGAAAAGGGACATGCCTACTCCTTCTTTAAGTTCCTTAACCCTATTTCACTGCAAAACACATTAAAAGGCATTGCTTTAAACATGAAAAATTACGTTTAACCTTGCTGAATGAAGCATCTTGATGGTATTGTTTAAAATTAAAATTTTGTAATCAATTCTGAAAGCACTTCCCGAGCACATTAACAGCGTTGCTAAGTTTCAGATTTTGCATAATAATAATAATAATAATATCGTTTATTTCAACTACCCCCAGTACTGAGAATCGTGGGGGATATTACAAATTTCGCAAGTATAAAAACAAGGCAGAAAGTAAGTTTCCAAGTTAGTCTTCAGATAGGAAAAAACATGAATATCAATTGATAATTAAAATCCACTGTTCCATAACCTCGACATGACCACTACAAATGAATGCTGTTGAATAGAGTTAGATACGACCGGAAGACGAAATTTGCCGGAGTATGGCAGCCTTGGAAGAAGAATGTGATGTAGAGGGTGTTCAGTATCAGCAACGATTCTTTTAAATAACTTCAAGCGAGCCATAGTTCTGCGATAACTAAGTGGAATCATTCATTGACACTTACAGGAAGAGCCACATATTACACGATGTGACCGAGATTGCACCTTTTCCAAAAGAAGTGATGGATAGCTCTGTAGACTCACAAAAAGAGGTGAACAATATTCCATTATGGATCTGATACATGCTTGATAGATGTGTAATAAATCCTCATGATTAAGAAACGGCTTCAGCTGACGTATGACATGCAAACGGGATGATGATTTCCTCGAAATTGCCTCAAAATGGGATCTCCAAGTTAGTCTCCTGTCAAAAATCACTCCAAGGATCTTCAAGGTATCTACACTTGGAATTCCTCTAAGTTCCCAACTGAAGTCATTCTTGCTTGTACTCAAAGTAATAGACAGTTGTCTACACTTATTGGTCTTGACACGCATCTTGTTATTTGCCATCCAGTCCAGAATCAGTTTATAATGATCAGATAAGGGACTAGAAGATTGTCTCTTAGGTACAGCATCACACAAAAAAATGTCATCGGCATATTTGAGCAGACAGATGTTGTCATCACCTATCATTATATCAGCCAAAAAATAACTGAAGAGAGTTGGTCCAACCGATGATCCCTGGGGCACTCCACTTGTTATCTGACGAAAGGGACTGTGTTGCGATTTCCAACGAACTCTTTGTGTCCTTCCTTTAAGATAATTGTCAATAAATGACACCAAAAAAGGGTCAAAATTGCCATGCATCATTTTCTGTATTAATAATCTGTGAGACACGCTGTCAAACCCTTTTTCAATATCAAGCGCCAGCAAATGACATGCACCAATATGATCAGATGATAGTGCATTGCTAATATAGTCTGTCAAATGAATAAGTGCACAACTGGTCGAACTATTCTTTTTGTAAGCGAATTGATTGCGATCCTTGCAAAAAGAAAATTCATCAGAAAACCATTTCATGATATAACGCTCAAGTATTCTAGCTGGCATAGGCAAAAGAGAAATTGGACGTGTGTCAGATAATGTTGGTCTCCCGCTTTTAGGCAAGGGAATAATGTCTGCTTGCTTCCAAAGAATCGGTAAATTAGCTGTGATCATGCACTTATTGAACAACAGGGTAATTGGCTTCGCCAAAACATCAGACAGCTTAACCCAGATAACTGTAGGGACAGAATCAGAACCAGGTCCTTTCTTTGGATTAACCCGACACAAGAGCCGTTGTACTTGCAACTCTGAGAACTGGAAAGGAACAATGTAAGGCAACACCATATGAGGATTAGGATCAGGATTCATTGCAGAAGCGTATCTATCATTGAGATCGAGAATAATATCACGAATATGGGTATTTGGAGTGCACTTAGACAACCAATCGGGATCCCTCGACGAGCCGATAACTTTATCACGAATCTGCCAAATTGAAGAGCGGTCACGCTTGATACGAGTAGCCCAAATACGCTTAGCATTGAAAATAGCATTTTTAGCCTTGTCACGGAAATGCTTATATAACGTCCAGTTGCCAGATCTATAGGCCACATATCGCTTGTTTATCAGAACTTTTACACTTGTAGTCATCCATGGCTTATCATTGGGAGAAAAACGTATCACATTATAAGGCAATGAAGATAAACTGTCATTTAAGATGTTATAAAATAATGAACACATTTGATCCAATTCCAGATCATGGAAAATACTTTCAAAATCAATGGACTGAAGATGTTGTCTAATTGAAGCAAGTAGCCAATTCTAGCCCCTTTCACCACCATTTGCACTTAAGTACATGCCCTGCTCTTTTATCGGAGCACACGCCCACGCATCGGGTAGCGAAGAAGACAGGAATCAGAGCACACGCCCACGCATCAGAGCACGGGTAGCGAAGAAGACAGGAAACAGAGCACACGCCCACGCATCAGAGCACGGAGCACGCATCGGCGCACTTGGGGTAAGAGCACCAATCGGAGCACGCGGCGCCGAGCACGTGTGATGAGTCACAGCAGGGTATATAAGGAAAGGCGCTGTCAGAGAAATTCATTCTCATCCTATGCCGACAACAGTAACGTTACGCCCTCTGGCTGCGACACGTCATCCCAAGGAGGAGATATCCTATACACCTTATTCATCGAAAGACTTTATTGTGGAACGAGACTGTAATACACTGTATATTATTCCGACAAAGGAGAAGAGTGTGTCGTTAGAGAAGATTATTGCAGAGCTTCGTATTCAGTTGCTGAATGTAATACTGTATGGACCACGCTTCTTGTTTGATATTCGAACATCTGCAAAGTTCCCCAAAGGTGCACTGGACGTGTCCTATCGCTATTTGAACATTGGTGACGATTGGGACGTGGAAGAACTGATCGATTCGTTGCAGAAGAAGTTACGTTCTCAACTGGAGTGTCGTTATTTTGGAGGAATCTTGTGTATGCAGATTGACATTGGGTTTGGTTCATTGTTTACGTAAGATACATGATCTGAACCACGATATAATGGAGCCACCAACAAAGAAGAGGCGAACCACAGTCCGTCCCCGCCCTCAACCCTATTATGAGTGCGAGTTTTGCAATAAACGCTTCCGACTGTTTTCACAATGCATCCGTCATGGACGCAAGGAGATAGGGAAGGAGTATTGCGATCGTTGTGGGAAATGGTGGACTACCGATCATCAGTGCTCACTGGATAGAGGTTATTGGGGCGACAAGGAGAGTGAGTTCACCTGCCTGCTTTGCAAACAAGACTATAATATGGAAGCTTACCATAAACACCCATGTGTGGGTCGGTGCAGGTACTGTGATGAGAAGATTCAGGAGGAGGAGAATGAATGGAATGAACATTTATGTCCCTATTTGAGCATGTATATGCCCACCGAACCCTTGGACCCGAATCGCCCAGTGGAGCCGGAGAGTACGAATTCATATCTGTACGACTTGTCAAAAGTGAAGTTGGCACGCTGTCCCTGGTGTCATAACATGTACCAAGCATTTTTCTTATGGGAACATGTTTGCAAAAAACATAAGGAGGTGCGTGGATGGAATCCGTCGTGGAGCAAGACGAATGAGGCATGCGACAACTTTGTCTATATGTGTGTCTGTGGTGAGATGCTGCACCGTGACGTGGAGGAAGAGAAGGTCCGTCAATTTATCTCGCTGCATAAGGAGCATATGGGCAAGAAAATATGGAAAAATCAGCGCGAAAAGTTGAAACGGATATATGAGAGTCAACCGAATCCGCCCAAGGAAGTGAATAGTGTCCCCCAAGCCTCGCTTCGACCAGAGAATAGAAATCGGGACCCACGCAAATATTCATTTGACTTTAGTAAGAAACGAGGGAGACCTCTGAAACCCATTGTTTTTAAGAACCAATTGAATTGGTTCACGTATAATGTAGATTTGGATGATGAATAAATGTAGTAATCAATCTCCTATTGTTGTGACTAAGTTATGATTGGGAAGCGTAAACATTAATCATGACACGCCGTAAACGACGTCAGAGAGGAGGAACTGTAAGACATGTGAAACAGTATATAAAATCTCAACTGCATCGTAGAGGGCGTGAAGCTTTTCAGAGACATAAAGGTGAATTGATTCGACGTCATTTGGGCAATACGTTGTTGCCAGCAGCGTGGCGACCACGTTATAAATCCAATAATCAAATGATAAAGGAAGAATGGCAACGGTTGAAACACGATCTAAATAGGAACAAGTTGGGAAAGTTAAAGACGTTAGGGAAACTATTAATGAAGAACTAAGTAGGGACATCTAACCTATCACGGTAATCATGCAACGTGGAGGTATTTATCGCGGAAGCCGCCGTCAGAAAGGGGGCATTTACCGTGGAAGTCGAAGACAAAAAGGTGGAATCTACCGCGGGAGTCGTAAACAAAGAGGAGGCATCCTCCCATTTTTACTCCCCCTCGTCCCTGCACTTATTGCCGCAGGGAAAGCTGCAGCGTTGGGAGCAGCGGGTGCAGCCGGTGCCGCAGGCGTAAGTGCTATAGCGAATAAAATATCAGGAGGAGGAAAACGTCGAAGGAGACGTCATCATCGCTAAACCAATCATGTTGTACACCACCCTAGGGAAGGGTATATAAGTCGAGACACACAAGACGAGATTCATTTCACGATGCGTCGGATTCAGCATTTGGGCGAGCTCATGCAAGGTTCTTATACCATTACATTTGATCATCCTAAAGTACAACAATGGTGGGTGGAGCAGAAGAAGCCGGTGCGCAATTTCATCGTATTTGATACGGAAGGAGATCCCATGCAGGAAGTCGCTGCCATTTGGTGTCATTATACGCCCAGAGACGATAAACCGACTGGATATGTGACCATTACATCGCGCTTCCATGACTTTATCAAACATGAGTCATCGGGGTGTGATGTTTTTGCGACTCAATTTATTCATGGTCTCAACCCACGTGTGATTGGGAAATGTGGTGCAGAAGAGAATGTGATTATTCACCGTTTTAATTTCTGGGTCCATGAAATGACACGCGAGTATGGAGACGCGGAACTGATTGTAGGGAATGGATTATCGGAGATGGAAAGAGCTTGGTTGAAAAGCATAAAACTCTTGGAAAAAGTGACCATGGATAGTATTTCTCTCCCCGAATGGTCTCAACGCATTGACTCTCATTGGAATATTTTCACCTCATGTATGCGGGATAGTGAAGTGTATAGACTTGGTTACAAGGAACATATGCGTCGCGGATGTCACTGGATGAATCATTCCCAGTATGAAGGGAAAGAAGCGTACCGTCGAGCCCTGTTACATTTACGCCGAGGGAAAGCACTCACAGAAACGCAAGCTGCCAAGGTACAGTATGGGTACCACTGTGCACTGTCAGATGTGGTTGAGATTCTTCTTCATTATTGCTTTGAACTACACTATCGACTTTATGTGCATACACTGTATTTAAATTATGATTCCTGTGAAGCTGCATGGGCCTGGACCAAGGTTGATCCCATCACTGTGATGCATGAATCAACCACGGTGGACAATGGACAACTCCACAAGTCTTATATTGTTCATTATTGTAACTTAAGTGACTATGCCGAACATCGTACCTTGTGCAAGAATAATGCATGTTGTGAAATAACTCAAGAAAGTGCATCTCTATAATAAAATGTTATTCCAATGACCTGTTATTTTTGATAATCATTGACTTGGGAATGATAGCACTGTCAATTTTATGAATGCTAACGTGTAAAATTTTTATGAACGATTTCCAATCTTAAAATTCAATCATTGATTTTAACTTCTATTCTATCATGATATGTCCTATAACCCAGTTCACCCTTGAATAAAATAGTCATAGCTTACCATGTATGTTTATTGAATACATGTATCAAAATATGAAGTAGAAGAAGAAAGATACACAAGTTAAAACACCCAATCGTCAACAAAGTCTACGTCGTCCCAAAATGCAACCGCTTCATCCAAGTTTTGCAATTCAGTTCTAACGTTATACCGACTACTCAAATTAGTCAGTGGACGGCGAAATGGATGACGATTAAGATCCAGTTCGGGATAGCCAGCTGCATTCGGTGGGGTATTCTCCTTCTCATCTGTCAAATAGTCCTCCACCTGACCATCGCTCATACTCGGTGGTCCGAGATCGTCGAAACTAGACGTAGAAAGTTCAGGGGTTGGTGGGATGTGAAACGGTCCATCGATGGTGGGTGGTGTTGGCGGGAGGGAATATGGTCCGTCCAGATCGGGAATAGAGCCCCAGTGGGATGGGAGATCCGTAGGAAAATCGTCATCACTGATCGAAGGTAATGGGCTGGCTGGCGATAAAGGTAGTGTGCTTGGTCTTGGTAGTCGGCTGAGATCAACCATCTTCTTGTATGTTCACGAGTGTTATGAAGGCGGAACATTTTCGACTTGGCTTTATAGTGTTGCAATTGTCCCATCCCCTGCTCCGAGCATTAGACGTGCCCCATTCCATGCTCAGAGCACAGAACAGAGCATTGGGTGTCCCCCATTCTATATCGGAGCACCTATCGATTGGAAAACTAGGTAAAAATAGAGAAACGATCAAGACACATACATGATGGAAGACTTTCACGTGTACACCTATCCAAATCAGCTCATTATTTACCCGAAAACGACATGTCAACCGCACGCGATGTTGGAGAAAGTGATTCCCTATGTGAAGGAGAAGATCAAAGTGAAGCCTGAATGTGAACTCTCCATGGATACATTCACGATTTATGAATACAAAAGAAATGGTTCTCCACCATTGATGGGTGCCAGTGAACGGTATTATGAAAGTGACGTCGAAGAAATGGATGACTATTTAGCCTCACTAAAGAACGTATGGGACTATGAATTTATGGACAGTGATAACAAAGAGATTCTTGGTGTCTATTGTATAACGTTTAATTTTGAATATTTCTCTGTTGGATGGACATCAGAAGAAGAAGAATATGTAAGCGACGCAGACTAAGTATGAATAAAGAATGTCGTTTTATGAATCATGTTGCTTTTCCATATTATAAGCATTCTGCTATTGGGGTTGATAGATTTGGAAAAACATGCTACTGGTACTCCTTTTTCTTCTGAGAGAGATTGTACGCATACTCACCGCGATGAGTGACTATTTAAGTTATGGATCCTCACGCTCTCTCAAATAAGATCATGTTACTCCTACCCTATTATCGAAAAAGACGACATCGCCCTATTCGGACAAGACATCTTCGAAAAAGACGATCGCGTGGAAGATGGACATCACGCCCACAGACAGTTCGACCACTCCTTCGCACCAAGCGCGGATGAAGATTCTTATTGATTTTTGGTTCGATGAACGCATCCGAGGCAATGATATCCCCACATTAGAAGAGTTTACCGACACGTCCACCGTCTATTTGAATCAATTGGTACTGAATGACCGCTATTCCATCGTGGGACGTGTGTATTTACTCATGGCTATTTTTGAGGATGACGTTTTGTATGAGGACACACTATGGAAGTTTATGAATGAAAAACATTTGACCTATGTACAAGAGCTGTATCATAAACGTGTGATTTCAGCAGCAAGTCTTATTTATATCAAAGAGACATTGAATCGTATCTGTGCTCATTTCAGTATTTTGTTTCAATGGCCAACAAATGTATTTAAGCATGCACAGGAACACACAACAAAAATCAACCATGAAGGGAGGAGCGCGTGAAAGTGAAGAGACCCTGACGTTGCGAAAATTGAGAATAACCCTATGTCCTATCTGTAAATGCCCTTATCAAAAAGATCGTCTGAGAAGGCATATTTATAATTCACACCATCTAAAATATAAATCAAAAGAAGAGATCAAAGCAAGTGAAGAGTTCATCTATGCATGTCTATGCGGGGAAACCCTCGATGGAACGGTGGATAGGAAGACAGCTCAACAATTTGCGCGGCAACATACCCATATTTTAAACGAGCGAATGGAGGGAGAAAATGTGAGCAAACTCAAGTATATTATTCAACAGCATGTTCCGAGACCCTCTTTGAAGGTGTCCTCTACGTTGACAGGACAAGATCGTCAATTATCACCCACCGCACGTCGTGCAACCTCCTTGCGACCCCCTCAACCTATGAATACAGATTTGGATGCAGACGATAGTCTAGAAGCACTCATTCGACCCTCTCCAGCGGATCATCGCGCCTTAGCAACACCTGATCCTGCTCACGCTATGCTACAAGCTGTCGTGAAAAGTATGGTTGACGATCGAGCCAGAGTGGATGCTCCCCCGGATCCCACCCATACGGTCCATCAAATACAAGAAGAATGGAATCGATTGCCGCCCGATGTTTTAGCCATGGCTGCGAATGAGATTGATATGAGTCCTCTATCGTTAGAGAATATTCAACCTACACTAAGTCATGTGACATTTGATAATTACCCAGGTCCTGTCAATGATCACAACAGTTATGTCCAAGCCATGTCGAACACAGTGGGAAATCCAGAGGTACAAGAATCAAGCGAACCTCGCCAACAACACTCGGTGGGGGTAGGAACCCCTCAACAACAACACTCAGTGGGGGTAGGAACCTCTCAACAACCCATGGACGCACACCCCGTGGAGGAAAGAATGTTTTACCCAGTCAATTCACCTGTCATTGACAACTCCCACGAGTACATTATTCAACTGAACAATTTGAAAAACAGCGCCATTGTTCAACTGTTGAACGATTCTATTCGTCTCCATGAACGTCATTTAAATGCTCGCAAACGCATCTTGCACGTGTTGGAAGATGCATTTAATCAACACATTCATGAACCCAATCGTACAGATGGCAATGGAGACTATTTGGATGAGACATTGGAAAGCATGCGTGACTTGCTGACTCAAAAGGAAGAGTTTATTGCCCACTTAACCAACCAAAATGCAGACGTCCACGCACGCTACATGAATTTGGTGAACGCCATGTAAACTAAGTTATGTGGGATAGAGGATGATAGACAAGAATGACGTGTCAGTGTGAATCATGTTCAAGTCGACGTCAGGACTTTACCAATGTACTGAAATCCCTAAGTTCAGGGATAGGATGCTCGAAAAAGAAAATTAACCGTCATGTCGATCAATTGCCTGAGGAATATGTCAAGGATATGCAAGCACTCATGAGCAGAATGCGAGAGAATCCAGGGAAATTAACACCTTTACAGCATGAGTTTATTCAATCTTACAAAGGCATTCTCCGCAAATTTGTGAAACCACCCCCTCAAACTCGCAAATACTTGGGCCAAAAACGGAAATTTAACAAGAAACAAATCCCCTTCGCACAAGCCTATGCCATGGCATATCACGATAATCCAGCAGCTTTCAAACAAGCCTTACATGCATCGATCGGCTCCAAACACTAAGTAAACCATACCCACGTCATCAACACTATCATCATGGACAATGTTCAATCCATAGTGAACACACTTTCAACAGCCAACGGAGGAGATTTAAAATGTTCACTCATTGGTTCATTCAAAGAAACCCTATCACAATTCTTTACACTCGTCATATTCATTTTGGTTACCCTCTTATCTGGTCGAAAAATGATGAAAGATATCAAAAAACGTCAAGATAGTAGAAAACCCTTACTCGATGTGGAAGTCGTCAATTATGATATGTCCAAAACGCCTATCCTCAACCCCACCAAACCGCACAATGAAATTCCCATGAAATCGAACGATTTACCGAAGAGTGTGAATAAGTCACGTTCACACAGTAAAATTCCTATGAAATCAAACGATATACCGAAGATTTAAAGGTTGATTTTCCCATGACATCGTTAAAAATACTACGGATTTGATGTGTTATTTTCCCATGATATCAATCGATTCACTGTGACTTTGAAGAACACACTCTGTTACAAATCCTCGTAAAATCAGGTGATTTATCGAGAATTCTGAGGTCCTTTTCCACACCAAATCGACCGATGTTATCGTAAAATGACTCAGCAAATTCCAATGAAATCAAGCGTTATCTCGTGAATTTGACCTACAAAAAGGGACAAGCCCCGTACACCACCAAAAATGAATGATTCATCGTGAATTTGACGGAGCACCAATCAGAGCACTTGTAGGCGTGGGTGTCAACCAATGAGAAGAAATTTTCCCACGCTCAACTCTATATAAACTGAGCCATTTCAGTCATTTTCATTCAGTCATGGGTAAACGTACGAACACGTTGGAAGCTCCTCTCGCGAAGAAGGTGAAAGTCACGTATTCGTCAGATACACCGACATCGAAGCCAGTCTTTGTTGAAGCGACGGAGCCCTATTTCCATACGAATGGGAAAGCCGAGAAGAACTATCTTACCAAGGCACAACCACAGTTGGAGCCTCTGCCCATCACACGTCTGGTATTGGGCAAGAAATGGAATAACACTGGATATTATCCCATTCGCGGAGAGAATGCGACGATGGATGCGATGGATTGGCAATCACGACGAGACATCTCAAAACTCGTGTTTGCCACGGGATTTTATGGATGGCGTGCACAAACGTACAATAACACTGGGTACGGTTCCGATCAACTCACCTCCCTCTTCACCATTTCTCAAGCCGTCTCACGCGATTTGGAGACGTTGGAAGATGCGATACAATCCCTCTACAAACAAGTCCAACCCGAATCTGCCTACAACTTTATCTCCTGTCTCGGTTATGTACACAAGAAATCGGCCTACGACAGTGTCTTTATGAAGCTAAAGCAGGACACGCCCATCTTCCTGATGAAGGAGAATGGAAAGAACAAGAAGGTTAGTTTGGCCACTATTGGACATCTTCTTGCCAATCTCAAGGCGAATACCTTCCTTCAAGCAAATACCATCTTCCGCGTCACAGGCATATACTATAATCCACAGACAAAGACTCTGAAACTGTGTTTTACTGTGGATCAAATCCAAGTCCGTATCAAACAGGTGGAGGAATGTCAGAGCACAGCGGTGGGGGAAAAGAAGAAGAAGAAGAAGACAAAGCTGACACTCGATATAAAGAAGGCACACATTCCCTCCAGTGGTTTATTTGATCTGATACACATGGTGCACTCTAAACAAGACATTGATTGGGAGGAACTCAAACACTTTATAGATGATGATCTCGATCATCTCTCCCAATTAGAGGACAGTATTGCACTTATGAAACAAAAGGAGGATGAGATGACAAACATGCTTTCTCAGAGGTGGAGTGCTCAACCCACGGAAGAGGAGGATTGGAGGACGATGCGGACGGATTATGCCAAGGCGCAAGCACTCGGTGTGTACATTCGCATCCGGGAAGAGTCACACGCGCTGCATATCTTTGACGGTGATCAAATACAAGCCGAGAAATGGATCAATCGATTCCTCGAAATGTTCAAGGATATGGTGGAACACAAACAGGAGAGTCAGTGGTATGTGTCATCCTCATGGTACAAAGCAGGACAGTGTGTCAATGAGAAGTGGTCTGTGTTGAACTATATTGAACATTATTTCATTGTGCGTAGTGCCTACGAAATCCATCGTCGCGCCTTTCCCAACATGTTAAAGGAAGCATTTGCACGGTACAATATGAATCCTCTTACCCATGACATGGAAAGGACATTGATGAGTGAAATGGTGACTGCTCTTGAAAACTCACTCTTTAAGACATGTACACGTGGACGTTTTATTCCACCTCTTCTTTATTCTGGAAATGATTCTATGTTTTGGAAACTATTTTAAGTTATGTTTAATACATGATGCATGGAATATATGTCTGACTTTTATGATTTGACAAGATGGATTTCCG
Organism: Prostheceraeus crozeri; assembly: GCA_907163375.1. Taxonomy (NCBI): domain Eukaryota; kingdom Metazoa; phylum Platyhelminthes; order Polycladida; family Euryleptidae; genus Prostheceraeus; species Prostheceraeus crozeri. The sequence continues at coordinate 313,258 of CAJQUW010015462.1, forward strand.
TTTAGAGAATGACTCATCCATGATTGTCTCGGGTCCTAGTAAATCGGGAAAGTCCACGTTTGTGGCGAATATGATCAAGAACCGTCATACTTTATTTAAAAAACCCATTCGTAAAGTCTGGTGGTATTATGGGATAGAAAGTCCATTTCATAAAGAGTTACAAGAGGTGATCTTGAAAATGGGTGTCCCTACCCAAGATGATTTTGATCAATTGCAAGAAAATGATTTAATTGTTCTCGATGATTTACAACAGGAATCTCAAAACAATGAAACTGTGACGGGATTATTTTTAAGAGGATCTCATCATAAACGGTTTTTCGCAGTGCAAATCACACAGTATCTGTATGGTGATAAAGAACAACGTATGCGTAATGGCAATGTCCATTATTTGGTCGCGTTCAATAATCCGAGAAATCAACAACAATTGGCTCAATTCATGGGGAAAATGCTCCCAAAAGGCAATATGAGCGTCGTGCATGATATATTAACGACATTGGTTCAAAAGTATGGGAATTATGCCTACCTCTTTATTGATTTCACTACAAATTGTCCGTTTGAGTACCGATTTCGCACCAACTTATTTAATCCACCGATGATTGTGTTTAAGTTAAGCAAAAGACCCAATAAAACGAAAATGGACTTTAGTGAATTAGTGGTGGTTCCCAAATCTGACATGAATGAACACACTGGTGGCGGACAGCAAATGGGCGGTGGTGGTGACAGTACCCAACTGATGTCGACCATGTTGCAACGTCAAGCGGAAGATCAGAGGGTGAGAACCATGATGATGACTCCTCAACAAGCCCATCTTGACCGTATTGCACGAGACATTGTGCGTCACCGTCCTACTGCCAATGATATCGCTGCATGGAACGCCCGGATGTATTTGTTCGATAAATTTCGTCGTCAATTTTTCAATTTGGACAATGATCATGGGAAGCGAATGGAAAAACCTCTGCTCACGCACACCACAAAACCTCCGCTCACGCACACCACAAAACCTCCGCTCACGCACGCCGCAAAACCTCCGCTCACTCACGTCGCAGATCCACCCGTCCTCAAGCGATCGAAAGGGAAAGTCGTCAAACCTTCGGTTGTCACCTCTCCCAAGACGAAGCGTTCTCCCTTGAAATCATCCATCAATACTCGTTTAAGTAAAAAAGGAGTTCTTGAATTGGGATCCTATGGCTCACCATTCAGGTAATGGCAACGGCAGCCGCGCCAATTGCCTCCTCATTCTTATCGCGTATCTTTGGACGTTGTTGCGGCCAAGGCAACGCAGACGACAGCGCAGAGACACAGTACACCATCACGGCGAGCTTTAATTGTTGTTCCAACGGGAATACCGCCTATCTTCAACCCCCACGTCAATACCAAGCAGATTGTGTCGATGGAGGAGGTGTTGCACAAGATTTATTACAATCCCAAACATCCCGCTGGCTACGGAAGCGTCAATGCACTTGCTGCTGCTTCACATTATTCAAAAACAAAAGTCAAACAATGGTTAATGCGTCAACCGACCTACACCCTTCACAAATCTCGATTGCATCGTATTAAGCCCTTGCACCCGTATCGTGTACGCGGTCCGCAAATTCAATTTCAAGCGGATATTGTCGATTATCAAAAGTATGCACAGCATAATCGTGGCTACAAGTATATTCTCATGGTCATGGACATCTTTACACGCAAAGCCTGGGCATTCCCTCTCAAGACCAAGAGTGCCAAAGAAGTGTCGGGGGTTTTAGAAGCCATTTTCGCAACCATTCCCACCCCGCAACGACTGCAAACGGATCAAGGCCGTGAATTTTATAACCGACCGGTGAAAGACGTCTTGGACAAGCACGCTATTGAATTGTTTTCCATCTACAGTCCCTATAAATGTGCTCATGTCGAACGATTGAACCGTACTGTCAAGAATAAATTGGAACGTATCTTTACAGCCACCAATCACAAGAATTGGGTGGATTATATCGCAGATGTCATGTATGCATACAATCACAGCACCCATTCATCCACAGGTTTCACCCCGATGGATGTGAATGCCTCCAATACCGAGGAAGTGAAACGAAACAATGCGAAACGTCTCCGACAAAACTATAAAAAGGTTGCAGTCCCGGGAAAGTCTATCCCTGTGGGAGCACGGGTACGTATTTCACGTGATAAAGGAACGTTTGGACGAGGGTATGAAGCGAATTGGTCGACGGAAGAGTTCATTGTCTCCAACATTCTCAAGAACCCTCATGGTACCAAAATGTACAAGATCAAAGACTTGAGTGGAGAAGAGATCAAAGGATCCTTTTATGCCCAGGAATTACAAGTGATTCATCGGGAGGAAGAAGTCTATCAAGTGGACAAAGTGCTCAAGACCCGACGTCGGAATGGACGACCAGAATATTTTGTGCACTGGCAAGGATATCCGGCCTCGATGAACTCATGGGTGACAGACTTAGAACCTCTAGGTAATGTACGCCGCTATTGATTTGTAATCATGCAGGAACTGCATGAGGAACAACATGTGTACTTGTTGAGCAATACTCAACCCCATTTGTATGACAATAAAGCCAATCATTTCTTTACACGACTGGAAAATCCACTTTTTATTCCTAAAGGAGAAACATGGGAAGTAGGCTTGAAAGAGTTTGGGTATGTGAATAATGTGGATACGATTCCCGAAGATTGTTATATTACCGTGGGGAAAATGGTGGATACGAAAGATTTGAAGGCCTATTTGCCTTATTATACGATGGAAGGGACCAATGTGGTCCGTCGTCACACCATTTTTGAATCCGATGAGGAAGTGAAACGAGTCCCCATGATCACAGCGTTGGAATTATATACACGCCGCACCATTTCCAACATGATGACTGTCACGACACATCCATCCTACTTGTATTATGGAGGCAATGGCATAGAGGAAGCAGATGTCTATGTGATTGACATTGTCCCATTTTCCCTGTTTCAAATCAAGGAATTCTCCGCCTTTCATTACGTCCTTGTGTTTTCCCCTCATTTGGCGGCCTCACTCTTATTGGACAAATGTGTCTATCATTTATCATTGACGGATGTCGTTCGGATCCATACACGACTCTCCATTCATCGAAAGGAATGTGACGTAAAGAAATATCCCGCTCATGACTATTGGTTCAGTGTGATTCCCTTACACCGCTGTCATTTTGCCAAACATGGGATTGAAAGGATGTTGGGAAATGAAATCTCAGTGCTGAATTTATTCAAACAATTAGAATGGTTTGGTGTGGGGAAGTTAGTGTTTCATTCATCCAACAGATTGTCCTTTCATGTAAAGCATGCTTCCAGTTATACATTGTCTGCGATGGATTATGGGATCCTCTCCGATTTGCAGAAAATAGCCACTGTTACCATGGCTCCCCCAGTGACTTATCAGGATATACAACCCCTGAGTGATGATACGACACGTGCTGTGTGGATGAGGACCGATACCTTTGTGAGCTCTCTCAAACGCAATGCAAAAGCACCTCCTATTCCCAGAGGGCATATAGGCCTGTTTCATAATCTTCGCATCCTTCTTCCTAAACTGAGAGCGTTGATGAAAGCCGTGAAAATGTATCAACACACCTTTTTCCGATTGAAACATTTGGCCTCTAAAAAATGGATTGCTTTACCGACACGCACCATGAAAAATCAATTTATTTTCCCAGTGGAGTTCCTCAATCCACTCACCCCAAAAGAACGTGAAACGAAGTATCCACATCCCAAGAAAAAACATGTGTCATGGTTCAGAAACCGTATTGATCAATTGTATGACAAGATTGATACACAGTTACACAAAATCGATCCTACCCTTCATATAGCCGATGCTCCTGATTTAGTCACCTCCCGTTTCTTGCCTACCTATATCAACACACTGAATGCAAAGTACCGCAACATGATGCGAATCCTACGTCAACACAAGATGGAAGGTGTTTTAGTCTCTAAACGATTTGGAGCCAAGAAGCGATTGTTTGATACTGTCTTATTGAAAAATTTTCGACAATCGATTCAAAAGGAACAAGGTACAAAACGGCCCATCATTCATCATTTAGTTCATTCCCATCCTAAAGATGGGAAAGAAAATGTATTGGCCAGTGGTGCGGATATGCAGCATGAAACGGGGCAACATGCCCTTCCCTTCACATCTACGGAAAAGTATCATATCTACAACACGTATAATGTATTTGCCTATCATAGTTTGGTGGATTTGATGGAGATGTATGGGCATATTCTCCATGATTTTGAAGTGAAACAGGAACGGTTGGCAACGTTAAGAAGGAGGGTGAAAGAATTCAAACCCACTGCAGGAACTGACAATCTTGACGAGATCGTTCGTGAACGAGATAGGGTGAATGCAGAAGTGACTGTAATGACATCGGATCTTTGTCAATTCATCAAGGAGAACAAACTGTTATTTTATGTGTCTAGACCTGAATCGTTTTATTACAAGAATTTAGAGAGTGATAAGACATGGAGTTCTATCGCCCCCACAGGTTATTATTCGTTGGAAACCTATTTGAATACCATCTTCCCCGCCCCCATGACATGGACCATCACATCCATGTCCTATCATTATGAACTGACCATCGATTGCACGGACGATATGGAAATCAAGATGGACCGGCAATCTAAAGCCTATGAGATTTTCAAAACAGAAGAAGTGACTACCTACGTGTGGGAAGAATGGATCTTGGAAATCCCCCTCAGCACGATTCATGTTCCCTCCTTTATCCTTCAGAAACAAACCATGGAATTGGACGCTCTCTTTGAAAAGAAGAGTGTCCCCTATGCATTGAGTGGGACCCATGTCTTGCTTCGAAACGGAAAACCGACACAACAGTATAAGACCGAGGATAAGAAGCATCCCAATATTCTCAACATCAAACATGGCGACTCTTTTGAGATTTTTCATACCCTATCTCATCTCCCTAGTCCATTACGCTTCAATTTACCCACGAAATATTATACCCTCCAATCCTTTGTGCAAGCTTTCAATCAAGCCATCCCCTTGCCTGATATGGTGTGGGTGACGTATACAACAGTGGGTGTCTTTCACGTGCTTCACTTTAAAATCGCGGAAGGGTATGGGTTGAAAATCAATCCCCCACAACTCTGGCAACACATGTTGAATCATAGTCATGAATATGGTATGTTCACCTATCATGAACAAACCTGTATACACTCGGAAACGCCGGAACATTGTTCTGCAAGTTACCGTCGGTATCAACAACGTCCAAAACATGTCACCCATGGGATGACATTACACATCTATGGTTTACCGGAATATACCTTTGATTATGCCAAAGGATGGAACCACACCCTCGACACTTTCTTCCCATGGAAAGGGAAGGAATTGGATCGCTTGTTTCAGAAATCCTATTTCCCTTATGCGTACGAATCGAAAGAGCTGTTGGCCAATACGTGTTTACAATCCTACTTGTTTGGAGATAAACTCTCTGATAAGACATTGTATTCACCCGCTGTCGCGTATCAAGAAGGATCCACCCTGAAAGTCTGCAAAGATAGATTGACTTCCTTTATTGGATGGTTCAGTGTTGATATGCAAAAGCTCATGACGACCATGATGGAACGCTGGCAAGAAAACATGTTTTATCTAGTGGATGGTATGGTGTTGGGAGTGGATGTGGGAAAACAAGATATTCAATCGGTGATGGTGAATACACATCCCACACCTCGCCCTTTTCTTCATCTCTATAGCAAGACCATGAAACCGTTGCACATCTATGACCACATGATTCGGCAAGGTTACATCAACCCCACCCTGGACATTTCTACCTCGTTTCATCGTGTCCACATTCCCAAAGGGAGTTATACCTTGGAAGGACTCTTTTCCAAACTCCAAGTGAATTTACAGATGTGGACGGATGTATCCCTCTCTCTCTCGAAAGATCATTATTTGACGGTGAAAACCGCAGAACATGCCTTTATTGATTTTGGAGAAGCGTTGAGTTATCGTATAGGTCTACCCCAATCCTATTATGGACCCAATACACAGATGACAACACTCTCTCCCCTCAGCATAACTCCCAATTCCTTCAACATTATCGTCTATTGTAATATTGTGGCGGAAAGTATTGTGGGAGGACAACGTGAACAAATCTTGAAAATTCATCCCATTGAAGAGAAACAACGATTGGGGGAAATGGTGTCGTATGAAGTGTCCAATATTGATTATTACCCCATTTTTACATCCGCTATTGATGAGATTGAAATTCAGTTGCGTGGTGACGATGGTGAATTTATTCCAATTCATGAAGGACGATCCTATTTCAAACTCCATCTCCGCCGTAAGGAGACTAGGTAATTATGGACAGAGTGACACTCAACCATGCATGAGGAAACGATTCACTTGTTGAGTAATGCGCAGCCCAATTTGTTTCCTGAAAATAGAGCCAATCATTTCAAAAATCGCTTGGTTCCTTCCATCCCCATAGTCCATGGGGATCAATGGGAAGCCGGTATCTCCGTCGTCAACTTTATCAATACCCTTCAGACAATACCCGTGGATGTCAGCTTTAGTGTGGGGACATTGAAGGATCATCCTGAGACGATTTCAACCGTCTATACGTCCTCTATCCTTCCCCTCAAAACGGATTCACCGCGAGGAGAGCAAGGCAAACAAGGCAAACAAGTCAAGCAAGGCAAACAGGGTGAACAAGGCAAACAAGATAAACAAGACAAACAAGGCAAACAGGGAGAACAAGGCATGTTTACACGCTTCAACATTCCACGCGGTATTTATTCGGAGAAGACGTTGATGCAGTGTTTGAATCAAAATCGACAGCATGGTCACAATTTCCACTTTTCTATCACTACATTGGCGCCTCATGTCCATGTTGTCTCAGTGGTCGTACCCCCACACTACAGTATGAAACTCCATCCTTTGCTCAAAGACATTCTTGGGTTTAAAACAGACTTACTCACTTCCTCACAGCAAGCGACTGCCCCTTTGAATTTGAATGCCTTCACCTACAATATTCTCCTGTATTGTAATATTGTAGGCTATCATTATGTAGGAGGTATGAAAACAAACTGTATGTGTGTGATTCCCTACACGGGGAAAGATTATGGAGATAGTATTCATCATGAATTCCAGAATGTCACCTATCTCCCTGTGAAAAGTCAACAGGTGCAAGATATTGAAATCAAACTCATGTCGGATGACGGTCATCCCATCCCTATGACAGACGGACGGTCCTATGTAAAAATGCATCTTCGACGTCGCGCAATTAAGTAATTGTCTGTTCCCAAGCACATCAAGACACGATGACGAATCTCTTTTTAATCCGTCACCGACCACATTCCTCTGGACGATTGTTTGGAAGAGGATCATTTATGCAACGCGGTGGATGGAATAAAGTGATTGGACAGAAAACACGCATGATTAGACCTCGTGTCACTGGTGTCAAGAAACCATCCATCCGTTTGCCCAAATCACTCAAAAAGAGTGTTCCCAGAAAAACATTTCGAAAACCCTCTCGAAAAACAAATCGAAAACCCTCTCGAAAACCCTCTCGACAAGCATCACGAAAACCTTCGCAAAAGGGACTTGTACATACGGTAAAGAAAACATTGGGAAAATCGTTACGTACGACAGAGTTTCTCAATGCTGCGAAACAAGCTGTCACGGATGCTGTCAGCTCTACCGCACAAGAAGGAGTTCACCATCTCAAAAAGGGTGTGAAAGCACTCGCCAAACGCACTTTACAGACTGCTCCCGAACGTGTTGTAGAAGCTATTCAAAATAAAGTGAGTCGGAAACGCGTCTTCACGGATGAAGAAGGAGATCGGGTGGAAGCACCTGCTCCTAAACGTCGCCGTGGTCATGTGGCCGTTGCCCATCATACGAAATGGGGAAAAGGAAGTTTGATGGGGCGTTATCGCGGAGGTGCTAAACAACGCATGCTCTTTTAAGAACTAAGCAATCTTAGAACATCCGTCCCATCAAGCATGGCGGAAACCCCTGCCTTATTGGATGCGCGTTACGATGTATTCCAAAGTGATAAAGTCGATGTCTCGAGTACTTCTCAGCATACGAGCGTTCTGACACCAGTCAATGGATTGGAAAATCCCGGTACCATTCAATTCACGGTCCCTCGACTAGCCATTCATTGGATGGATGTATGCAATGCCTATTTTCGCGTGGAAGTACAACTCATGAAACATGATGCGGCTAAAGGAGCAGACGTGCCATGTGAGGCGACAGACAAGGCAATTATTATCAACAATACGGCTCACTCCCTCTTTTCCGACATTACTATCCGCTTGAATGAACGCACCATTGAAGGAGGCAATGACTTGTATTATTTGAGAGCTTACCTTAGCAATCTTTTACAATATACCAATGATGTGAAGAATACACACATGGTCACACAAGGATTTACTGTTCCTCAAGTGATGCATGACACGGAGTATGATGCAGCGACGAAGACGATAAAGACTAAGGCGGTAGAGTTTACAGATAAAGAGAATGCACTCAATCAAGCCATTCTCAAACAATGGTCAGACAACAAATTTAAACGTACCTTTGACTTTCCCCTGAAATGTAATTTGTTCCAACAAGTGATTGCTCTGCCCCCAGGCATGCAACTGGATCTCATTTTCACCTTGAATAAACCGGAATATGCCATTTATGATATGGAACATCCTGCAGGGACGACCTCTACAAAGTACAAGTTCAAAATCACGTCTTTCCAATTGTATATGCCCATGCTCACACCGAATGCAGAACTGCAATTGAAAACTGCGAATCGACGCAAGACAGAAGCCATTTATTATCGCTACAATGGCATGACCGTCCAACGACAAACGATTGAAAGTGGAGTACAAAAGAAGACGTTTTCCAATGTGGCTGCTCTATTGAGTCCTAAACTCATCTTTTTCGCGGTTGTTCCCAGTAACTCTTGGTTTGATCCAGGAAGTCGTAAACTCTATTTTGAAAGGCATGGACTCTCTCAAGTCACCATGACCACCAATGGAGCCATCATGACAGGAGGCACCATCAATTGCAAAGATGACGTGATTGCCTACAGTCAATTCAATCGTGCGATTCAAGTCTATAACACGAATGAATCATGTGGTATTGATTTGGAGAGTTTTACCAAATACTGTTACTTTATCGCCTTTGACTGTACCTTGGATAAACAAATCGATAGTGTTCAACCCACCAATACACGTCAATATGGACTGGAATTGCAATTTGAGAATACGACCAAGCAAAATATGGATTTATTAATGTTTGTCATTCATGACGAACAATTCTCCGTCACACCGGAGAATGCTGTCATCTCCAGTGCGTATATCCCTCCCGCTATTTAAGTGTTGGTGCGCATGGACATCCTCATAAGATATGGTGAAGGAGCCCGAGAATCACGTTCCTCCTATCGCTTGGACATCTCTTTATCAACATCGTCTCATTAAAGCTCAGCGTTGGCTGAATGGGAGACTGGTTAAGCAACACGGAAATCGAAGGAATCATGCAGGGTATGAATCAATTACAAGAGAAACATTTACTCAATGCCTGCATGTGCGAAGATGATTTTCTCTGTGCTATTCAGTGTAGTTGTCAAACGTTTGCTCATCGTCTCCTCCAATCTTCTTACGTTCCCTTCCAAGGTGTGTTTCCTGCTGATCTACTTCCTGCTCATTCCCCGGAATCAAAGACACTTATTGTCAATAGTGATCGCTCTCATCAACCTGGCAAGCATTGGTTGGCCTTTTATCAAAATGCGGATCAACGCGTGTGCGAATTCTTTGACTCTTATGGACTCACTCCATCTCACTATCCACATGTTACCGAATGGTTATCGACAACACCTTATCCTCTAAACTATCGTCGCCCTCTGCGTATACAAGGACCTAAAGCCTATTGTGGTGCTTACTGTATTTACTTTTTAAACCAACGCCCTTTTAACACGTCTATGGAAAAAACACTGACCTTCTTTCGAACATTGGATGCTTACGAGAAAGATCAAGAACTCATTCAAACCTATTTGTCCTTCAATGATAAAATTGTCTATTCCTATTTGTATTCTACATTATCCCATGTTTTGAAGTCAATAAAGAAATGAATCATGTCAATGATTGTATTTTTATTTCAGACAGAGGGTAATACTACAAGGTTTTGTACAAGGTTCAGTCACTCGTAATAGTACACTATACACTATACACAGAGTTTTTCCATACATCATGCACGATAGACAGTGACTGTTGAAGCAATGTCTTCATCACAAAGGGGACAAGATGACGTTTCAAAGGGATTATAACATGTAGAACACATAACACTATGAGAACATGGTAAAAAGAGAAGGGACCGTTCCTGTTTAAAACATGTAACACAGTTCCGTTCACATAATAATTGAAATGTCTCTTCTTCTAATTTCTTTCTAAAGTCACTTTTATGGGAAGAGTTATCTGACACATCCGTTGCAAATCTCACTTTTTTCACTTTTTTCACTCCAGATCGCGCCAATGTCATTGTATTGCAATGTGGCAGGGAGACATCCTCTATCCACCTGCGCTCCAAATGGTGATTCATAGCATGCTCATCGAGATCCATGAGTCGATCCACTAATTCACCAGCAGTGATCGTTTCATTGAGATGTGTTACCGTTTCTATCGCTTTGAATGAATATCCCAGGTCTCTTGCGACAACCCACGACGTTGGGATATTAGTTGCTGTTGTCCGATTCATTGAGGGAATCTCCTTCGAATAGGGATTTGAGAATGTCTTCCACCAACGATTCCGCTTCTGCAATCGATAAAACACCCGTCACAATCACACTTCCGTTGGAAAAGAAGGAGCAGTGTAAATTACCTTTGCGTATTAACGTTCCGGGAAACAGTTCGCGCTCGTTGGAAATCACTGATGTCGATGGCAACTGTTGAATGATTTGCATGCGGTCTTTTGTATAGTTCCATTGACATTGAACGGTGCAGGATTTTGTGATTGGGTCGCTCACGTCCAATCCGTAGGGGGCGAGTAATTGGCGCATCTCTTTACAAATACGATCGTAGGTTTCCAGAGAGTGGTTGCCCAAAATTTGGATACACCCCCGTGGAAAAATCTGTACAGCGACCGAAGAGTTCCATTTCCAATAGACTCGACAAGGGCGTGATGCTCGGTATGTGGCCAGAGGGAGTTGCGGTAACAATGTCTGCAGTGGTATTGCGGAGGATGCTCTGAGCTCCACCATGCGGTTGCAGATCCTTGACATTTTTGAGAGCGGGGTGTAGATACCCTTCTTCATATAGCCGATGGTTACCGTAGGGAAGACTCTGATTGGGTAAATACCAACACCGCTTGTCCTCCCAGATACTTAAGGCTTTCTTCACTTGCGTCACCGTTCTCATCACGTGATGTTGGGATTGGAGGAGGGTTTGTGACACTGTGGTAACGGAATGATTTTCGAAGGCGTCCACATAATTCTGATGTTTCACTTGTCGCTTCTTTGCTTGACACACTCCTTTCATGCGACAGTCGTGGATTTCTTCCTCATTGCCTTTGAGGACAATGTAAGAGTACATCTTGGCACTCAAACATACAAACTCCTTCACCCTATTCCCCACACACTCGTCCTTGAAACATCCCAAACGATTCGCATTCTCGGTACGTCTCTCTGGATGACTCACGGGGTAATTTGAGGTATCGAGAACACCTTTCGCCTCCGTATCAATAAAATTGGGGATGTTGTCAAACGAACGCAGCACTTCTTCGCGTGTATACCGGCTGCGGACTTTGAGGAAGAAGGAGTCTGTGTCCCCACCAATGAGTTCCACTGAGGTGCACGTCTTGTTGGCTTTCCACTGGTCAAACAGCTTGTACATAATAATCTTGCTGTTGTCCAGGATGCATTGCCCGATATAAATGGGCTTGTTCAAGTCTACCTTGGTCTTGCGCACATTCACCACCACGGCTTTGTCGCTGATGTTGAAGAAAGATTGGCAATAGGGATGACGTGTCCATTTGCTAAATACATTCGGTGATCGAACAAAATAGTGCTTCCCATATTTCCGCACATTCTCCATTGTCTTACCGTACAGTGCGTTCACCATCAACTTGTGGAGATTGCGGCGCATTTTCGTGGTTGCCTTGGCGCGTTCTTGCGTATGGTATTGAACATAGGGGCGAATATACGGTTCTTGGTTGAAGGAGATCCCGTAATGAACCTTGGTGATATGTAAACCCTTCTCCACATAATACTTGAGAGCAGCGATATGTACTACATACTCTTTTCGATTCTCGTGCGTCATCATTAACTTGTTGGCTGAGTGAAAGGGTCGGTTCCCGTTCAACTCTTGCCATAGCTCTTGCATATAGGGAGACATGTCCTCCCATTTCGCCGTCCCGCGGTAAGGAGCCAATGGTAAATCTTCCGTAGCATCTTGGACGTGTGGGGGATATTCCAAATCGACGCACAGTACATGACCCGTGGTGCCATTGACATTGTATCGTCTCACCCATTCGTCGTTGATGTCCACCAAGACCTCCGGTCGTACCCAGGCAAAACAATCCTTCGGCAAAGGTCCCATCATGGCCGCACCGTATAAATTGTTCGCATCGATGTAAAACAGGTGAGTCCCTTCTTCTGCTTGCGCGCGGTGCTGATTCACAAATGTCATCCCTCCACGAATCCCTGCTTCAAACACGCGGTACATATCCACGTCATGCAATTTCTCCAACTTGACCTGTGTCTTTTTAAAGAAAAATGAATAGGTCAAGCCAGGTGTGCCGAAATAGTGGATGGGGTCCAATGCAGACACGTCGCGTATTTCACTTCGAAAGTGTTCGAAGATGTCTGCGAGCAAGGCTACATCCACTGTCAAATAATAGTGGATATAATCTTCAAACGTGCTGCATCCCGTCTCTGTCCACGCCTTTTGTGCCATAGCATACTCATCCTCTTCCAACTCCTTCTCACTCAAATCATTATAAAATGCTTCCTTCGGAGGCAATTGAGTCTCGTGGATACGATCCCAGCAGTCAAAATATGTATAGGGAAAATATCCTTTCCGAATAGATGTGTGATCGCAATTCGGATAGATGTTGCTCAATATGTGATTTGAGTGAGGAAAGTCACTGATGGTCGTTGACAAATTGTTTAGAGAGTCTTTCAAAAACTGACATGAATCGATGAATCGGAGTTTATATAGGGTATTGGATGGCATGGGAAGAACGATGGTCACTCCCAACGTCTTGTCTCCTGACACATAAAGGGGCTCGATCTTATACTTGTGATCCAGCTTTGTAAACCCTTGTACAATCACCTGGTGACTGTCATATCCCTTCCAATTGTGAAACAAGATGTTTAATGTGTTCCGGGATTGACGTCGTCGCAGGTTACATGCATTGCACAGGGTTTGCAGATATTTGCCCGTGATATGATCGTGGTCTCGCACCTTGGTCGTAGGCCCATTCTTTTCACCTTGCTTCTGGGGTTTTACATCACATCTGCACATGTTACATTGAGCTGTCTGTTCATAGTCCCGCATATCATCCTCCGTCAGTTTCATGTTACGGTTTGTCGCTTTCATGTGATCAAACATCGACCAGACCACCTGTCTTATGTGTGTAATAAAGGCAGGAATGCACTCGTTCCCCTTATGGATCACCACCGATTCTTTCTTGTCCAGCGCCGGATGCCACACCACATAGGATCCCACATACGCTGCCGTATGCTTCTTGGACACGGAATCAATCATGCTCTCAATGTCCGCATACATCACAGCGAGGGGTTGAGTGGTTTTCGCGTGGTCGATAAATTCGTGCGGTTTCGTATCTTCCGGGGTCGTTTCCATCTGAAAAAATCCTCCATCGCATTTGGCTTGATGTTCCACACGTTCTTTGTGCGCCATATCCTTTGTCTTTCCATACTTCATCCCCTTTTCGTAGAAATTAAATCGTAAGCTACATAACTCGCATGTTTCAAATCGTTTTACTTGCGTTTGGCTCATATTCCGATACCACATGCGAGCACATTTCTGAAAATCCGTCACGGGAAGAAAATGTCCAGACTGGTCCTCCATATCGTACCGCGTCACCATCACCAGATGAACGATGCGTGTGTTCTCCTTCACAGCTTGACGGACCGGGTATAATTGACCCACGAATCCTTTACTGTCATGCACGTGGATACGAAGAATGATATTGTTCTTCTTTTCGAACTCCTGAATATCCCGTGTATTCATCAATCCCTCTGACGTCATCATGGAAAAGTCTAGATGATAATATTGATTCAAATTCAACTTGCGCACTTCAGGAAGTCGATTCTGATAAATGTCATAGGATGTCTTGGTGCGGGAATCAACACGATCACGTCGAGGAATGCGATTGTCTTGGTAGGCTAGTGCATAGAGGACACTGTCTTGAAAACAATGTGATGTATACGTGTTGCGCTCAAACACACATATGCCTTTGCAGAGCTTGATATCTCGGTGGATAGGAATCGGTGCGCCCATGCGAAAATTAGGGAAGGAACTTGTTTGAACTAGTAACTCCAATACTTCCTTCACCGCAAATCCTGATCCATCTTCTCGATAGTCTTCAATAAATTCTTCAAACATTGACACCATGTCACCGAACCATGTATCAAAGTTGCGTGCTTGGACGCCTTCGTGAATGTATGAGGGTGTGGTGATGTCTCTCACTTCCTCTTCGCCCGTCGACATATCCATCTTGGCAAACCTGAGTCTCATACTCACAAACACTTTCACGTCCTCGTGGGGATGTTGTTGTACAATGACACGATATAAGTCCGCATACATTGAATTTAAATATACCTTCCATTCATTCGTGGCTTGATGAGGGGTAAATCGATAATTATATCCGCGACCGTCCATGATCCGTTCTTCTTCCACAGCTGCACCGCCCTCTTGCATGAACTCAAACAGGTAGGGACACAAATGTTCATCCCATCCTTCCGCTTCAGCATTCACCGCTACATCACAGTAGCGACACCGTCCCACACACGCATGCTTATGGTACGCCTCCACGTCGAAACTTCCGTCGCAATCCAAACACAACAAGTCATTGTCATCACCATAATTAAACGCGCGGCAATCGTGTTCGTTTCCATACCATTTACAGCATGTCCAACAATAGTTGCGACCCGTCTCCGCTGCTCCATGAGCAATACAGTCTTGAAAGCGAGAGAATGACTGACGGCAGAATTCACACGCGTACTGCATGGTTAGAATGAGAATGAATTTCTCTGACAGCGCCTTTCCTTATATACCGTGCGGTGACTCATCACACGTGCTCGGCGCCGCGTGCTCCGATTGGTGCTCAACCCCCAAGTGCGCCGATGCGTGCTCCGTGCTCTGATGCGTGGGCGTGTGCTCTGATTCCTGTCTTCTTCGCTACCCGATGCGTGGGCGTGTGCTCCGATAAAAGAGCAGGGCATGTACTTAAGTGCAAATGGTGGTGAAAGGGGCTAGAATTGGCTACTGAAGCAATATGAGAATCACGTAGATCCAAAACTTTGCGATATGACAGGTCGATAGGAAACGGATTTATAGGGGTTAACTCCAACACCGCGTGGTCACTAGATCCTAAAGGATCAAACACTGATGGAATAGAGTAATCCAATTTCAATAATTCTGGTATAAGGATCAAGTCAAGTATGGCATTTTTTCTGGTCGGAACACAAATAACATTCTCCAATGCAAAGCAGTCCTCCAACACAGACGACCTCACACGGTTAAAGTCACCCATTATGAATAAGTGAGAGTTAGGATAGATGTCCATCTGTGCATCAATTAAATGAGTAAGATGATCAAAGCATTTCGTCTGAGCATGCATATTCATCGATTGACCATGAGGAAAATATATGATGAGCAATAAGGAAGAGAATTTCTCTCGGCATATCCGTAACAGTAGATACTCCATGTCATTTATAAAACAGTTGGTACTAATGATAGCATCCACGCAGAATTCACTCTTTATCCAGGCACAGATGCCTCCACCCTTGAGTCCAGAGGAACGATCAGCACGATATAGTGAGTAACCACTTATATTCAAAGCATCATTTGGAATTGAAGGTCGAAGCCAGGTTTCGGTGACCAAAATGCAGTCAGGTGAACAACGATGAACATGGTAAAATAAATCGTCCATTTTATTACAGATAGAACGAGCGTTTGTAACGATAAAAGAGGGTAGTTGACGACGACGTCATTGCGACGCGGAATGTTTCTCCACTACTTGACCATTTCGAATGAAAACATCTTCACCGGCATCTCTCCTGACTTTTAACTCGTCGTACAAGCGTTTATTAAGCTCCATTTGAGTTCGAGTGAGATCAGGACGAACAAAAACTTTGCGATAGGCTTCTTTGTTTTTCAAAAACTTCGCATTTTGCAGACAACGCCGTTTATCTTGAATGGACTTGAATCGTATTTGAATTGGTCGGCATTTCCTTGAATTGACATTGCGAATGCCGATTCGAGTAGAAGTTTCAACACAGTCTTTGTAGTTGACGTTGATGGAGTTAAGTAAACCATCAATCACCTTATCATCACTTTCAGCATCTTCATCGGTTGATTTTTCAGGGAGCCCAAAAACAACGACGTTGCATCTCTTTTCGAAGCGCTGCTCATGTTCGTTAATCGCGTTATGAATGACTTTTCCTAGATCGAAGGAAGACTTGGCCCTCAACTGCTCTCTGAGCGAAATCAATTCAGTCTCAATTACGGCAAATCTATCGAATAAGTCATAGAAGCTCATGCTCTTGCACTGATTACATGTATACATGATGTTATCGACAGAGTTCAAGAGCTTCACAGCACCAGCTGTCAAGTTGCAGCATTCTTTCTTCACATGAAATTTCTTACGACACCGGTTGCATTCAATAGATTCAGAACTATCGATAGCTATGTCACACGAAGAGCAATTGAAGGACACTGTGTCTTTCATGTCGCTACCTTTCCTGCCGGTCATCACCACAAGCGATTCACTGAAAGTGAGTATGATTCAGACGCAAGTAAAAGGGAAAACTTTGAGTCGCAAGAGCTCCAAAGGACGACACCTTCGAAGAAAATGAATCACTTTATTGTGAAGAGAAGGCGAGGAGGATTTGCAGGATGCAAAAATTCAACAGGATTGACCAAGGTAACAATTGCAAATTGAATAATTTTGTCCCGACAGTCAGAGCAGCACAAGCAGCACGAAGACACGACCGTCACCGTCAAGCGTTGTGTGAAATCATCAATAGATCTAAAATAGAATCTAAAAGACTCTTCGATGAAAAACTTCTTCTCATCGACCACGAATAGGTCAAACTTTCAAAAATCATAACTCGATGACTTGGGGACTTTTGCAGAGGTGCCTTCTATTACCAGATAGTGATTTCTTAAATTTGTCTTCGTTAACTTTAGACCAAATTCCATCGGCAGTCAGTGACTGAATAGCTTCTTAAACTCTTACGTCCATATCCATTTTTCTATGTATATGTATGGAGAGTGACAGGAAAAGTGAAGAAAACTCTTCTCAGATTAGGGGTCGAGATAAATCTGCCTCAGAAAGGATTTCATCACCGCTTTTATTACGTTTTGATGACCATTCATGCTGATTGCTGATCTATATCTGTCCTCAAAACATGAAATAGATAGATCAATAGATATTAATATCTGAGATGCAAACAAGATAAAATGTACGAAAACACTATTTTGTTCTAACAAATCGGAATTTCAAATTTATGACCTGAATTTTGTATCGATTTATAAATAGCTTATGGAATGTTAAATGCTGTGGTGTCTTGTTGTTTTTTTCATGATATAAAACACATTCTTTCTCTCCGTGATTTTGTTTTGATAGCACTCGCTCTGCATTCCTGAATTTCTATCTGTAAATGATCTCGTCAGCTGCTTCATTTTCGACATGAAAATACTTAACTATAGTCTCACAGCATGGCAAATCACAAGAGGAAATGAGTCCCTCACGACTACTATTTCAAGCAATGATTGATATTCTTCTTATTTGTATTGATTTGTCAAATGACAATGAAATCGAAGCACATAACCTTCATGTTTATTTCTTGCGTGGTTCTGCATTGACTAGCATATAGCAAACTGGTAGGAAAATCTCTTGATTAATTCATTTACACCACATGTTATACAAAAACGAACTTTCTTTGCACTCTTTCGACATTTGATTGCTTCGTTCTCGCATATGCTTCCAACACATTGAAAGTACTGCACATGAGTGACTGAGTTGAATTACATGTACATTTGCGCGATAGCTGTAGTAGGAGACAGATATGTACATGTTATCATGAAAATACATCAAGGATTCCGCTACATTCAAGTTGTCAAAATAAGTATAATTTCATTGAAAGAAAAAAGAAAAGACCAAAGTGATATTTCTGGTTTCGACACAGAATTAGATTGTTTAAGCGTATGACTTTGCTAGAAGTGCAAACTGATTCAAAACGATGGCACATGCAGGAACTTGCTAAATGGGTAAAAAGAAAGTTTTAATACCTTGCAGAGATGGAAAAAATTGTCGTGCGTCGCTTGCTGATTGTTGTGAATCCCTATAAAATGCTCCGATCTTTACGATTCCTTCAGATTTGAAGACTTCAGATCATTGCGCAGAAGTTTTCTCGATAATCTTGGTCTTTCCGATCATTATTAAAAAAAGTTAGCAGACACACGAAAAAACGTTCACAAACTTCTCTGTAGAACTTCATATCGTCTGTGTCTCCTCGTTGTGTGATCCGGTTGATGACAGTCACTAAAACTTCACACAAGGCGTGTTTAATGCTGAAGTGGCTGCTGATTTTTCGATTGCTATGGTATTATGTCAGCAGATCGTGGCATTTCATTAACGTTACATGTTCCAACGCTTCCTTTCTAGTCAAACAGATGAAGAGACGACATGTACCTGTCTAATTCTGTGGGTTTCGATAATCTCAGGCGACTATCTTCAGAATTCAGTTTATGAGTTACTACATGTATCTGCAGTCTGCACAGAAATCACGGATATCACATACAGAATGGAAGCTGGAAATGCGTCACGACAACAGATGATAGCGTCATGACAACAGTTCAGTTAATGTTATGAATACCTCTAAATGGAATTAAGTTCACATCATTTATTGTTATAATAAGGACAGACATGAGCCCAATTATGTCAGCAACTTAATGACATGCTACGTGCGAAGCACGCATAACTGCATACAAGATACAACCATGGCTGAAAAAAGGCACACGTCAGTATAGATGTATATTTGTCCAATTTGCTAAGGTTACTAATAACATTAATAGCGTATTTACTTATGAAAAGCCTCAATACTGAAAATTGTGAGGCACTAAGTATAAAAGATATACAAATGTTTGATTTTGAATGACATTAACAAGAAACGATCAATTAAGTTTAAAATAACCATCATTGGAAAGACGTATCATGGAGAAAATGAAAGATCGATGACAGGTGACGAATTAAAGATTGGCACTTTACGATTTCTAATTAGGAACTATTTGGTGCTTAACGCATTTGGCTTCTCGATATTACAATGCCTTAATAATCACTTCTTAAACTCTATTTCTGTTCTGCTGTATAGACCCGTGTGATTTATCATCCTTTTGTTTCAGCAGTTGATTATCACTTAATAATTATGGTGCATAAGCTGAAGTCTGCAATAAAATTTATCAATTTTCACATCCAATTAAGAATATACCCGTAGTTCCATGTATTTCATGTAATGAGTCTACTCACGTCACTACAAATTAATAATAAACTATTTTGCGACTTGAAAAAATGCAGGCCGATGTAGATAGTGGTCTCCGTGGCACAGTTGTTGAGTGCTTCACCTAGCGATCTTCTGGTCTAGAGGTCCAGCCCCGAAAGTGTCATTGAAAGTCGTCAAGGAAGGGCATCCGGACTGAAAGATCACAACGCTCCAGATTACAGTCTCTCTGTGTCAGCACCGTCCAAGCCCCCAGTATGGGGGAATAGTGACTTAAAAACATTCATTCATGTAGCCTAATTCGCTAAAATTAAAGCAACAGAGATCATCAAATCATTGCAATAAATTGATTGCTTCCTGTTGCGATAAAAAGTAATTGATTGCGTGCCCAAAATTAACTGCAATCAATTTTTGATGACCCCTGCTCTATATCCTATAGATACGTAAATCAACAATTCTGAAATCCTGCTAACATTTGTTTATGTTATTCACATTCTGTCGGGAAGCATTTGAGCTTTCATTGGAAGTGTTCCGTTTAAAGAGGTTTATTGACGCCTTTGATCAGTTTTTGGTGATTCAGGTCTGGATATTGGAAAAGTTCGCTCAGAGAACTCAAATTGCTATATCTTTTTGTATCGGCCGATGACCGATTGTAGATGAATCATGCAACGAGCAAATCACCCCCCGAATGATGCACAGTAGCATTTTGAGATTTAATTGGCTAGCAGAATTTGTATTTAAATATAAGCTAAAAATCTATCAGCAGTCAAGATACAGAATCAGTGCCGTGTCTAAATACTGTTCTAAAATACAAATTCCATCAATCAAGTTAATTCATTTGCCATTGTTTATCTGAAATTTGATCACACTCCGACAACAGTAAAAACATTTGTCTTAGATTTCACTTTTAATCAGTTGGTTCTCCTAAATTCAGTTTACTTTTGTTCACTTCGTACTTTCAAACCAGCTGAATTTCTCTCTATACTCCTAAAATGTTGTTGAACACCGCTTGCGAATTTTATCCGCAAGGTTAGTTGCAGACAACCAATATTTTGTCAAGACCGAATGAATCCTTTATGACAATAAATCAATTGAATTTGACATTTAAAGAAGAGTGACATTTCCTTGAAACCCAGAGGCAAAAATATCGAGATCCCAGTCGTTGTGATTTGAAAAGGAAGATTCCCACACATTTTGAAGGAGAACGTTCCTCTGTCAAGATTTTAAGAGAACTTCATAATTAACATCGTCTGTGTTGCATACAATACATCAGAGAATTCAGTCATTTACCTTTCTCACAATATCGTCATCTCATGTTCCGTTGATCGAACTGAAATTGCTGGATACAAGTAGGAACAAACAAGGAAAATGAATTGAGGCAACTGCTTCATCTAAATCTCATAAAGATTCTACTCAGATGACTTGTGTAAGCTTGATGATATTGGTTTCGTCGATACTTGCCGATAATGAACATAAATGTCAAAATTAACAATTTATATTTTGATCAGAATTTATGCCTAATCATCATGTTTTGCAATGAGGTCAAAGTAACTTAGGCAGAACAATATCATTATTTTCTGTTATCACAGATCCATCACTTTATACCTGCTTCGTCTCTCATCTATTGACATCATCTTTCTAAAACTCAATCAATATGAAACTCGTTGTTTCATGTCTCTGCTGCTCACGATCAAGTCTCTGGTGACATCCCGCATGAATGAAATTTATTTGCATTGCGTACTGCATTCAGTACAAAGTTAACTTGGGAGTTCAAATGAGGAGCACATTCATTCGGCTTCTTTTATCTCCTCCACTTTATTGTAAAATAAGACATTTCCTCACGAGAGTAGGTATAATGTACAGAGAACATTTTTCTATGTTGATTAATCAAAAGCTCGGAGGATAATTCGTCTGAAGTAATTTTAATAATTCGCCGAATATCAATGAAAGCAATCTCTCGTTTGATTTAACTTGGAATGTCGACTGGAAGGTCAGTTGGTGAACAGCTTTTTCAATAGAACTCATGGGGTATTAAAGCGCGAGGACTGAGTTACATGATGACTTTGATTATAAAAATTTTAGAGCAGTTTCCAATCCCAGTAAATGTAATGAAAGATTCGTGATTTTATTCTGGATCAATAAATTGTTGATGAGAGCAAAGTGAACGAAGTACGTTTGACGGCATTTTAGTCGTTAAGTTTTGCAGATTGTATAAAATTTTACGAGCCTCTGTCAATGTACGCGTGAAATTCCACAGCAGCATTCAAATGGAAATTTCTAAACAAATTTTAATTGTCGTTTTTTTGTACCTCCTCTGAAATCTTTTCACATTTTTCATGCGATTTCATATGTTACAGACAGAAAACTACCCAAAATCACAGATTTGACAAATGGAGACGGGAGAAAAGAGCAGAGGAAAGAGAGGGAAACGATAACCAATATCCCTCCCAGTCATTCACGCTATGTGCGATAATGTGAAAATAATACCAAATACGAAGAGACCCGAGCTTTCATGCCCTCTCATTAGGCGTCCGTCAAGAGAGAAAAAAGAGTGTTCTTGTATGAGGATGCTTGGGCAATTTTGCATTATGAAAGCATGACTCAGCTGTGATCATGATCAGCACGCGAAGAGTGGTCACAGCACAGATTTAGATTAGAACTCCTCTAAATATGTGGGTCACAATGTCTGTGGACGTCATTAAACATCTTGTAGAAGATGGATGATAACAAGGTTTCTATTGTTTCATCACAAACTTGATCTTCGTTGAGAGCATTATTACAAAGTGTATGCTGGAAGTGACAATTTGAAGTCTTAATTTATCAGATCAGCTGGGATTCACTTTCATATTACGAAGATGTGTTGACTCTATTTTCATGGTGGCGATTTTTGAGAGGAAAAGCAAGGCTGGGGACTTCCAGTTGATAACAATAGTGTAGCTGGCCTCTAGAAACTACTACACCTCACAATATAACTCAAATGTAAGATTCTGTCTACCTTGATATGTCTACGAGAAAAGTGAGAGTTAAGAATGTGTTTGAAAACGTGTCTCCGCACACTTACGAAAATACCTTGGTAGAAGAAAATTTCAAACTTTCAGAAACTGAGTCGATTTGTTTCTAAAGAAAGCATTTCGGCTCATTGTGAGCAATTTCTTCATCTTTGATGTCATGCTGTCATAGCCGCCATCTGCTCCTCCCTGAGGCCGACCCCGACTAGATAATTCTGATAATAAGAGAACGCAAACTTCCAGGAAAAGGTCATTTTTCATCTTATATTTTCGCATACTCTCAAGAACAAACTCAGGGACATTTTTGTAATCCCGAAGATCATCATGACAAAGTTCCGCTAAATGTAAGATGTCAGTTGTGCGCCTGAGTGAATAAATCATTTTCTGCTGTAACCGAGTTCCAATTTGTCCTTTTCTGAGGCATTCGCTTGACCTTGTAAGTGTCTCTAACGATGAAATTCCGCACTAAATCAGATCTTGGATGGAATAGTCTATAAAAATTCCGGTGATATTGCTTTCAAGTAGATAGGGTCGTGCTGCAAACAATCATGGATGTACTGACGTTTGCCGTTTGACTTTCTGATCAGATATTCAGGTCATGCATTTGAGAATTTTATAACTTTGGCTACTTGTCAGAAATCTGATCAACTTTGAATGTCACGCTGTTAAAGTCTTGCCTATTCATGTAATTCACAGTGTGTCAGACTTTGTTGATCAGTGAAAATAATAAATGTGTCATCACAGAAAATGTTAAATAATCGAAAAGTTAAATACCAACTGCTTCTATTCTATCCCCTAGTTGCACGCAATTAAACTACTTTATCTGCAGTCTTTTGTATTCTTAAGATTTTGTTCCTGCAGCATCATAGATAAATGCATTAACTTGACTGCTAGGTCATATTTTTATGACACGGAAACCGGGGTGGGCTAGGGGGATACCCCAACGGGTAGCACACGGACCTGATGCTTTTTTAAAACAAACTGGCATGGGCCTGAAATTGTTATAGTAGCTAATAAATCATGCTTAAAATACGAGATGTTCTGATGCAAAACATGATGTTGAAATTTATTTGACATGCCCAGTTGGGTTCAGCACGGATCGAGAGACTGTATTAGTCGTTATTGCGATCAAACATATTCAGGCTACAATCCTGTAAACATGAATCATGGAAATATATTTTTCCTCGTATTAGAAAATGAAAAAGATAAAGCAAAGAATTCGCAATAATGTAATTATCAACAACTTTATAAAAATAGATTGATATTAAATTGATAATGTAGCAATACCATTATGAGATTTCAAGGTAACTAATGCACAAATCAGAGGCCGTGTCAGTCTCTGATACCAATGTGGTATTTCCATTGTCTACTTATATACATCTACATCCATACATAGACTTCCTGTAAAAGAACATTTGTCTTCAATTTAGAAGTATATGATCTTAGCAGTAACTTCTACATGTACATATATGTTATGCGTATTTAAAAAATGACGGCCGGGTAATGATGCTCACTGTGTACTTATATTTCTAAATCCATGTTGCAATAGTAGAGGAATAATGGCAGTCTTTACATTGCTGCCTGCTGTCGGCAATTCCATAAATTTGTGGTTTTAGGGTCTAATTTTGCTTTCTGGAACATTTTGATGGCTGTTTCAAAATGGGGCCAAAGCTATTGTTATGACATGTACCTAGCCGCATTTTAAAACGTTAATTGCTTGAGTATCTGTTGGAAAAAGCTTTCATGAGAGTTAATTACACTGCTAACTAGCTAAATTGTAGTAATCTGAAACTTCAAAGCGACTATTGCAATACCAGCAAGAAAGATAACCGGGTTTTAGAATCACACCCGGTTTGATGACATCCTTAATAGTAGAAAGAGCCCGGGTCCGAACCTGTGACTCGATGAACCGACGGAAGTCACTCAGTAATGCATTTATCCTTTTTATTTATTAGCCTATCTATACTATCGAAAGCTTGCATTTCTTTTAATGACCCATCAAGCTTCGGGGAGCTTAAGAACTAAGAAGTTCCCGTAGAGTTCCATTATTCCCCAGCAAATTGCGTAATAATGATTTATTGAAATGGTAGAGTTGTGATTAAAGCATATCGCAAAATCATGTGCAGTTCCACTATTGTTTTGCAATCTTCTTGGAGTATACTGTGTATACAATATTCCCTTAAAGTTAACAACTTCGACTTTTAACTCAGTTTAGAAACCCCATCACGTCAATTTTATGGGTCGACGAGAAATTATTTAAGATAACTATTATACTACAAATGATGGCATTATACCATTATGATACTCTGATAAATAAATGCCATTGTAATTTATTTCTTTAATGTTTTTTTTGTAAACTGCTCAACATCACAGTCGATAGTTGGTGGACCGTGTTAGATCTTGATCTGTATACTTACCAGACCAGGTAGTCAGCAAGTTGAGCAAATGTTCATATGAATTTGATGAATTGCTGTTACGAAACGCGCTTCACCAAAGTGGTTTGGTTGAACAAACTAAAGTTGAAATGGAATTAATTAATGTTTGGTCTGCATCTTATTTGCTTCTGTCTAAGCAAACGCAGCTAAACAATGCCAACTTCCAGTTACATAAATACATACTTCATAGTAGAATACTTAATAAAAGCTCCTGAATTTCACTTAGGACTTTGACTAGTCATTGGTTCCTCAAGGCCTCATTCTTTTAGATGTCAGACGTCTGCATTCCAGATTCGAATTCGCTATTCGTCCCGAACTTTCATGCATAAATAGCCAGTTGTCTCAGTCACAGGAAACAATCTCGGATTATGCCTGAGCAACATTTAACTTCATTGTCTATACTGGACGCAAGTTCGTTGTCCATTCAGTCAATCATTGCAGCTGTATTCTTCCATTATTTCGAGTTCAACTTCGACTTCCGTCGATAACAGATTCAGATCACCGAGTGAAAAAAACTGAACTGAGTTTGAAAACCTCTAAAATGACAATATGACCCTTTTCTTGTTTGTATAATCTACAAGAAATCGATGTTGTCAGTCCGTATTGACGGATCACTTTTGACCCCACCTTCATGTACATTTCACTTGAAAATGGTATTATTATTTTCAGAGACAAGACATTCTGCAGTGATAATGTCCTTCCGCATAGAGGCGAAAGTTTGGGCTGTTATCACAGTTTGTTTTTTTGCTACATCCTCAATGGAGATATAATGAAAATGAATTGATGCTCACTTTCACAAAAAATGTCCGATAGTCTCCTTCTCCTACCAAATAATTTGGCTTACTTAATGCATCCAGCCAATGCTAATTATAGAAATTAAGGTCAACTAATTCTAAACAAATGTCAAATATGATTTATCATTCAAAAATGTTTAGGATGCTTGACAACAAAGGTCTGTCATAGTTCATTGAATATCTAAAGAGATTGGCAGCTATTAAGACACCAACACCCTTGATTCCACGATCGCACTCGCCCAATCTAGGAATCGAACCGAAGTCCGCGGTGGAGACGAGCTCGCACCTTCTTCACTAGGCCACGCTGACGGTTCAAAAGGAATGCGAGTGAGGGCAGAAGTCATCTCTAAGTGATATCGACAACTTATTGTCCTAATATTGACAGAACGCTACCAGCGTTCATATTGTAGCGGGACAGCATATCAGCACGTTATGCGACTACGTCACAGTGTAGATTGACAACAAAGGTCTGTCGTAGCTCATTGAATATTTAGGATACTTGTCGCTCAACGAATGGGGGTCACTCCTCTTCAGAATTAAGGCATATGCGAGCCTGTATCAGCTCCTCAACATAACAACCAACTAAATACGACTTTTGATGAATATAATGCAACTTACTGTGCGTACTCTTAATTCGAAATATGCAAACATTTGCTTGCTGTTCAAAACTCAACTATGACTCGCCTTCGCAAAGGAAATTGTGATGTTATCAATAACTTATTCCGTCAAAAAATGCTTCACCAATGGTTCGGAGATCATTTTGTCATCAAATGCCAGAGCAGAAAACTCCCCACATTTTTTCTGCTCTGCATTTGAATACTGTGAAAATCATGTCACATCCCGTGGAAATCGTTTTTCATTCCTTGTTCTGTGCAGAATGCGCTGCTGTTCATTGAATCTACTGATAGTACAGAGTAAGTACATGCATATAAGGTAGAGTAGCAACTCAGTATTGATTAAATGTGTATGCAGTTTCGATTTTATTAAATGAACTCGGGTTGGGACACAGTAACAAATGTTTGCAGTTCTGAAGAAATTACCTCGAAAGTGACTAACCATGATAACAATATGGAAGGAATAATAGTATTTGACAAAGTTTGATCATGTCACAACAGCCTTGGAGAGGTATTGCTTGTTAAAATAGCAATTTGATGGGTTACCATTACTTTAATGCTGAGGCTTATTAAAAAGAGTACTTTCTTAAGCATGATCATATCACAAACTACAGAAGAACCAGTGGCGTCTTCTCCGCACCTGCGAGGCCTTCGGCGCATCATCAAAAAATAATTTTCCAACAATTATAAAAATGAAAAGTGTCATCATTCATTTAAATTCGATAACTTCTCGTGACAGCTGTACACAGCTTCCGTTTCAAAGTCAGACGCTCAACCTCAGAGTGAACAGTTTTGCAGCACGCGCTCGAATCACAGCTGTTTTCTTCGAGCAATTAGACACACAAGCTGGTCGTGTGTTCAGACGGAGCATTGATGGTCAGACAGAGCGAAAGAGAGCTGTGTGCGTGTGAGGCAGTAAGCGCACGCGCCCGCGACAATATTGGCTTCTCCGATAGACATGATGCTTTGCCTTCTCCAATTTTTACAATGAAATTCCACGTGATTCTTGATCGAGGCGCGGTATCTAAATATAGTAAGGGAAGCGCAACCCAATGGTTCCTAGCTTCGCTTAATGTGAGAGAAGCCAATACGTCAACAGTGGCAGATGGCTGACATTCAGACAAGACTGCGATCAGATGATGAGCGTTCTCCAATGAATGCAGAGTAATGCATCTGACTCGAACACCCAGATTCGGTAGAATTCCTTAATTTGTTTATACGTGATTGATGTGACACTATGTTTAGTACTGCAGATGAGATCATAACCACGCCTTTCGTCCGAAGGGAATATACTGAAAGTATGACAGTCGTCAAACAAGGTAGGCCAACACCTGATATATGATGAAAGTACTCACTGAGAAAGAAATAAGAAATACTACACAAGACATTTTAATGCATCAAAGTTTCAAACATGTGAGCGGCTGACCGGCCGTGAGAAACGCAAGAAGCTGTTGGCCTTGCCTCCTTTTTTCTCGAGAAAATGTGGTCTGGACAGATAGGGGATATAGTGATCTCAGCTCCTTGAGTAAGGCGGTTAAGAGACATGAGCATCACTTCTCATGTGCACTTTCATTTGGCCTTTTAAAAAAAATGTTCGGGAAATTATTATTGAAAATTCAACTTTTATGAAAATTAATGTTGCAACTTAAAAAATGTCTGGTATAGAAATAGTATTCCAATGCCGAGTGAAGGCCTATGGTCTGGGCGCACGCGACGCCACTGAGAAGAACAAAATGTCATAATCAAAAACTTCTGTTCATAATTATGCCATCTTTAAAAGATGTAGATGGGTCCACACTACTATTCAGATTCAGAAATGAAACATAAATTCAGTGAATTATTAAATCATGCCGATGAAAATTGAATCAAAAATTTGAAATTTCAGTCAAGAAGCGCAATAGGATCTCAACTTTTCCATGAAGACTTGCATCACAGTGTGGTTTATAAGACTGTCTTTATAATCAGCTCAATTTTTGCTTAATTATGACACGTCTTATAATAAATAATCTTTCCTTTTAATATCTAATAAGTTTCATACGCCCTATATCATGATTCATGTCGCTAGTATATTAACACAGGAATAATTTGCAAAGATTGAGCTTCGTAAAAAGTGAAAAATTTTTTAGGCTGCAGGAACGTAATCTCCGCAAAAAACTGTCTTTGTTGATGTGAAAATGTTTACTGTATGCTGACATTTTTTGAGTCGACACTCTACCCACTACACACTTACTCTATGACTAATAGAATCATTTCTCTGGAGCAGGCAGTGCACATGTGTCATCTCAAAACCTGAACATCCATGTCCAATGATATCAAACTCAGCAGATTAAACTCGACTGTGCATCAACACTGTATAGAAGAAATGTCAAATTTTAAAGTCGACAACGAAAATTATCTTAAAAATCGGCAGCCCGATCGTGTTTCCAGAACTCCAGGTCCATCCGGGCTCCCACTGTGTGCGCATCATGGTACAAAAGAAGAGCCAGAATTGATAGCCTATTCTTTCAATCGCATTTCCACCAGAAAGGTGAAAGTAAAAATAAAGATAAAAACGCTCCCAATTCTTTCAAAGTTTTCAAAGTTTATTCTTTCAATGTCAAGAATCATCACCATGCCTAGACCATATCTTCTGATATCAACAA
This sequence comes from Prostheceraeus crozeri, assembly GCA_907163375.1. Taxonomy (NCBI): domain Eukaryota; kingdom Metazoa; phylum Platyhelminthes; order Polycladida; family Euryleptidae; genus Prostheceraeus; species Prostheceraeus crozeri. The sequence goes on from CAJQUW010015462.1 coordinate 342,463, forward strand.
TTTCCTGACTCTTACTGATGTCGCATATTTTCGATTCAAGGCACAACTCATTCAAAATTCATTTCTCAACAATCATAATTTCAGCATTCTTGACGTTCAATGTTCCAAATAGCTCTATTGTATCAGTTTCTCATGTCATCCATGCATGAATAGTTTTGTCTCCCTGAATACATTCTTAATTTTCGCTCTTTGCGGCTTCTTCTAAAAGTCGAATTAGTGTTTAAATACATTCCTTAGTGTCTGCGACATCAATGAAGGAATGTAAATAATTCTTAAAAATTCGGAAGCTGATTCGAAGCATTTCTATTCTCATTTTATGCACTTGTTTATCAAGGATGTCTTAAAACAGCATTCATTTTCAAAGCTTTTCCGTCAAACAAACATTCACTCCCCAAAGAATTCTTGTGAAACAAAATTTTCCTTTTAGTAGAAAATTTATTACGTCTCGTTTCATGTAGAATTCCTGCTTTGAATCATATTATTAACTAAGTAAATAATGTTCTTTCATAAAGTCTATTGATTAGAAGATCAGAGAGCAGTTTGTAACTTCCATTATTTCAACAAGATTATATACTTTCAAGCTAAAACTCATTACACTATATTTGCAGACAACTTACTAGTGTAAGTCTAATCGATGATTTCGCTAACTTGTCAGTAAGTGATCGATTTGTTCCCTATTGTCAGATTCAGATGCTACTTCAATTGACTGCGACGCTCGGTTATATGGGCTGGAGAAAGTGTAACATGCAATAATGATTCCTTAATAAGCATAGATCTGTTGTAATGCATGATTCCTCTTTTCTCTCAGAAATGAAATGTTGTCCCTCAATCGGGTGTTAGCAGGACAATCCGAGATAAGAACGTTATGAATAGATAGTTCATTGAGTGCTAGACCGCGCCTATAACAGAAATAGCGAAAAACAAAGCCCAAATCTATGATTATGCAGGATACCAAAACTTAGTCCGGCAGCCAGAACGAGTTTTTGCAGGGAACGAGGCCTAAAATAAGATTTTCGCAGAATGATGTACATCCTATTTCTTCTCCGAATCTGCACGTCTGCCGAGTTCTAGTGAGTTCCTCTTCATGTGAGACAGGATCAAAGAAAAACACATGTTAATCCAATGGGACGCAGATTGAGTGAGGTTTTTGGTTAAAATTAAGTTTTCTTTGATTTCGCTTATCAATTGAAAAGTTTTAAGTTTAGAGTCACAATTTTTGACATGGAATGTCTTCAGTTAATTTCCTATGATGTGAATGTGCTATTATCATGCTTCTGATCGGCAATGTATGTGAGAATGTGGTTGAATGTGGATAAAGTGCTCAAAATGTTTGCCGACATCAAGAGGTTTGCAAGTCTAAATGTGTTCAGCATTATATACAGGGGTGCATGAACATGAAAGGAAATGACCCTTCAAGCGCTTACGCGTCCTCAAATGTCCTACATTGTTGCCCTCAATTACATTGAAAGTGCATTGAGTGAAAAGCTGCATTACTGTCCGCAGGAAGCACTCTCTGTCAAATCTCCATAGAAATTATGCAATTGTCAGACTTTTAGAGAAAAACTTCTTAGATATCCACATCAGGAACATATTTTATCATTTCAAAGAATCACTGCTTGTTGACATCGCCATAGATTTCATCTGCATTGTGTTAACCCTCCAGGCGGTGGGGGGGCATATTTATGCCCCCCCGTTGTATTTTTCAATTTAATTCATGAAATATGAAACGTATGATTCTGAAATTTTCAGTAGCTTATTTTTTGCGTATTTTCGACAATTTCCTGTAAAATTATTAAAATTGGATCACAGGAACGACCTTTACATGACCTTTATTGAAAAGTACTTTCGAAATTTTATCAAATCAGTGAAATTCTTCAGAAATTTTGTCTCGTATAGAATTATGCTTATCACGGTTTACCAATTCAAATTTGAAAAAAATATACTACTTACAATGATATTGTAAGTACTTTATAGAGTAATATTAGTTTTTACATCTTTTTTATGTATATGTTATGTATTTTCTACATGTAGAAACATATGGAATACTGTTTTCAATTCCCTTTTCAACTTACATAATCAGAATCCTTGTCTGCCTTGGCAGTAGAAATAAGTCTGCGTATCACGCTCAATCGCCTTCCACTGCATCCTTTCTTACAAACACGCATGACTAATTTGACTGCATTGGAATCTAACAGTTGTATTCAACAATGAAAAACATTTGTTTGAATCAAATATGAAGAGTGATAAATGTTTCAATATTTTTAGAGTCCTCTCTATTATCTCAAAAAAAACTATATATATATAATTTTATTTGATAAAAATTTTCAAAAGCAATGCGAACACCACCATTGTATTCAAAGAACTTGAAACATGTTTGAGTCAATTTTTGCGATAATCTGATGATAAAATTTCGCTAAAAACATTAAATTCATTTTTCTGAAAAAAAACGCATTTTCAAATTTTGAAATGCTATTTATAGCATGAAGGCAGTCAAATTAAGTAATGCAAATGGCACCACTGAATTCAGCATGTCCGAAATGTGTAAGGGCCAGCATTTCATAAAAATCGCACACTTAGTTTAGGGAGGGTTAAACTACCGATGATATCCACTTCTATCGTACGTAAGTGCAACACTCCTCGGACGCTAATGCGTCCTCGGAATCTACCAATTATGTCCTCTAAAAGTGGATGCTATTCCTATGTTAGCGATATTTTTGTTCCTATAGCAAATTATTCAATAAGATAGAAAAAAGGATGATGAAATGAGAATTTCATCCATAATAATGAGCGCAGCAACTAAAAATAGCAACAATGACAGCACCAGGTCATTCATACTCGTTACAAATGAATGGTTTTGCGCTCTTATGTTGCAGGATATTCATCAATAAAATTTCATTGTCGCGTTATATGAGGAAACCAATCATTTGAAAAGTTCTTTCTCGTCAATATCGACGCCATTTTATTTGAGTAAGTCATTTTATGCACATGTTAATGGACATACCATCGTTTGATGTTGATGCTGGGGATTTACATGTACAATTTGCATATGGATTGACGTGATGCTTTGACAACAAACATGTGTATTTATGCACTCAGAAAAGGAATCGTCAGCAGTGTCTGAAATCAAGCGGATGCTGTCAAATAACAATTTTTGAAATGCAGTTAGACTTCAATTTATACAGCAATATTCAATATTCATCTTGCAGCCTTGTCAAGATTTTTGAAGATATTCTTACTTGTCTATGGTTCTTTGGTCTAGCATCATTTTTGTGTAAAGAAAGAAAGAAACTAAGCCAAAATTGCTGAGAATTACTTAATAACTTATTGTTCTATATTTCGCAAAACTCCTACAGGTTTAGAAACTGCATCTCTTGAGGAGGCCAGTTGGCGAAACATAGAACAACAAGTTATTGAGTTATTCTCAGCAGCTTTGGCTTGTTTTTCTTACATTCTTTTGTATAAATTTCTTAGTCACTCTTGATGGCTTTGGAGGTTATAGAAGTGATTGAAATGAATTTGAAATGTATTTCTACCAGTCATTTTAGGGCAATAGTGCGCCATTTCGCCGATTTCACATAGCATTCCTACCAAATGAGACAGCCATCCGCCGTCGTCCGTCATTCTTCAGTCGCGCGATTCAAGCGCAGCTTTTGAAGACAAATCCAAAACAAATCTAGATTGAATCAGGATTGAATCCGGCTTTAATCTTGTTTACATCTAGCTTCAAAAGCTACACTACTATAGAGCTTTTAGCTTTTAAATAAGAAATCTCGATTTCTGTGTGCCACGATATCCAATTGAAAATTACTACTCGTATTCCTTGGACGGTCAAGGATGATTTTCAGAATCGCCCCTCAAGGAGAACATTTATTATGAAACATTATCAATCAAATATCATGTAAAAACAGGAATATATGAATATCTTCTAACTTTTAATATTAAGAAACTAAAATATTAAGTTCTCAATAAATGTAGGATAGAAAGGCTCCCAAACTTTTTCTGCCTAAAATCCATCAATCGCGACGACACGGACAAGAAAATTAATTATCAGCTTACTGATGTCTGCGAAGGAGCTGTCTGAAGATTTGAATTCTCTCAATTTTCTGGTCGTTGATTAGGTTGTGCGGCACCTAACAGTGGGACTGTTTCCGCATCCCCAGATTCTCTGTCAGAGTGCGATGAACACCAGCGGTCGACAGATTCAGGTTTTCGGCGATTTCAGTGCAAGTCCATGGTCGCCCATTTTCCATTGATATACGCTCGCGCTTTACAGACTCGTTAGTACACACGGACGGATGTCGGCCGGTGCGAGGCGCTCCTTTGATGCTCCCATCGCCACTTCCAAGACGTTGAACCAACTATTGCGAAGTTCAAAGAGCCATCGTCGAGTCTCCACAAGCTTCATCTGAAGATTGGTGAACTTCTGTCGAAAGTCATGATTTTCACGTTTCACGAAAAAGCAATGGTCCTCAATGATGAATAATGACCTAATGAATGACAGACTGCGTAGACCAACAGTCAGTTCAACACAAATCATTATATGGACTTTTTCCAATTTAAATAATATATCCATGACTTGAATTTGAACGACGGGATTTGAAAATTGCAACACATATTTAACGCTTTTTTAGGTTTTACATGCGCACTCGGAAATTCAACAAAAGAAATCAACTTAAAACTCATTTCTCCTGTTCAAACATAGATACAAAACATCGCGTATGAACTTTTGGGATGACCCACGTTTAAAAGACTGGTCGTCTAAATATCAAACCGTCAGATTTATACTGTAACACACGCATCGAAACTGAATGTCGTTAGATTGATATATTTTGTGCCAGCTACTTTCAAATTCCTTTTTGATTAAGAAGTCATAAATATTTGCCTGTTTCTACCCGGGATATTGCATTTCGCCTCTCACAGCCATGAAATATTGATGAATTCCTCAATTTGCGCGATACACTAAAGATAAAGTATTGTTGAGTATTTTCATTTATTTTACAGGAATGCCCTACCGGTATCGTGAACGAAATAACGTTCAAAGAAATTTATGCTCAATTCTTTCCTAACGGAGGTAAGGAATTTGGTTACTTTCAATATTCATTACGAACACTTCCGAAAAATGATCCTTTTGAAATAATATTGGTAACTACTAGATGACAAATTCAAGCTTGTACACAGCATTCGAGGAGTAGCTATTTAAGACAAACAAAACATGGTTGAAGTGATAATTTACTTCAAGTTTTCTGTATAATTTTAAGCAATTCTGCTTACAGTGGATATTAGGAGAATAACAGTGAATGTCACTTGTAAGTGTAAACATAGTTGCGTTCGTGCGCGTGTGCATGAATGATTGCAATCAAGGAGACGCAACTATAGTGGTACTTTATTGTCGTAAGGGCATATCAGAGATTCCAGTCTTCTGCAAATTCTACAAGATTACCAAAAATAACATTGAGTCTCGTAAAATGCTAGAATCGAATTTTCATTTCGATCGATAGTCCAAATCAACATTGAACAATCTAAGCTCATTTGTTCACAATAGTCACTCTTAATTATGTAAGTACAATTTCATGAAAACATGCAAGCAAACAAGTATATGTCTCTCAGCAATTGAAGATTCACAGCTCATCTTTGCAATTGAATCGGCAGAAGATTTCTGATATGTTCGTTTTCAGACATTCGAGTCAAAGTAGGGTTTGGTTGGTGCCTACCCTCGAAACGAAGAGGTGCCTGTAGCATCATTTGACTGACAAACGCATTGTACTTGACAATAAGAAAACTATTGAAATTGTTTTCCTATGAATATGAACTACAGCCTCCCGTCGAATGTCATCAGATAACATCATACCGGCCGATAGCGACCGAGCAAGCAAGCATGTTAAAATGTACAACTCGACGGAATGGAAACATCGCCCTTGATGGAAGTTTCCCCAAGGCGACATACATTAAGCTACGCTATATTCAACATGTAGCCTATGAAGCAAGCATGTCATTAATGTATTGATTTTCTGATACCGTGATTGGCTGATGTTTTCGAATGGGAAATTCCAAGCAAAGGCCGAGGATCAAGTATATAGTTGCAAATATGAACATAACAAATGTCTAATGTATTTCAATCGACAAAAATTAATAAAATTGTGAATGCACACACTGCATGTTCTATTTCTAGATGCCTCAATGTACGCCCATTTTGTCTTCAATACTTTTGACCAAGACCGAAGCGGTTCTCTCAATTTTGAAGTGAGTTTTTGAAAAGTTCATAACATAATTCATGCCTAGAGACCATAATCCAATACAGTATTTCATATGAGTAGATCAATGGTTAGATCTTAAATCATGGAGATCAAACAATTGATCTAAACAGTTTAAAGTAGCTCCAAAAGCTACAAAATCGCTCAGCGGTATTCGCCATCTCCAAGTGTTTCTCTCATCAGAAGTGTGAAACTCACTCTCAACAATTTATCTCAGGATGTGTGGCTAGAAAATGGTTCAATCATGGAGTGAAGCAGAGCCGATATTTTGTTCGAAGATCTCGGAACTTTCCTTCCTGTCCGGGTCTGCTAACCTTTATTTCTGCCACAAATAATTTAGAAGCGCAATGCATGTATATTTAAAATCATACACTTCACGAAGACACAAACCAACAATTTTTCATGAATCTATTCTCCTTCTGTACTTCAATCGACCGCTAGTAAAATTATGACAATTCGTACCTGAACTCCCAAATCCGATGAAGTCGGCATGCGAAACATCCATCCTTGTTAAGTAATAAACAGAGTCAGTTATTATTCAAATAGGGGAGGTTCATTCATGATAGATGTGCATGATGGTAAGCGTTCAGATATCGGTGACAGCGCTGTTGGAGGCGTCTGCTGCTTCCGTCTATCAGAAAAGGTGAACTTTTCATGCGTTAGTGTTCACTCCACATGAACTAACTGTTAAACAAGCTAAGAATATCAGGTATATCTCACCCAGTGATCTCATTCAGATAACATGTACTATTCCGTTTTTTGAATAAATGTGGCTTTGCTGTGGTCAATTATACATTTCAATTTTGAGACACAAGCAGTGTTGCTTCATAATCATTCGTCTGACGATGGCCGACCAGGGTAAAAAGATTCCGTTTTGAATGTAATATCAGCTAAAATCGCCTTCTTCTCATCTATGAAGTTATGTTTGGTCATTTTTTTTCCTGGAGGTTTATATCCTATCTTCTCTCTGAATCAACAGATAGACACCTTTTAAAAATCATTTTAAGGAGCAGGTCTATGAAAATTCAGTCTTGCGTTGCGAAACAGCAATCCAGAACGTTGGAAGCATCTATACTTGCAAATAAGCAGAATAAAACTTAGAGCCAGGAAGGATATGTTGAACTGAAGGTTTTAGGAGTTTGGTGGTTGGATTTCATGATAACTGTTAAAATAGAGGAGTTGATTTCATGTATCCTCTGCATTAGGCTACTGAACACTGATGCAATGTGTCACGCCACAAATATAGAAATTTGGGTACACGAAATCAGACATGTCAGCAAAAATCATAGATACGTATTGAAATTGTGTTTTGATTGTAATTTTTTATGATACCACGTGGCTACCTATTACTTCTTTTAAGTAGCATGAGTATTGAGCATATTATATGAGTCCATTCATAGTCATTCATCTTTAGTATCAATCATAATCATACCATAAAATACACTTAGAGAGCCTGAAGGCTATAAATGCTCGATTAAAAAATATGTCGAAAAGATTTTTTTGTATGCCAGCTATTTTTCATAAGCCTGCATACCGCACCACACATTTGATGCCAACGTAGCAATTATGCAGGTAGACCAATACGTATCACATTGACCAAAACAATGTTTAAAGTCTCTGAGGGAGGACTTGTAAAGATCTATCGTTCTATTTTGAAATAAAAGTCCGATCAGTTGAAGAGGCCACACTGACGTCAATTGAGTCAATGTCATGTACCTAATTCCCATATAAAATGCGATGTATACAGTAAACAACGATCCTAGTGTTAATCTTATGAATTATATTTTTAACATAATTTCAAATGCATTCAGAGTTTTTGATAATTAATATGATCAGTTTAATATTCTTCATTGACATCGACCAACAGACATGATCACCAGAGTGCGGTTTTGCGTTGCATTTTCAATTTTCGATCCGGAACTGGCACACGGCCCGCCATATTGCAAGACTCACTCAAGATGCATTCATGTTTAGATTAAGACACATGAGTATTCCTAGGCTCATATAGCACTTGTTACATGTAAATGCAATTCTTGATAAAATAGCACAGCAAGTAGTGTATGTATTCATATTCGTAAATGTACAAGCGGGCACTTAATTTTTTTCAAACTGCAATTAGAACTAGGGGTCGCATTAGTGGTATTTTCTATTTTTCAGAAATACCTAAAACCCGTTTTACGATTTCCAAATGCCGGCATATTTTATGCTGTGTTTCTATTGTGTAATTCTGCTGAACAAATAATGCGAAGGAAATGAAAAGAGCCATCGAACCTAGAATACTTCAAAATCACTACACAAATCCATCGGTTATGTTGCAACATCTTCGCAACCTGTAATCCATGCTCGACAAGAGAACTGTTGTGAAGTCATGCTGTTTCGAATACTGAATAAGAGATTGAATTGCACCAAAGAAGAGGATAATCCACTAATTTCCAAGTTCGATCGTCAAGCTTCTGAAGAAGCAGAGAAGGTGTAGATATAATCACAAGCGATGAAGACAATAAATACCCGGTATCCGGAAAAAGTAATTTCAGAATCGTTGCACAGAAATTCATCAGAAGATGACGATGCTGATTTCCGTCCAGTCATACCAAATGAAATTTCATCTGCAGATCAGAGTAGCGAGTCCGAATTTCATGTTCAGCTTTTGCGATTGTCTTCTCAACATTCCATCGACTTCAGTGGTAGCAGAGGGTGTTTTGTGTTTTCCACTTTTGGCTTGGCTGCCCAACTGGCTGTCAGACAAAACACTACTGTAGATTCTTTGTGGTTCATTCGCTGAAACATTTATCTTAAAGAAAATCTTCTTAATTGACAACTGTGACTACTTTTAACATAAGATGCTCAATTGCTCATATACCTAGTGCATTCGGTACCTTCAGCAAGATTTTTGTTCGATGAAAATATAAGTTATAGATGGCTTTTCGTGTTTTCACTTTATAACCGGTAATACCGGTTTTATCATTGCTCAAATACCGAAATACCGGTTTTTGTAAAAGTGATCCGGTATTGCGACCCCTAATTAGAACTCTGCCCGCAAAAGGAAATAGCAATTATCCTGTGAATAGAATGCTTTGAAGCTCGCAGAAAGAGTTTTTCATGACTTGTTTTGTGCAGAGCATTGTTAAAATTATTATTAAAATTAAATCCGTTGTTAGAATAATTATTACAGAGTAAATTATGTCTGTGTATCAGAGAAGCTCATGTCCTAGCCATCAATGTCTTCTGACAGAAAATGATTTAATCGATGCAGTTTGCGATGCAACTTCAAAAGTGTATCGCAAAAAAATTTGGAATCCCAATCTCACGAACACGAAATCCCGGAATTGAGATTTTTGCAAAATACAGCAGCAGCAAGAATCCTATACTGTAGACAACCTGACAAGAATCAGTGTTGATGGACCATCCTCCAACGAATTCAGCTGTTCTGATGTTCTGTAGACATAACATTCTAATATCGTAGTGGATATTTGAGTTTTGTTTCGATCGATTAGCACTTTATCATTTTTTGTATTTCAAATTCTGTTAAATAGCAATTATGTTTTTTCACTTATCACGCAGTTTTGACAAACAGATTGACTTTTCAGGTGTTTTGTAATTTTTCAAGAACTTTCAAAACCTGCGATACAAGGTATTACAAGTTGCGATGCAAAATTGATGTTGTGTCCCAAAAATGCGATACAAAGGCTAGAAAGTAAATTAGGCCCTATTCCCTGAATGATATCGTATTCAGATCTCGCTATGATAGACCTGTGGCCAATCCTTCTTCTTCCTTTCATCGCTGGTGCTGGCGAACTTCTTGTATACCAACGATTCTCACCAACTCATCCTTGTATTTTCTAAGTTCCGTGAGGAATAAGGTCTTCTGCGGCGGCGTCAACATTTCTGTGAAGGCGCATGCAAGAAGTTTACGTTAATCGTCACGAGTTGATTCACAATGTAAGGTGTCACACATAAGTTGAGTTCACAATGTGTTCTTCACAGATCACAGTTGCTAGATCAATTTTCATAAAATGCATCATAACAGTCACAGCGAACTGTAACTGTGACACTGTGTCTGTAAATTTGTGGCTGTAGATTGATGAAATTGGCCCCTGATTGCAAACTGAGCGAATTCAACTGGATTGTCAATCAGCACAGTGTAAAAAGACATGTCAAGTTTAAGAGGACTTCAAGATTACTATCTTGATAATCGGCTGCCCGAGCTCATCTTCACCCGGATTATCACAGAATTAATTGTCAATCTAGGTAAGCAATCCCTCAGCTGCGCATCCATGTATATCTTTATTATTGATCTCATCTTAGCTATGACATTGTCTGGCATGTCGACAGTCTCGTGAAATGTCCACCGCGCTCATATATGAAATAGTACATGACTTGTAGAATTTCAGTCATTAAATAAAAGTTGATGGTTTGGCAGAGCTGAGGAAATGACTTCGTCCTTATGGGATTTCTCCTGGTAGTAACAGAATATTATGTCGCCACGAAAGTAACTCGCACTCATGGCAATCTTGCAAGACAGATATTCTGTCTCTCACTCATGGCATCCCAGCAGCATACAAATGTCTGAAGATGTAATGATTGAAAGAATAAAATCAATATTAATTCAGTGCTCATGGAGATTAAAGTTTTCCTGTTGAAATAACTTTGAAGCAAGAAATATTGATAATCGGTGAGCTCTCAACTTTGAACAAGTGATTGTGACATACAGCAAAAGGTTTACTAAACATAACATTCAATTGCAATTAATTGTTTGGTGATATCGTCAAGTGGTGTAATTGCAAATATTTTTTGGTGATGTCGAGTAACATAATTAATTTAATGACACTCGCTTTTTAGTACTTTTTTCGGTTCTGAGGTTGAATTGCGCATGTGGGTAATATGTAAGATATTAAACAATAATGGATCCACTATTCATACCATCGATGTTCACAAATACATGTATTTATACATAAAAAACATAAAACAGTTGCAATTGATTAATTGCTTCCAGCTCTAATTAGACTGAATTAATTGCTGACTCCGAATAACTGCAATTAATTGATTTCCACTTGCATTTAAATTCAACTTATCGCTTAACCGAATTAATTTTTGATAACTCCTGCACGCGACACTCAAACGATGTTTCCACACTTTCTATTGCAGCAATTTGTCCAAGGCCTATCGGTCCTTGCAAGAGGATCTCACCAAGAAAAATTGCTTTGGGTTTTTAGTTTATATGACGTAAATGGAGACGGCGTGATAACAAAGCAGGAAATGACAGAGATTGTTTCTTCGATTTATGACATGATGGGACGACATACAGAACCAATTTTAGATGAAGTGTCGCCTAAGGAGCATGTCGATCGGGTTTTTCAGGTGAGTTGCCTCATCAGCTTAGTTAAAACTGAATAAAATGTTGCTATATACGCACGACACCCGCAGAATAAACCAATAAATATTCAAGAATAAAGTCAAACAATTCAAGAATGTCATTTGAAGTGCATTCGTACATACCTTAAGTACCATAAAGTACTTTACTGCATAAAGTACCATCGATGAAAACAGGTCAAGTGACTCCTCAGTATAAAAATCAATTTTGGCAACATTATTAGTTGTCATTAAAGGGACTTGAAGTTCAACCTAAAAACAAGCGACATCAAAAATGAGGAATTACTTAAGCGCTGTCATGGTCGTTGCCTCTCATCAGATGTAGGCCTAACTAGCTTGTCCATAGGCCTATAGGCCAATAGGTAGCTATCCCTATGTCTTCGTTTTCTATTTTTATGAATGACCTCTAAATCATGCTATGTCTATTACACATGTATTCTGATATGATCATTCCTGTATGATATTTTTTTCAATTCTAGAGAATGGATCTCAATCGAGACGGAGTCATATCGATGGACGAATTCATGGAGTCTTGTCGATCGGTAAGTTCAAACTTGTCAAAAGAATAATCATCATAAGCGCTAGGATTTCAGACATGCCTATATATTACTGAATCAATTTGTCAATTGATATTAGATACGTTGATAAAGTATTAATAGTGCAACGGCTACAATTTGCTTCATGTAATTTCAGAACTTTCCGCATTATTTCATTAAAAAAACATCATCGAGATGTGTTGTCTCAATTGACTCATGCGCATTGAGATATTGAAATACCATGTTGTAGACCATATATTTCATCTTTCATCATGGACATTAATTATGTTGTTCTGTTCAAGTAAGAGATTCTTCAGCTTGTTTACCAATATGGCTTAAGATTTTCGGTCACACCTCGCCGCTGTTTTTGCAATATCATCCCATGAAAATCGTGCACCTGGCTATCAAACTGCAGCTTCTTTCTCATGCGGACTTTTGTCAAAAAAAAATTTTCAATTGCGGTCTTGTGTGTCGCGTTTGGCGATGCGCAATCAACAATTCCAGAGACCGAGTACAAATCTTCGAAATTATGTTGTTGTCACGTATACATGTAATACATTTGGTAAATGCCACACCATGACAGTAGGCACTATATAACAAGAATGCGACTATGCCATATTCTTTGCTATAACAGTCAGAATTGCATGGTTTTATTTCATTAGAGGTTTGCTTTTATTCTTGTAAAGTTTTATTTCGCTATTTATGCAATATTCTCAGTTTTATTACAATGCTTCTATAATGCGCTACATCTAGTGTAATTCAATTACAATGATGAATGAATTTCTCATAACTTAGTGAATGACGCCAAAGTTAGAAGTGGTGTGTGGTGTTGTTTTCGAAATTGGATTTCACAAACAACACTAAATCCAATTTTGGAATCAAAATTCACGTTAATTTCGAATGCAGAATCATGCTGAAAAGAATGTTATAATTGGAATCTGATTTCAAAATTCAGATATCCTGACTTCGAAGTGAGATTTCGATTTCAAAAATTTATATAATTGCTTCCACATTTTGTCTTCGAAAATTTCAGGGAGCTGCTAATATTTTCGACTTCTAAATTATGGAAATAAGCAATGCTATATAACGGCTGGATTTAAGTGAATAGCTTGATCATCATCCCTTGAAAGCATGGTGTTGGTTTTGCTTGTCGCTAGAATATTTATCCTTAATTATTATTGATCTGTAACTATGCCTGCAATCGCTCTCAATTTGAGCCCATAAGCCTTTACACAATTGTGTTTTATATGTAGTCCTATATCATATCTGTACTCTTTGTATCTTTAGAATATGATTTAAATAATATATTAAAATATTTAGGCATCTTTGAATGAAACTTTCAGACACAAATCGATGCCACATCTTTGTGGCACATCATTGCTTTAAGTACGGTACCTTTGAATGAAAAATTCGTTTGCTAAATGTCTGCTCCTCTTCGCACCGTGTGAAGAACAGTTGAAATAGTATATTGAAAAATTCAATGTCAAAAATTTTCAAAACACTCATTCTCAGAACTTGCTTAGTGATTGCGTGATTATGATAAAAGATTTATCAAAATACCGGAAATTTATCTTTCGGCTATTGATTCAGAGCAGTTATCGCGACTGGAAGCCTTCACAATGTCACACAATCAAATCGTATGAGGTTAATCAAATGTCACGCACAAATGGGAAACAAATTTCCCGTCAACTTACATACTGCTATAATTCAAAACATGTTCTCATTTTTCATCATATCCTATGCGTAAAAATGTACATGGCATCTCGAATAAATGAAGGAATACGACAAATAACTGCTCCATCGGCAGCTGCATAGAGAAACAAGTTATTTTGTCACTTACGCATCTTTAACTATCTTCAGAGTTAGGAATTGCTGTTATTTTGCAATTGTATGCTGCATAGAAATGCCATTGAATTAAAGCAGCAAAAGAAATCATTAGTATCACAGTCCATTTAGCAATATGACGTTCAAAGCTTTTTACTTACAAAGTAACTATCCCGAGAGTAGGACTGATGAGTTACTTGAGCGAACGTTCATATTGGTGGCCAATTATGTTAGAGAACGTATCCATGCTTTAACTAGTGTCTTGACCACTTTCTCATCATCAGGGTCACAGATTCCGCAGAAGAATAATTGAAATTTTACGATAAATAAGAATTATTGACAATCATGATGACAATTTTATAATAAATTTTATAAATCAAATATACATGTATGACCAACATGATATTGATGTACATGAAAGTGTGCATGCACTAGAAGAAGCACAACTATAAACATGTCAAGGTTTTGCGCAAAGTGGACAAAAATGAGTGTGATTCATGCTAATCACGATTATTTGATGTGGATTGAAGCTGTTTGGGTGTGCTGCGATGATTGCTGTACCTTCCTTTTCAATCGATTGCGTGCATTTCTTCTGTAGGCCTGTAGGTAATGTATATTAACAATTCACAACCATGCAATTTGGCGAACGGTTTTCTTTTGTCTTTCAATTTAGAATGCCTAGCTTTAACCATAGAATAACAATTTAGAATGCCTAGTTTAACCACCATATACGATCTTTTCATTTTGAAACACGATTGACATGTGTGAAAACATCCTGTTCTTTTTGTAAATTTATGTTTCAAAATATATGTTAATATAAGCGTTTACTGGTATCCCAACACTTACAAGCAAATGCAAAAAGTGTATTGCTCTTTGTTCACATACTTTGTGTGTGATGATTGCAATATGTCACTCCCATAATATATTTTCTGTTCTAATTTTCTTAGTAGCTAAGGATATTCCTAAACCAAGTAAATAAATAATTATGTCTACATAATATTTCAAGAAAGCGCAACAATATTTGAATGGAAAGATATATTTGCAATAAAATGTTAATGTAACTAAATATACAGTTGCCATGAAGTATACAGAGGCAAGATAGCATGTTGTTCGACCTTCATTCATGCTGGTCCATGCTGTTGTTGTATAAATTAACGATTTTCCTAGTAAAATTTCAACCAAAATGTCAGAGATGAAAGGCAAACAAAATGTAATAACTTTCATAATACTCGTAAAGTTCATTTTTAAAATTGTAAACAATATGTTCATCCGGCAGCTGCTCCACATGAATAAGCATGTTGTTAAGTTGGATATCGTTGCTGATCACGTATTACTATCATTATTTACTTATTCTTCAGTGATCCATAAACCTTGATTTGTAAGGAAATTTCACCAGAGAATATTATAATTCAATTTTCCTTTTAAACAACGCATTAGTATCTTCAAAGTTAATATGCATCTCATTTCATATGTGTCACTTTCACTGCAAATTCATATATTATTCCTCAACTAATTTCCTGTAAGTCACTTGATTGACGCAAATCTTACTTTCAGGACGAACAAGTTTTCGTCTCAATGGATGTTTTGAATTCAATTGTTTGCCCCGATTAACGGATCACGTATGCATACCATATATGTTGTGTTTTGCGTTTTGCTTCATCAAGACGCAATCAGTAGAATTTCTCTCTTGTGAATAGTTCATCCGAAGCATCTGTAAAGCAATCTGAATCGATTTTCTCTCTCAGATACATTCTCTTTTTTTGAGCACAAACCTGAATGCTGTAACAATGATTGCACTTGATTTAATTTGAAGAAAAAAGTGAAAAATTCAAAAATTACCCTGATATGGGAATGGGCTCTAATGATCTTATGGATGACTGTTTAATATCATTCAGCTTGATGATTGAGATTTATCGAATTATTTTATAGTTTATCTTTAATTATTATTTACTATTCGAAACTTTTTGCCTTGATTAACTACTTTGCTCCTTCCCATATCCCCGTTGAGTAGTATTATTTAGATTTTGTTTTATATCAGTTATCTTTTCGGTTTGATGAGAAGTACTTAGTATTTATTTGTCATGATTTTGCGATGTTCTCTGTAAAATTGGTTTGGACGGTCGATTATAAACGATTTTAATCTAAAATAAACTTGAACAGTAGACTGCATCTCATGATATTGAATTGGGTTTGAAAAAATCAGACATTTTCATGGTTGAAGAAGTCATGTTCACGAAGTGCGGTGGTTCTTCGGACATTTTCGTATGTTTTCTCTTTGTCATGATTTTCAAATTATTGAACTTGTGTATATGTTGACCTTTTTAGTTCCACTTAGTTCAGGTTTCCGTTCACTTCTTTTGTAAGACAGTTATCGTCTTTCTTCAATGGAGCACCATGGTTGCTCTTTTATATTGATATTTAAATACAGATGAGATACACTTCGAATGCAATAGTGCCTCTGTAAATCTTTAAAATTCCATTTAATTAGCTCTACTGTATTTTCAAAATTTGAAATATATCGTGCGTTCTTTGATTGATTGCCGGTGCTGAACAAGCAGTGCATGGATGGCCCTTCCCAAAAAAGTATCTTTTCTTATAAAAAATACATGAGGTCTCGCTTTGAAGCGCTTGCTCAAATGTGAAATAAATACACAGACTTGCAACATCCAGCAAAAGGATGTGCTGATAAATCGACCAAAACCGTAGAAATCATATGCAAGATAAGAAAAGATGGTGATATGTACGAATACAAATTAGGAACTGTCCATGATCTTATGTCTCTACATAGCGGCTCATCAAAGTAGACGAAGTAACTTTAGAAATAAACATAGACAGCACGTTCTTCATGTAATGATGTTGAATTTCCGTAGTAATGAAATTCGTGCTTAAAGTATGTCAGCATCATATCCATGAAAAACGAAATTTTACAGATGAAACATTATCTTTGAAAAAATGTTTCGGAATCTGCTCTGTACTGACCGACCTATTTCATCTACATGTATGACTGATATCCACACGCTATCACGCCTGTCGATGTCAAGGTGAGACATCGTATGACATCAGAACATTTGTTTCTGTAAAATTGAAATGTTTTCCCTTTTAACTAAACTCTTTGTTTTGCCAATATCAGTATTGCTTGAATTTTCTGAAAGAAGTTTGTCAAGCAATTTTCTGAAAACGTTGTCTTTTATATACCTCGTACACTTCAGTTTCTTTAGTCAATTTCTATTTCATACATGCGTGCATATCGATAATGATATCGATGATGGAAAAACCCGTGACCTAAACAGAGATGTGACCGGTCGCCGGTATACCGGTGCCGGTCCGGTATGGAAATACAATCCGACCTACAATCGTGTCGCTAACATGCGCTCTTCGCATCATGTTTGAGTAGAAATGTTCTAGATACAGAGCAGTCGCGTTGAGTTTCCTTGAAAAACACCACATATGAGTGAATACTAATTCGATTTCATTGAGTTAATGACGACATCCAAATTACGTCACAGCTTCAGCAGTACTATAATAGATTAAAATTATGCCACTCAATATGAGGCATGATGGAGGTCGAAGGCTTTTAATGGATCAATAAAAAGTTCACAAACTGTACTTCTTCTACCAACATTCTAAGAACTTCAAAATACACTATGACAACATAAACGCTTTCCAACAGGAGTTGCTACCTCGTCACCCCACGAAGCTCATCTCATCCATGTTTTCTGGAATCACTTTTTTTGACTGACTGTGAATAGTGAGGCTATGACTCATCAAACAACTTCCAAAACAGCTCTTATAACGCTTTAATCTCAGAAGTTCGTGTTAAGCAACATATTCCATAAACGCTTCTAAATTTAAGAATTGAAGAAAATGTTGAATAAATCCTCAATAGATGCATCTTACACAAACATCCGTCGATTTGGGGGTTTGACCACGTAGGAACCCTGGATATGCATCAATGCGTAGTCAGGCCGTCATAGCAGAGATTTTCTCAAACATTTGGAATATTTTTGCAGCTGCCTCGCTATTCTAAACTCATCAGCAATTCAGATGCAGTGGATACACAGCAAGTGACTGCAGCCTATCTCATCACCACTTCCTATCTTCAGTATCTTCACTCTACACATCAGCTTATCTTCAGTTGCATCGACTGCAACTTATATTGATTTTATTTATTTCTCATCGGTGTATGGTCTATTTTATGTAATCCCTAGATTTTAGGCATCTATTAACGATATTTTATGTTTTAGTAGTTGATAAACAACGTTTGAGTTGGATGTTCTTACTAATTTGTACAAAATCCGATAGCGACCGATTATCCAAGTAGACAATTCGACGTGCACTGATGTTTAATCCTTGTAGAATCGATATATTGCATAAATGTAATACGTGCAAATGATGAACTGTTGATTTCCACATTTCTACTTTAAAAGTGCATGTTTGAATAAACATTGACGTTCTTTCTGTAGCATGATGAGAAATCCTGAGAATTTATATGCGTTCAGTAATTTCATGCAATATTGTCCTGGATCTTTTGCATGATAAAATATAATCAATATCTTCATATCAATTATTTCTATCACAATGCAACATTTGGTGCAAGCCTTATACCGATTCACTTACATAATTTTGCAAATATTTTCAAAGTCATTATTACAATTATTATACCTCAACTGACTAGAATCGGCTTGAGAAGATGCAGAGACGTTGTACTCGTATGAAGACCAAATCATTGAGCTGAAGCTAGGTAGCGTTACTACAAGAAGATGGTCCTTGGCCTTGAATGCATCTAATAGCCTTTGAAAGGCTAGACTTCGATCAATGACCTTTTTCCAAGCCATCCTTTAAGTGGACGTCTAGCCGTGCTTGTTGTCGCACGTTGCTTCATGGAAACTCCTTCGTTCCACAAATGTGCGTCAATCCATCAAGGTCATCATTGCGAGCCAGTTTGCGTGAATTTTGTTTGATTTCATTATTCATGTAATTCCCGCGATTTTCAAGATTTTATATTATTTCTGATTTCCATTTATCGATTCATAAGTATTTCTCTCTCTCCATCTTGTAGAGAAAGCTATGACTAACTCTCACATCAAAAATGCAGAAATTCTAGCCAGTAGAACGAACCCCTGTTAATTTCTCGGTTGAAATCATGTGTTTTTTCGATCTAATAATAAATATATCGGCATGCATTAGGAAGCAGTAACCACAAGTTGCTCCTATGAAATGTCTGATGCGCATCTTGACAGACAATTAAGTCGAAGAAGACGAATACATTACATAACAATTACGGCAGTCTGTCAAATTCTTCGCTAAATTTGTTATCATCCAGTGTTGTTTTCTTAATTATTTGATTTTAAAGCGATTAGATGTGGTCAGTCATTACCAGGGATGGTGATTTTATGCTTCTGAGAGAGACAATTAATGCTTAAATATTTATGCTTTTATGCTTAAATATTATGCTTTTTTAAAATGTATATTGTATTAAATGTATATCGTGATATTGCGATACTATAGTAGTAATTTGAGCCAATTGCCATGTATTATGACAATGACTCTATGAGTCTCTTTGAGCTACCGCGGCGCTAAGAAATATATAATTTAATTAGAAATCGCATTTGAGATAATCTATATCCTTGGTACAAAATGAATCAGGTTTTAATAATTTATCAATCTTAATAGCACATGTAATGTTTGTCAAAAACATGAACGATGATACTTAATTAGATTATTAAAATGTTCATTCATGTCTGAAAAGATAAAGTATGCTTTTTATGCTTAAAAAGAAGAAATATGCTTTTTATGCTTGAGCATAAAATCACCATCCCTGGTCAATACAGATCAAAACCACTGAGCAAGTTAACCTACAAATCTGCGAGTTTCCCATTTTATGAAAAGCGCTTAAATGTTCATGCCATTATCTATGGATGATGATCAAAATCGTGTTTAAAAACCCTTAGCTTGTATTCCAGAGTATCTGATTGTGTAATTTCATAAAGATGTGCTCCCAATTTAACTATTTTGATATATCCTAAATGCATTCCTTGCACCCCTGCCTGCTCCACTGTACTCTGCAACCTGCAATACATACATGTACAAATAAATGTAGCATGTACCAATTTCAATTATAGAGATGCCTTTATTGCCAAGTTCGAGAATCGATGAACACTATCTGCATTCCTTCCTCTATGATTATATTTGTTGTAATAACTAAATTTTCATGAAACTTGTTTCCTAATCTAATACTTTTTCTTTTTTCTTCCAGGATGCAAGTATTAATACCGCCCTTTCATACTTCGATACTGTGATGTGAATATGGTTCCCATCCTTTTCCTTCACGTTTCACTCTGATAGGATATTCCCAACTGCTTGAAGCGTCACTATTTCAGCGGCGCTGACGTCAACGCAGTTCCGAGTTTCAATCACAGAGATCCTGTTAGTTCCAGTCAAGCTAGGTTCAACTGAATTTTTTGTCGTCACTTCACGACAAATAAGTGAACATTCCTAACACAGATTCTGATGAGATTTTTCCTGATTGCGACTATTTTCGTAGTGTGGACATAGAGGTAAACTGGATTTCATGAAATGACTACCCAGTCAGCGTACATCTATCAGATAACGGATTTTGTCTCAGTGCCTTTGTTAAGAAGAATTTTCAGCGAATTTCGTAGCAGAAGTACTAGAAGATAAGCTTCGAAATCAATAATGATTTTGATGCGGATGCTTATGGAATAATAGTATATTTCTATGATGTCAATGATTGTGTTCAATTAAATTTCCATATTATTTCTGAATTCGATGATATCATTGCTATTTTCAAATAGATGTTGTTAATTTTCGATGAGCTGTGCTCTACAATGTGAATTTAGGCTTATCTGTTTTTAGAGTTTTTTTTTCGTCGTCTGAGATATTTTTCCGTGTGTCAATTAATGACGAAGCATTTACAATGAATACAAGGAATTACTTGAAACTAATGGAATTAATGAACTTTCAGTCCTCTGTAATATTTGTGTAAATATTTGTACAATGATTTCTGTATGGACAATGTAATATAGATTTCTTTACATTCGCCTTGTTTTCGTGTCAGCATTGAAGGTCAATATTTGTTTTTCAAATTACCTTCATTTTCGAATGCATTTTTGAATACACCAAGTTTATCTTACCACTGACTTCTAAATAACAATAGGGTAAAGTCGTGTAATATCGACAGGTAAGCAACTTTTCCAAAATGATGCTTTAGAACTTTAAAAACTCATCCATGCGTGCAGTAAACTGCACCAATAAGCAGTTAACTCTCAAAGGTCCTGATTGCCTCATCCTGACAGAAATCGAAGCGTGAAGCAGGGCTGTGGAGCCGATGCGTTATCTCATCGGCTCCGGCTCCGGCTCCGGCTCCACGACACTGATGTGAAAGGCTCCGGCGCGGCTCCGGCTCCGACTTCAAATTCAGGTTCTATCTATGCTGGTTATCCTGGATCCGTTGAACGGGTTTTTTGGATAATGGTGTGGCCTTTAGAGGCTTGCTACAATCATCAAATTAGTTTTCATTAACAAGCAACGACTTAAGTTAATAATAAAAATGATAATAGCCTAATATAATGACAAATAACATACTTGTCATATATTTTTGCATGAATTTACTATCTCTGAAAGATAAAATAAAGTTATAGCCAGGATTGGTTAAATTAGATAAAGATCTCCCGCACTGGCTAAATATAAATTGGCCTAGCCTGCAACCAGTCTACTACGAGGCTACATTAAATAAGACCACATGAGTGATGATGATATACCTAATTAGCCGTCACAGGGGCCGAATAGTAGTATAAGCTTTTTAACAAAGCTTGAATATGAAACTGGATAGCGTATGCCTCTAAATAGCTTATAGGGCCTGTATCTACTCGAACATGGAAAGGGTATCGGATAATATGATCGGTGGGTAGCCCACGACTCATCATCTGTAGAAATTGTAATTTAGATAGCCTCTTTGCAGTGTAGGCTAGAAATGTACAATTGAAAATTATACTTAAAAAAATTAAAAATATCTAATTTAGGACAAGTTTTGTAATTCTATGCAGCATACTTAATAAGTTAAGGCCTAACTTACATTATATTAATTTCGTATTTTTCATTATGGCGTTAAGTTGCACTAAATAATTCATCAATGATTCATGTATATTATTATATTCAATTTATGTATAACACATTACCACTATTCCTCTGATGATGGTTAGGCTGATGAAACTGAACTCGGAGTATCACACAGTATGTTGCAGGGTGCTATGCATAATAAAAATTTGACTGCGAGCACGGAGCAGAAATCCCATCTACTTTGCTAGCTTTCGAATGCGCGTGCGGTTTAATGTCACAGACAATAGAAAAGGGAGGTCAAAAGGCGCCTTTATTGAGAGCGTCTCAGTCTTTTTTTATTGTTTACATATAAGTCAGCATGATATCAGCATAAAGTGTTGACAGACGGAAAAAATAATAATGAAAATTCTTGAAATCCACAGGTCTATGACATTTGGGGAAATATTATTACACGATACGGCTCTTGTGCAGTCCTCCCCCCCCCATTTTTTCTCTGGTCAAAAGATGCAGCACCATTGGATGTCCGTTTCAGCATCACCGGTTTGAGTGAAGCATTCCGTGCTGTTGTAAAAATCTACGTGGGTAATTGCGATGTCATGGTCGCAAACTTCGTCAGCAAGTCAACATTGTACTTTGCCTTCGGGTTTTTCGCATTGAAGTCAAAGGAAATTCATTGTGAATGAGATACCTTTAAAATAATAGGGCGCTACTAGAAGTGGCTGGGTCGCTTATTGCTATAGTCATGTAAGGACTTGTAGTCAGGTCATTCGTGTGAGTGTGAAGAGTTATCCCTCCAATCAAAATTGATCAAATTGAATAATCGATTGTTTTGAAAAATGTAGGTGGGGGGACTGCACAAGAGCCTACAATACAATCTAAGGAAATTGGCATTGTCACAGATGCCAGTAGCTTCTGCCAGTAGCCATACCGATAGATGATAGCCTACATAGTAACCGTATTAGATTTAAGACATTGCGCAAGAAATGTAGCTATATTATCTTTGCTGACTGAACTGGAAATGTGTACATAAATGACTGGCGACTTGTCTCTAGGAATCTACAATCATCTAGTTAGCATGCATATAACAAGTCTTCAAATTAATGGATTTTGGAGAATACGTTGTCAATATGGAAATTAGTCTTACGAAACATATGCAATAAAAAAATATTACACATGTGTGTAAATATATAATAAATATAATACAAAAGAAGGCGGCAACTGCAAAGAAAGATATCGTGAAGGACAGATCATTGGTATACTTAAAAGACATATCTTTAGATTTCAAATGATTTAATTTTTTTATGATGCCAATTAATAACTTTCAAAATTCTAGATTTATATCAAAGCTCAAACTATCGGAGCCGGAGCCGGAGCCTTTGTGATAAATCGGCTCCGGCTCCGACCAAAACCATCGGCTCCTTAAGGCTCCGGCTCCGGCTCCACAGCCCTGGCGTGAAGTGTGTCGCCAAATTCTGCAAAATATTGCCCCAATCAATGCAACTCAGTCTGCTCCTTCACGCGCTATCTGACAGCTAAGTACTTGGTTATTCCATAGCATGGGGATGTAGTTTCACTGAATAGTAATAACTGTTTTAAGTTATATTGTCATATGGAGTCGATGCATAAATGTCGGGTAATATCGACACCACTGTCGATAGGTACCAAGCTTCATTTTTACAACAAGATAATGACTAAATTGGCAATATTTTTTCTTTAATTTGCTGTCTATTAGAATATTGCCTTCACAAGAATTTAATGCATCCTTTTACGAATTATTAGGTCTATATAGACCATGCGTGGAAGATGTCGAGTAATATTGACTGTAAAAACAGTTTTAGGGCTCTCACGGTTGTTTCTCTTAGTATTCATATGTAGTATCGTAGTATGTATCTGTATTATACATAGTATAGTATCATCTAGAATCATAAAATATATCAATGAATTGACAAATTTGAGTAAGAAGAGAATACTTTGATATCACAGTTCATATCTAAACTAAGATATAAAGCCGTGAGAGCTCGAAAACCATTTTACTGTCGATAATGACCGATTTTACCCTACTAATCTTGGAAAAAACGGAAAATAACTGAGATCGTTTTGAAAAATACATCGAACGTAGAATATCTAAAGAGAATGACAACTATTAAGTCAATAAAAGACAGCAACCCCCTTGATTCCCCGACCGCACTCGCCTGATCAAGGAATCGAACCGAAGTCCACGGCGAAGACGAGCTCGAAATTTTCTTTACTAAAGCCGGATTCACAATGGCGTGTACGAACACATGTGAGTTGCACACATGTGCATAGTTCACAAGGGCTTGTGTCCACCCACAGCAGTGTTGTGTGTAAGCATAAGAATCTTTAAAAACACACACAAGCAGTTGCTGGTTCATAATTGAATGTGCACACATAAGAGTCGAAAACCAATTGGATTTCTCCTGACAGGTACCTAGAGTCCTTGTTTGTAACTAGTTTGACATTCATTTATATCTCATCATGGTCCCCGTCACATCATACACCAAAAAAGTCGCTGCTGTAGCTTTGATTCTGCACCGAGTCAAGAAATTGAGTAAGATAAAGTGCCGTCGATGGATAACTCGTCCAGCGTTTCAGCTTCGCATGGAACTCAGTGAATTTAATCAATTGATTCCCCATCTGCGATCCAACGATCCTGAAACGTATTTCTCCTATCTTCGCAACTACAAACTACAAAATACACTCAATGTTTGAAAAGACACTAGTCAAGCTAGAAATCATTATAAATGTAGTGATGTTCTGTATAGACTATGATGAAACCATGAACACTGAATAATAAAATAAAAGAAAATCAGTTTCCTTCACTAAGTGCGAGAGACGTGACAATTTCTCGCCAGGCAGACCGAGGCTTAGCAGCATCTTTGAAGTCTTTCAAAGTCGTGTCGAAGAGGAGTCGGTGTGTCTTCACCTCCTCTATTAATCGCTCATCATCCTTCAATTGTTGTAATTTTTTTTCTTTTGCTTCCAGCTGCTTGGGTGTTAATTTCGCTTTCATCGTGATCAGTCGGTTATTGTGGAACAAATAATGTTGGCCATTAGACATTACAACTCCAGAACTCGAGAACTCGCGTGGGTGTGACATGGGAATTGCATTCTCGCTTTTAATTGGCTCAGTGCCTTGTGAGTAGACACGGAGGTTGAAATAATTTTAACTGCTGCAAGTACACACAAGGAAGGCTTGTGGGCGCCCACAAGCTTCACCTTGTGAGTACACACAAGATCATAATGTTCACGCACAACAACCTTGTGTGTGCCCACACAAGTACGTATATGCAGCAATATGGGGCGCAGCATGTTCTTGCAGCAATGTGGGATCCAGGTGTTTGAATGAACGAGTTTTAATCGCAGTTAGCTTTGCAGCCCGCATGATCCTTCCGTGACGATTTCTGAGAAATTGTGTAGTTGAATTCTCAAGGTCATTTGTGGCTACTATTAGATCCGTATGTGGAAGCATACTTAAACAAGCAGCACGCTTGCAATATTCCTGCAACGTGAGGTCAAAGTTGTTTTCGTAGAAAAACATGAAATTCCTTCCTCTGAAGACTGAAAATGATTCTTGAGGACAATATCATGATCCCTATAATACATTTTGATCGAAAGATTGCGCACAAGGTGCATTTATTAATATTTCTGTCTTTATAGAATGGAGCGCGCCCCACTTTCCACAATGAGCCCCATTTTGTATGATCGAGGATGTAGCGAATTTCATGTTGCAGCAGATACATGAACACAAGACAGGCGTAACTACACACATGTGTACGTACACGCCATTGTGAATCAGGCTTAAGGCCTCAGCCACACTTCGAGCTTTTCCAAGCGTTTCCGAGCAAGGCGTTTTGCAGTAAAATATAAAGTCATCATTACAGCAGTTGCAGACTGCCACACTGCGAGCAAAGTAAACGAGAGCGATTAATAGCTTGCGGAGATGTTTGCTCGAGACGCTCGTGTTTGCTTTGCTTTCAGTGTGGCTGAGGCCTGAGCCACGCTGACGGTACAAAAGGAATGTGAATGAAAGCAGTAGTCATCTCCAAGTGATATCTACAGCTTATTGTCCGATTATTATTGACAGGATGTTACCAGCATTCATGTTGTAACGTAACAGCATATCAGCATGTCATTTGACTGGATAACAAATTCAGATTGACAACAAAGATCACGGGACCTTTGTTGTCAATCTACACTGTGACGAATAATAATAGTCTGTCAATAATAATAGGACAATAAGCTGTATATATCACTTGGAGATGACTTCTGCCTTCACTCAATGTCCTTTTGTACCGTCAGCGTGCTTATTGAAGAAGGTGCGAGCTCGTCTCTACCACGAACCTCGGGTCGATTCCCAGGTCAGGCGAGTGATGTCGGGGAATCAAGAATGTTGGTGTGTATTGGACTTAATAGCTGTCATTCTCTTTAGATATTCAATGAACTACGACAGACCTTTGTTGTCAACATCGATCAAGTACTAAATATATTAAGAAAGCATGGCAAAACGTCCTTTGTGGATTATGACGGGTTGTTTGGGGATAGCTCTTTGAATCCCCATCCAAAAACATGAAAAAAAGATCAACTATCTTTTGCAGGAACATGAAGGCAAATAATCTCCGGTTTGTCATTTATGTTAATCGAAGTCACAGCTGCATATAAACAACGCAGTTGTTAGATCTGCACTAGTGACTTAAGTAAGTTAGACGAGGAAAAGAAAAAATACTTCAACAAAAGCAGTCAGCCATCTGCTGGAGAACCAGAGTATAATAAATTACCGCAACTACATGTATGTAACTGAATAAATGGCTACATTTACGGTTTAGCTAAATAGCTCGAAAAATAAATTACCGCAAGTTACACAACCTGTTATGTTGTCTGTCTCCTTTGCGACCAGATTTATAAGTTCATGATGCAAACACGACTTCTCAATTTATGGAGGGATGATTTATTCGATATTGGAATGGAAATTTAGAAATCTATTGTCATTGGGAATAAATTTTCCATGAATGATGGTACACTTAATTTGTTTAAAAAGTGTATGAATTCCTTCATCTGATGAACAATGAAATACGAGCTCACAGTTCGCACTGAAGAGCTACTGTATAACTATTTCAAAATATTTCCAATTCAGGTCAAAGTAATAAAAATTCATCTATTATACACACAAAAACTGAAATTTTGTCACACCCTTGATGAATGGCAGAAACAATCCGATTACATTTGACACTGAAGAGGGAGTGACAGCTGATGTCAATTTTCAGATAGGATTTGAGTCACACACATAGTTCTGATCCTTGCTGTGATTCTTTGAATTAATGGCTGGAGAGTGAAGGGGAAGTGTCTTAGCGATATCCACAGATTTGATGTATGACTGCAAGAATCATTGATTATTGCATCCTACGTAGATTTACGAACAGGTCTGAATAGCGGCCATTTCATCCAATTTTAGTAACTAGAGGCCGCTTGCACGACAATGACCGCTTACTCATCTGCAGGAAATGGCTTAAACCAGACCTAGACTCAAAATAAGCGAGAAACTTAGACTCTTACTTTATCTTGACATACAGTTAGTGTCACAATCGCAACTAAATAGGTAGTTAATCGAAAGACAAGTAAATTGCGTGGAAAGAGCAAGTAAAAGTCACCATCGAGCAATAATGAACAGCCACAATAATTTCAGCGTGTTGTGTAGCATTGTAATTTGACACTGAGAAGATCAAGGGACGACCAAACTTTGCAACGACGAAACCAGAAGTAATTTGTGCGGAGATTGCTCTGAATTACCGAATGCTACTTGAAAAGCAGCGCCAAAAAGTATCTGAATAAGAAAAAAGGAGCTTTAGGAATGCATTGCAAACATAGTCTCAGTTACAGGTCAATCATGGGTATTTGCTTCCAGTAGCAGACCTAATATAACCGGATGGTCATATCAATATTATGACAGTATATAGAGTAGGGATATGTAGGTAGTGTCGACTCAAACAAGTATCTGTACACAGTGAACATTTTTATATCAAAAGATTCAGTTTTTTGCGGATATTACGTTCCCGTGGTCCAAAAAATTATTTGAGCACTTTTGAAAAAAGTCAAAATTTGCCAATTTATATACTACCGAGATGACTCTCCTATATAAGTAATACGAAACAAGTTGGATATCAAAAGGAATGAATATTTGATAATAAGCATCCTAACTAAGCGAAATTAAGCTGATTATCAAGGGAATTTTATGGATTGTATTATAATGAAAGTCTTCATGAAAAAGTCGCAATCTTATTCGTGCTTTCTTGGCTAAAATTTCAAGTTTTTAATTCAATTTTCACCGGCATGATTTTGTGAATCGATCACTAAATTCATGCTTCACTGCTAGAATCTGAATAGCGATGTGGATCCATTTACATCTTTCAAAGTTAAATGAGATCATTGTCTTTGATTATGTGATTTTGCTGTGCCAGTGGCAGGTTGCCTGTGATATGATCACGCTTAAGAAAATACTCTTGAGGTTCAGCATGGAAGCAATAGGAACCCACCGAATTGCTAATTTAACAAACATTAAATCTCCTGGGCTGTCCTGAGAATCTGTGAAATAGCATCATTCCTTCTGCATTACTGTCATGGTCAGTCAATTCCGTTGTATCTCACATTTGGTTACAATACCGCCTGTATCTCCCTTGAGTTCATTCAATAAAATCGAAAGTGTATACACATTGGGGTATATCACACTGATTTCAGTAGATAAACGCTGAGAATCTACAAGTATATTTTCAAGCAGCGTTTATCTTCGGAAATCAGTGTGATATCCTAATTTATATGACCGACATCTTCAAGGGAATAGAAATTCATAAAACTCAAGCGTTTAACACCGCAAATGTTGACAACATGAAAGACATGTTTAGTAGAACTTTCTCAAACTGTGTATTCAATGTCAAGTTTGAGAAGTAAGAGACAATGTGACATGACTCATCATAGTATGATACTTATTGTTGATAAATTATTAAAATTTGTTCAATTTACTAATTTATCAGAGTTTTCAATATTTTACTATGGATCTATGTACCCAGTAGAATGAATAAATGATAATCTACTAGTAGAATAAACGATTATATTCTGTCGTTAAATATCTACAATTCTACTGATATCGGTCATATAAATGCGGAGTTACCACTCTGCCTAATATACCTACTCTATGTGATATAGATGTAGATACTCTTTTACATATATGTGACAGTATAAGTTATCTCATCACAGCCACGTTCATACGAGCACAATGTTTCGAAATAAAAATAAAGGGTCCAAAAAGTCACTAACTTAGAAATTTCTGATGCAGCAAGAGCAGCATTGATCTTATGGTCTAAATATATCAAAACAAAACTTATACCAGAGATTTACGAGGTCAAGACGAGCCATACCAATGGGCTAACGACGTGGGTTGCGATAAAAAGATTTTGAGCCGCTTTAGTGGAGTGGCTTATCCAAGGTAGACCCAAAACCCAAGGTCCAACCTTGATGGCAGTTTGATCTAAAGTTAGTTTCATTTCATGAATTGCAAATTGCACATTATCACAGTAATATTGATACATTAGGATTGTTGACATCAACTATTAAATCTACAATCGCTCAATTGGCTAAATAAGAGAGAAATAATTGGCCAGTCGTCGGTCCGGACTTGCCTTGATTTTAGGCCGGTCGGCTTCTTTCGATCTTGTGCACAGAGGGTTCATCTTTGAATACATTTTTGTGATCATACATGTAATTGGACGCAACACACGGCACAGTTCTGTTTTTGTTTTTTGTTTATTGTTTTACTGAGTAGGCCTACATGTATTTCAGGATGGAAACACCTTAAAGCAAACATAAAAAGCAAGATAAAAGTGGAGCAACTCTATACTACCACATCGGCCTGCCATTTACTTTGGCCGGCCTCCGTGACGGTATTAAAATCTCGACTGGCTACCATCTCTGGGCTGCGTAATTAATCGTTAATCGTTAATCGTTCATTCTAGGGTGTGTGTGAGGCAACTGGAATTACTTGACTGAATAATGAAAATTCTCAATTTTTTAATTAAATGTCAAGAATGTATTGCACGAATGAGATATGGTAAAAACAGAAATATCAACAAGTGATAGAAAACAAATCAATGCATCCACAAGCACGATTTAATTGTAAATTTCATTTCACAGAGCTGTTGCATAGCCTTCATTTTCTTCGCTGCATTGTTAAAAAGTGCAATTCTTTTTGTGATAGTGCGTCAATAGCTTTGGTAAATTGGTGAAAGTGAAAGTGTCGACTTTTGCGATTTAGTGACTGACGATTTCTACTATAAACATGCTCAAGTAAAACCTTTGTAAAACTGAGGTTGCTTGATGATGGGATGAATGAACTTTTGGTGAGAAAGCACTGCCTGTGACACTAAATTATTTGTACAGCCGTATCAGTGCGTGAGACATTGTGACATGTTTTTGTAAATTGACGTTGATTTTAGATTTTACTAGTTTTGATGACATCTGGACATAAAGGCTTGAAATTTCACTTTTATTTCATGCATGGGTTCGTTCACCTTATTGTAAATCACACAAAAGAATAAGAATTCTCCAATAGAACATTTTGTAACAAATTTCAATTCTTCTCTCTCTTTTATTGATATCTGTATTTGCGAATAGAAAAATTAAAACAGCATCACATGAAACACAAATGCTTCCAGTTAATACGAGACCCAAGAATAGGTCAAACTTAAACATCTTCAGTTCAGAACTGCCGGATGTCTGATCGCATAAAATTTTCCAGCAATTTTCTCTTCGAATGCCAACATTTCTTTCAGAGACATCGCTTTCAGATAATGAGCTCCAATGTTGGATCACTTCACTGGCAAAGAAATATTGAAATATTTTGTGCCTCATGAATCTCATGACTAGTTAATATGAATGTTGCGGGATATGTAGTTGGTAAGCCGAAACAAATCATCAAATTTCAGGTAAGATAAACCATGCATGATTTTAAAACCAAAGATAAGTCTGTAACGCAACCGTCGCACTTTCAAGCTAAGTAATTTAAGGTGAGAAAATGATAGACTTTGACAGAATGTTGCACACTCAACAGCTGCTACGAATCTTTGCGTCATGCCGAGTTCTACCTAGTTCCTCTTCTTGTCAGAGGATCAAAGAAAAGAATATACAAATCCAATGGGAGGAAGATTGAAGATTGAAGTTTTGGTAAAAATGGGATTTTCTATGTTTTCTTTGACCGAGTAACTAATAATAAGTCTAGAACTTCGGCATGAAATTTCTCCAGACAATGAACTCATGTTTTTACACACTTTTGTCTGTGCAGCTGAATGCATTCAGATTTCGCAAACATTCTAATGGCGCAAAAACATTATCTTGACCAATTTAAATTACATTTAACCATTTTCTCGCATGAATCGCCGATCAGAGGCATTACAATATCGCACAAAGTACGCCAAAAGTATGTAACTCAAGACTTTTTTTTCACTTTAATCAGAGGAAACATAGAAAATGCCGCTTTTACCGAGAACTTCAATCTGCTTCCCATTAGATCTGCATGAG
Organism: Prostheceraeus crozeri; assembly: GCA_907163375.1. Classification (NCBI taxonomy): domain Eukaryota; kingdom Metazoa; phylum Platyhelminthes; order Polycladida; family Euryleptidae; genus Prostheceraeus; species Prostheceraeus crozeri. The sequence goes on from CAJQUW010015462.1 coordinate 374,105, forward strand.
TTTCTCTTTTATCCTGTCAGGCTGGAATAGGAACCGAGTAGAACTCGGAAGACGCACATATTCGTGGCATTCATAGGGTGTACATAGGGTTTCATTTTCGACTCCGTTCCTTGAAGAAACTCGTTCTTGCGACTGCTCTATGCTTGCTTGAATATTTTTCGAATGCAAGTGCCGATATGCAGTGCATGTACAATTATATAGTAGCATGCAGATGAATATACTTACTTTCGTGTGCACGAATAAGAATTATAGAATTGCTTCAATGCGAAGGCCTATAGACTGCTCTTCATGACTTATTATCTGTTGATCGTGGACAGATCTAATGCAATTTGTCGCCGACAATGTTATTCGAAATATTTTGCTTATCACGGCATTGTATAAGCTCCCTTCCTCATGAAAATTACATTGATCTTCATGGCAAATAGGCGAATTGCCTTATGAATATGAACATCACTGCAAGTACCGATAATGTTGCTACCTTCGTAAAGTATGGGAATCCCAAAAACAGATTAAATGACAAAGATCATTTTTTCCATAGTCATTATAGAAATGCATCGATCATATATGACAAATTAAGAAAGTCGATTGCTGTCTTTTGGGTAAAACTGTATGCTTTCATCTTCTTGAGTTTAGTTTAGAATTTCAGTCAATCAGCTATGCGTATTAATTAATGACTTAATTAATGATGAAATTCGGATTTATAACCTACTGTGTCTAATAGAGATCTGTCAATTATAAAGTGAGTAAATGTAAACTTCTGGGATTGCTACTACTTCCACTGCACTACCAATGCATTTATGAGGATATACACGTATTTTGTTTGCCCATAAGATGCATCGTGTACACGAATATCAACAGATAATGCATCAGATGAAAAAGCTATCAAGTCTGACTGTCATTAGAAGTTTGAAAAACTCCGATGATAATTGAATAAATATAACACACTCCTGACCCTAATTTGATATCCTCGGTGATAAATTCAATTCATTGAAAGAAAGAAGCAAATAAGGATGCGACTTACACAGATGCAAAGAATAGGTCGCAAACCGATGCGACTCTCTTGAATCAACATTTGTTTATTCATTAATAGCCTGTATTTTGCATTTTGGTAAGACATTATCTTTCTTCTTGGGTTCTCTTTAGCTTTCAGTTTTCAAGAGTGAAGTCAACTTGTTCAGGGTTTAGCTTCCTAATTCATCATTGTTCAACAGGATACCATTTAGCTATTCATTAAGAACGAAAGCATTTTACACTACTTCATCATCAATCATTTGCATTACACTGAATGCTCTCTCTACAAATTGCGATGAGTTTGCCATTGTGCTTGCTTGTGCATTAAAGGTCATTTCTTTCATTTTGTACTTTCGGTTTATTTGCTAGTGTCACATCCAGTAGTTACAAATCAATGCACCTTTTTCCTGCCATTTTCTGCACTTAACATGTGAAACGATTGGAAAATTCAGATTTCTTATCGTAATAAGGAAAGAAAATATCTTGCTTACAGGCTTAAAGTTCAAACTCTTAGAGCTCAATAACTACATTTATGGCTTTCCATTGTCGCAGTTCACAAACTCCCATTAGAACTTTTTACTACCCTCGCGACATCCAGACGATTCTCTGTCTTTTCAGTAAATGCATATCGAGAAATCAGCAGTTGTAGTTCTGGACAAAGATTTGTCAGTTATCTTTCTTAGTTGATCCAAGTTTCACTACAGACTTACTCTTCGTTGAATTCAGTGAAATTGATTTTACACTCCTTGTAGTCAAGGTCTATAGGCCCATCTGGGATTGAATACTTCAAAAATGTTTCGGTGAGAATTTATAATTTCTCAAATGTTTCTTGATAAAGCTGTGCTAATGAGATAATCGATTATTATCCACATTTATGCAGTTCTCCCCTTTGAAACGTTATCCCCAGTCGTTGGATCCATACGACTTGTTTCCTCCCATCTTGTTGGTGTGTGCTCCAGTCTCATCTCCAGTCTCACCAGGCAGGAAAATCCCCCATCCTTCTCCAAAAAGTGTGAGTAGACTTTCGATTTTAGCATGCGCTTTGGAGGACCCATCACACACGATTAACGTGAGAGTAAGAGGTAATGTTCTCAAGCAAACTAACATTTTACCTTTGTCTCTGATGTGACCTTTGGCGCGTATGTGTAATCGAGGCTTGGGAGGCTTGTCTTCTCTACTAAATCACCGAGTGAAATGACAATCCTTTTTCACTATCATGGTTCATTCCTTCAACAAGCTTTGCATACATTGCTGTCTCTGTACTTTTGTTTGACGGAGAAAGTTGACATCAAAGCAGTGACAGCTATGCACGAGGATTAATAATTTGTTTGTATTATATTTCGGTTCTAGTTACATATAGGCCGGTGTTACAGTACTCGCTCTCCCTCTGCTTCAGTTTCCTACCGAAAAATCTAAGTTCGGATACATTTTCTGATCGGAAATTTTAACCATGCTCCTTGTGCCTGTTTTATTTTCCTAGTCTCTTTCATTTTCCTATTGGCTTTGTTGGTTTAAAAAATGTTTGTTAAAGTTATCAGATACATTTCCCCCTCTGTCTTAGCTTCCCAAGGGAAAAATTCCCTTCAATAAAAAAGACATATGTATCTCTTGTACTTCTTCAGATGTACTCCATTTACAATTTTCTGTAAAAAACATCAGTGTTAATGTCCTTCAATTTAAATATGCTCCGTCTTCGAACGTTCACTATTTCATAGATATCAGACGACCACGTCCGTTCCATTTTTCCTCCTTTTCTATCGAAGACCAAGAAGGACGTGATCTCGATGTTTGAATTCTTGGACAGTGGAATTCCTCACACTGTGTTATCGCATTATCTTCACCTGGGAAGCATTCATTTTGGACATCATGGTCTGATGCATAGCTGCACGCTTTGCATCCCATTGCAAGAGAAGGTCATTAAACTGTTGGATGGTCATTTCTTCAGTGCTTGAATGGGGTTGGGAGGCCTTCTCGAAGGAATCGCAAGGGAAAAGCGGCTCGAATCCAAAGACAGTCCGATATGAGGTCCAGTTACACTAGTATGTAGCTCCACCATCTTTGAGTTCTTCTCTTCATCTGTTAAGACAACACGCCTTGCCGAAGTATGCCGCGACTTGCGTGAATCCGTCAAACGCTGTTTTACTTTGTAAAAAAAGTTGGCCATCCTCCCAAAAGTAATTTGCAGCCTTGGAACGCAGACGTCGCTTGCCATTTTTCATTTCATCGATGTTACCTGGACATCTATTGTTGACATAAGAAGGGTGAGTGACAGGGTCATGACGATGACGCTGGTGACGGGTTCGGACGGAAGTTGTACACATATTGTGTCTACATATGCTCCGCAAGCCGGTCACTCGTTAGAGGTGAAGAGTCGTTTCTATGAGTCCCTCGAGAATACTATTCGAAGTATGGTGAATGAGCCTCTCATCATTGGTGGAGATTTTAACGGTCATGTGGGTACCGGTGCTGATGGATACGAGTGCCATGGTGGCTATGGCTTCGGGGAGAGAGACGAGGATGGTGTGAGAATTCTTGAGTTTGCTCAAGCCTATGACTTAGTCTTGGGCAACACTCTTTTCCGGAAACGTGATTCCCATCTTATCACCTATCAAAGCGGCGGAAGAAGCACGCAGATTGATTTCGTGTTGGTAAATCGTGGCAGCCAAGGCTCGATAAGGAACTGTAAAGTTGTCCCGGGCGAAGCAGTGACCAGTCAACACAGACCTGTCATTATGAATTTCCTCATGAGGAGGAGAAGAAATCCAAACCCCAAAGTGGCTATTCAGAAGGTGAAATGGTGGGCTCTTAAGGAGCAAGATGTCAGTCAGAAGTTTGTTGATGCCGTCTATGGTCGAATGTCTGGAACGAGACTGACTAGCGATTGGGATGGTCTAGCGAGAGCTTTGACGGAAGCTGGTAAGACGACCTGCGGCACCACTAGAGGCGGAAAATTTAGAAATTTGGAAACCTGGTGGTGGCAGAGTGAAGTGCAGCAGACCGTCAGGCACAAAAAAGAGGCCTTTAAGAAATGGCAGAGGTCCCGTACATCAGAGGACAAGGAAGCTTACAGGCTCGCAAAGAGACAGGCTAAAGCAGCGGTGGCCAAGGCTAAATATGATGCAACGGAAGATCTTTACCAGAAGCTGGGTACCCGAGAAGGGGAAAAGATGGTGTACCGTATTGCAGCTGCGAGAGATAAAGCGAGAAAGGACAATTATGAAGGTTTCTTCGTCAAGGATGAGTCGGGTCACATTATCACAACGGCAAGTGGGAACAGGCAGCGCTGGGCAAACTACTACGAAGCCCTGTTGAATCAAACAAGGCCGCATGAAGAGATCCCTGCTGGAGCTGCTGTTGAGGGTCCAGTGGCGATGATTACAAGGGATGAAGTGGCTGAGCAACTGAAAAAAGTGAGGTCGGGTAAAAGTTGTGGACCGGATGACATTCCTATTGAAGTTTTCAAGGTGCTTGGGGACTACGGCTTGGACCTTCTGGTGTACCTCTTCAATGAGATACTGACATCGGGAAGGATACCGGACGCGTGGCGGAAAAGTGTTATTACACCTATCTTCAAGGGTAAAGGAGACCATCAAGATGTTGGCAACTATCGCGGTATCAAGCTTCTCAGTCACACCATGAAGATTCTGGAGAAGATTTTGGAGAAGCGTCTTCGTGATCTTATTGAGGTGGATATCAATCAATTTGGCTTCAGACCAGGAGTTAGCACAACAGACCCACAATTTTGTCTGAGAATGGCGATGGAGGCATTCAGAGAGAAAAATAAGCCTTTCCACGCAGTGTTCGTTGATCTCGAAAAGGCCTACGATACAGTCCCAAGGAAGCTGATATGGAATTGTCTCCGCACACGGGAAGTACCGGAGTGCTACATTCGTTTAATACAGGACATGTACAGGGACAGCACAACTGCAGTGAGATGTAGACAAGGTGAAAGTCGTGCCTTTCCTGTCTCTGTTGGGCTACATCAAGGCTCAGCTTTAAGCCCTTTTCTCTTCATCGTAATAATGGATGAAATTTCCAAGGACTGCAGAAGAGGTGGTCCCTGGGATATGTTATACGCCGACGATCTCGTAATATTTGGAAGCAGTCATCAAGATGTAGAACGAAGGTTGGAAGCATGGAGGAGAGCATTTGAGAGTAAGGGCCTGAGGGTAAGCCGTTCCAAGACCGAATATCTGTCGTCCGACCCAAGAAGAACAACTATGGAGATTCAGAGTCAGCGGTGAAGAGTGTGGACTGCTTTAAATATCTGGGGTCCATGGTCAATACTGAGGTGACCAGCGCAGGTGATGTTGCACATCGAGTACGTTGCGGCTGGAACACATGGAAGAGACTGACTCCAGTGCTGTGTGACAGAAGGATGCCAATGAAGATAAAGAGCAAAGTATACTCCTCTATGATCAGGCCAGCTATCCTTTATGGTTCTGAGTGCTGGGCCCCTCTCAAGACAGATGAGCAGAAGCTGCACGTGGCGGAGATGCGGATGCTAAGGTGGATGCAGGGCTACACACGCTTGGATCGGAAGACCAATGAAGAAATAAGATCTAATGTGGAAATAGCCCCTATTCAAGAAGTGGCAAGAGCAAGAAGGCTGTCATGGTTTGGTCATGTGCAGCGTCGCGGAGAGAGCCATCCCCTTAAGAAAGCATCATGTCTGCAAGTGGAAGGAAGAAGAGGTAGAGGCCGCCCGAAGAAGACCTGGACAGCGACAATAACCGCCGACATGAAGGCAAAAGGAGTGGATGCCTCCCTGGTCCACAACCGGAAGGAATGGAAAAAGAGGACTGGACCTACCCTGGGATACGCGGGACAAGGGTCGACAAGGTGAGCGAGCAAGGTGAGCGATGTTACCTGGATACTTCTTTCGCACCAGATATTCCAAGACCATCGAATCTATGATTGACATGCCGTCAACGTCCATTGAGCTTCAGATATTGTTCGATCAGACACGAGGCTATATATCTTGTTGCAAACGTTCGGAGTGATGGAACACCATTTAATCAATTATGTTCATAAGACCATCTCAATTTCACAATTACACCATCGCAGTGAGGTCAAATAAGGTCTCAATAGAGAAGACGGAAATGTATATTACGGAAACTTAGAACCGTGTATATGTTACGGTTTTCAGTTTCCTACTAGGAAAATGAGACCAATGACTTTTTTCCTAATAGGAATATAAAACCAAGATTACAATTTCTGATCGGAAAATGAAACTGAGGGAAGCTGAATATCGTAACACCGGAGTTCGGAGTGTCATTTGATAGGACTCCCACTCCAGCAAAAATGATTGGACTCTGGGACTCCGAGTCTGACTCCGCATCCCTCCCACAACATTACATCTTGGGGACTCTAATGAAGAGAAATCGATGTACATGTATACCGTACATTGACTGTATGTATATATGCCTGCAAAAATCTCGTGATATCCTTTGATTGAAAGCTAAAGGTATCTTTATGATTTCTTTTAAGAAGAATTGCGATCGTGAAATTATTTCTGAACTGTTGCGAGATTCCTTGCTTCTTCATCAATATTAAATACTTCTATACTACTAAAAGTTGAATATAGGTAAATAGAAAGTCAGACTTTCGTGATAGAAGAAAGAAAATATAGGAATATCCACAGAATTGGATTCGTTTTTGTCGTTCAACCACAAGTCAGTGAGTTACTCTACTAGCGCATGTGTGAGCAAATTTGCATAAGTTAGAAAATAAAAATTTACTAAGGGTCACAATTTACGGTATTTGTTATTTAACCGACACTGCCACCGTACCCAACATGCACTATACTCAGCGTCCTCCTCAGCCTCCCCTCTATCATGGTGATTTATTGCTAATTATGGAAAGCCTTGCACCAATTCAAAACTGTCAAACGCCATCGATTGTAGAATTTAATGTCTGCATCAATTTCTTCATTCTATATTATCCTGTGTTTACATGTGAACCTCACGCAAGTAATGTTGGAGATTTTAACAAAATACTTTAGTAGCATGATGTATATTAAAATATCAGATAGAATGTTTTTTTTGATAAAAACCTTAAAGCATTGAGCATAGATAAAAATAAAGTTTTATTACCAAGAAAATTTCATGAAAAGCATTGTGATTTAGTTAGTCTTCAATAAATTGGAAACTTGTTGTGCTTCTATTGGCTCGATTTTCGAGTTTATTATCTTAGCATGAAATTTAGTGATATGTAGCTTCTTTGACATTTGGGTTGGATCTACTAAGATTTCACTTTTGCCTACCTAATTTTCAAATAGGCCTAATTTTCATGAGCGCAAAAATAACTTTCTGATAATGGCCTAGCCTACATTCATGTTATTCACGTTCTTCAAGTCATCTCTATGAACACTAATTACTACGTATATGCACCTGTATTATGCGCTACAAACAAAGCACAAGCACAAAAGCACAAACAGTTGTCGTCGTGGGTTAGTACCGGTACTACTCGAAAATCACCCGAGTTTTTGGGCTGAGTTTTGGGGTTTTTGATCAAGCGATGGAGCTAGAAGAGGTGAAATCAATACTATCGATAACTGTTTATCCGATTGTCATCTGAATTCTACATGATCGAATTCAATTTACATCTAGTCTCACTTCAAGCTTTGCTTTGTTGATGCCATGTGGTTGATAATATGCGGTTGTGTTCAGACTCTGTAGTGGATTCCTCTCTACGCGAGGAAAATTATGGTATACTTTTGAAATTGTCTTAAAATACATCAACTTTGGCAATCCTTTGTCATGATTTACATGGTGATTTTCAAAGTTTGCATTGGAATGATTTATGGCATATTTCATGGACTTAATTTTCTAGCTTTTAAGCTATTTTCATGACAATTCAGCAGCCGTATAGCCAATGACTTTTAAAGTTTATCATGCTATAAATTCGTGCATGTTTTGAGCACCGTTCTCTGTTACTTCTTGAATGATGCACATGATAATACGAAGCATACATTGCGAATTATTTGAGGTACTTTTTGCAGGTTATAGACACTCTCATTTGATGAATTATATGTCATTCCATAAATGTGACAGTCTATAAAATGATATTTCCTAGCAGCATAGGCCCTATACCATAGACAGATAAGCATTTCAAAATGAAAAGGTTGCGAAGGGAATTGTGTTTTAACTTCATCAATATATGAGTGGTCACTAAGGTTTTCAATCTTGGGATCCCGGGATGATCGCATTTTTACGGGATTCAGAATCCCAGGATTAGGTGACTGGGATGCCGAGATTCGTTAGCATCTGATTTTTGACAGTTGGACTGTATGAAAATGGAGTAGCAAGGAAGTAACAATGAAGATAAATGTAAAAAAATGTAAACTGAAATATATTGTTATATTTGAAACTTTATAAAGTATGAGTATTTACCTAAAGGTTAGTAATGGAACATGAAACACGTATTTCTCAAAAAAATACGCCTCTTTGAACTCCAACGATATACTAAGTCTATTACTAAACTTGTGAAAATATCTGTGAAAACCATTAAAGGTGATTACTATTCAAAATATATCTAGAGTTGACCGGAATTCATTTTCTATTGACAAATGTTCTTTCCATTGAAATTTCCATTGAAATTTATTGTTTAAGACACCAAACCATTTATCTGACTCATGACCAGTAGGTAGTAAATGACTTCTTAAATGAAATCAATTACATGTTGCTGTTGGGCGCAAATACAGCAATAAAATAGGCGTTTAGGGCCGATGGACATTTCCGCATGCAGCTAATCATGAGTAAACATCGTGTATAAAATATATAGAGTTATTTGTATTTTTTGATATGAAGGCTATGGAGACATGAATTTAGATATTTTTTATTGAAATCATGAGCGAAAGTGAGAAAAATATATACATCAAAGAAACGTGAATTCAATCAAAACCATAACTTTGTACAGCAATGATTGCCGAAAGACATGTAGAATTATGCACGATAATATTTCACGTGTCTGTAAAGAAACAACAAAACTTCAACTTGCTCTCATTTTGTAAATACAGCTTTTTGATAGCAAATTCATTTTGAGCACTTTAGAGATATCTACTGTTGCCTAGCGACATATTTTCACAGAACAGTGATTATCATACTTAAATTTTAAATCGAGACGTTCAAGTTATCAAGAATTTAAGATGTATATTTATATGCACACTACAAATGATATACAAAAGTCAAACATGATTGCCACTGGTGCATTCAGGCAGGGCTGGAACCGGGTCGCTTTTTTCGGCCCGGCCCTGGCCCGACGCGGATGAAATTTGTATCTGGGTCCGAGTGACAAAGTTCATTGTATTGCGCACTTTGCCATCATAGACGAAAATATCAATTGCTTTTAAATGAATTTGAAAGAGGAGGAGAACACGGTGAAGTGGATTGAGATGGAAGAATTCTTGGAGTCTGTTATCAACGCGCCGATCTTCCAGGTTAACTGTCGAACGGAGATTGCCGCAGAGAAATTGTTGAATAACAACTCACGGTTATCCAATTCATCCTCGTCTCCATTGGATTCTTCAATTTCGACCAAAAAGAACGTTTTCAATGACAATCTGTCGCCATCACCCCTCACAAATGGAAACTCAATGTAAATGAGTTTGCATTTAGTTTGTGGTATTTCTTTTAATGAATCCAGTTAGCAATTACGCTGTCTCATGGCCTACACGCAAATGCCTGAGAATGCAAATATTTTGTAGATGCTGTACGACTACTTGTTTGGATTTATTGATACATATGCTTAGTGGAAGATCGTAGAGCAGTAAATGTATTCGACTGTGCTAGATTGAATGAATATGCATGAATACACGCAGTTGATAATCATGCGTACGTAAATTGCATTTTTGTTAGAACTCCCCATTAGAACCTTTAGAACAAGACCATCGTCAAGTCAGAATACCTTAAATGCTGCAGGTATGTCATACATAGCGCATCAAGTTCTAGCTCATGTTGTTTGCAAGCTTCTTTGATGTCATCTGTGATGTCATGTTGGATAGCATTTAGTATTTTTCCTGTGATTAGTGTTTTTTTCGTCCCAGATTTTAATCATCATTTTCTTTATCGGTTTTTGAGTTCGCCTAGTTTTCGTCTACGTTTTCTGAATATTTCAATTTTTTTTTTGATAATTGAAAATGGTTAAAGGTGTTATTGAAAACAACCGTCATTTATTTAATTAATAGTTTGGAAATATTATGTAAACACTACTTCTCACTCAGTTACTTGCACAATATATGGTGAGCATGATTACAGTAGCGGAACGAAATTTATCAGTTTCACAATAACAGTCTCACTCGATCAAAAAAATTTAAATGAATTGATGCAACATTGTAACCATATTCATTGAAACAGTCAAGCAGTGACTATGTCACAGCAGGATTGTTTTGCACCGGAAGATCTACTAAAATTTTTGTTTTCGTTTTATTTTGATAGTTTTCGCTAAAATACACTACCTCTGGCCATAAATGTAGAACTTTTTGGGTATTTAGCTTTTATTTCATAGCTGTCCAACAGAGATACCAAATATGGGAATTCTCATTAGATAAAAAATCCACTCCCCTTCAATATTTGCTGTCAGCCTATTTGAAAGGTTGAAAAATAAAAAACATGGTTATAGGATGTAGGCATGTACATGCACTTGTAGATATACACTGTAAATCGCTGGATACGAAAATTACATACAGACATATATCAAATTCACATACAATTTGAAACTAACATCTGATACGAGATTCTCGTATGTTTACAGAGATCTTGTATGTTTATCATACCACATCTCACTTACTTTCGCATGTGATTGGTATGTAGCGATGCGAACTATTCTATCTGTGATTGGCTGTTATACACTGAAATACGAGTTGTTGGTATGTTTCATATACGAGACCCGATGCAAATTCATCCTTATTCGTATGCCTCTGGTATGCATTTCGTATGTACAGCTTTAAGTCACATAGCAAAAAATATATGTATTGCATACTACTGTCAAATAATAATTTTTTTCAGTAATACCAGTCGTGAATATTTCTTTTTGATAGTGTGATATTTAACTAGACTAGATTTATTGTGAATTTTATGCTCCACCAGTATGCCGTCGTTGCTATTTGTCTAACAACATTAACAGGACGCTTAGTTAGCTCTACATTAAGAACCGAGTTCATATACATCAATTCATTCAAACGATATCCTTCGTGCAATCATGTTGACTTATACATTTCAAACATAACTATTTTTGCGTTCATGAATTATAATGTATTTTTATTTCGGATTGATAATATGCTTAATTTCAAAATTACATTATGCATAATTGCTGATGGTTGAATACTTATTGATTATTAATGAAATGCCTTAGACTTACGTGTATCAAAATCGAATTCAGTATTGTAAGTTTGACTATTAAATGTCATTATCTTACTACTTACAAAACAGTATCAACATTAGTGTGATCTTTATTGACAAAAGGCCTTAAATCAACATACTTTGGACATGATTTATGCTTTCTTATAACATTGTGCTGGTATGGCTTTAGTATGTAAAGCATATCACATTTGAAATAACATACGAAAAGCATACAGATATATACCAAGAGAATACAGAAATATACCAAAAAATATTTTGGTATGCATCCTTCGTATGTGATTGGTATTGAGCGATTTACAGTGTAGATATAGTACTTAATATTCAAATAAAAATGTATAAAATGTGTTGATTCTAGGAGCTTCGTTTGTGTACAGTCACAATCTTCAATCACTTGGCATTATGTCATAATAATTCACATGTATGAAGAGAATTACCTATTAATTCAAAGTTGAAAGTTCGTGAGGGGTACTTATTGAGGCGAGTCATCCCGTGGACAACCAAAGTAAAAGTAAGTTCAAACAATGCGTCAGACGATCAGGCGATTGTATACAGAAGCTTTCATATCTGTAATCAGGGTTTGAAAAGTAAAGCAAAAAGTAACGCTCTCCTAATGAAAGCTTCTTCAATTGTATTTTCCTAATTCACCTCATAAATGTGTGCGTTCATAAACTCGGGTTGATGTGTTATCATCATTCAAAAGTTCTCAAATGGAAAAGTTATGTACTTCGGAAAGGATAGCAAATCATGGCGACATAGCGGCTGACATCATCGTTGGATAGCTAAAGCTTTGTAAGTGGTCTGAGATTTTGTGTTCTTTTTGATCGATTGTTTTTGTATTTAATATTCTGCATATTGTATATTGAAAGGAAAGTGAGATTTCTCATGAGATACGAGTGGGAGCATCGAGCTCATTACTCTCTAGCTGACGATCATCCACATTGAATTTTTATGCTAATGTATCATCATGAAGTTGTCTTTATTTCAAAGATAGTTGACTCCCTTTTTTCGACGTAAATTTCTATTTAAAATCGTCAAAAACTGGCCTGACGCGCTTTAAAAAAACCTTGATGACAAAACCGTTGATACTGTCGGGGTGGTACGAAACGCGTCGGGCGAGTTTTGATACATTTGATATAAATTTACGTCGAACAAAGGGAGCTGCGTTGTAGTATATTTTATCGTTATTTGATTAGGATGGCTGATATTTTCTGATTTCATTGTTTTCAATCAGTTTTGACCATGTTCTGAGACTTCCAACTGCTCTGTCCTTCAGCATTGGTCGCAGGGAATGCAATCTCGATATCTCGACTACCTGGAATTGATAAATTTCGTAGCATTTTCGATGCTAATGATTTAGATCTCCTAGCAAGCGTAGAAGTAGTTGGCAGGGACGCCGGCAACGGTGTTGCAAGTGTTGCAGATGCAGCACCTGCCCTAAAGTCAGATGCTGGAGGTGTTGCATGTGTGCTTCTTCATGAATTACCGAAATGTTTTTATTAAACCTGCAGTTAAAGCATGCTATGGCCACAGTTTGCCGTCCTGGAGCTATAATCATTATATTGTACATAAATTTGCTTTTATGTGTATTAGGAAATTATAAAGATAGCCACGATACCTTTAGCGTGAACTGTTAACAAAATTATTGACAAATGAATCGTTGAATCCTTTGATGTAGCAAGCATCTCGTCTTTTTAACAACCCTTTTTTTACAATCATTATAAGTGATACCCTGACCTCTGTGATGTTGCAAATTACTTGCGAATGCTTTTCGACATGCGCTTCACAAGACAATATTGCAGGCTTTTGTTGATTCTTGACTAATGCAGTCTATTATTACAACATCGACATGATTTTACTGTAGTTCTTGCGTGTGCATTTTTGAAACTAATTTGCAATTTTCTAAATATTTTTTTTCATATACCAAAATCCGAATAGGTGTTATGACAGTGCTTGTTTATGACGGAGTTTTGTATTGAACATATTTGATGTGCTGAGATTCTACATCAAGTTAATTAAGTATTTGAATTGTTTCGCAGATTATTTTTCTACGCATACACGTCAGCAACATCCAAGAGTTGCAAGTTTTTAAATTTATGTTGTTTTTCTTTTAGAATTGCAATTGTTTTAGAAAAAGTTTTATACCGGTAGTTGAATGAAAAGGCTCTTGATATTTCGGTATTCATTTTATACAGAAAAAAGCAATTCTATTGAATTTCTCTTGTATTATTCACTTGATAGTTGCAATTCATTTCCGAGGACAAGGGAAAAGGTGTTGCTTAGCAGAAGATCTATTTGAATAGAATTGTACTTTTTATTTGTATTGCAGTCAAAGAGTGCATTTATGAGTCGCATAGTAAATTTACACTCTGCAGAATATAATTTGCTGTTAATGTGAAAGACTTAGGCTAAAATTGACAACAAAGTTACGGTTGCATATTTGATTTACGTGCTCGTACACATGCATACCGGTAATAGTTGCTGCCCGATTAGCATGGAATAGTTATCAGTCTAAAGTTAACACGTCCTTGGGAAGGGCCTATACAAAACCCAGTAGGCTCAAAACATGAAATATTGGATATATGGGGTTGTACGAATGGGATAGAATAGGCTACCCCGAAGCGACCCTCCTTTAGATCGATGCAACACCTGCCCTAAAGTCGCGCCGGCGTCCTGGTAGTTGGCCATTCTTATGTAAAAGAATGTCCGTGGCTGTTTTATGAAAAGTATGGCTGCAAGTTAATGCATGTAAAAAGTTACTTAAATGTGTCACTTCTAAAAATCTTATAATGATACAAAACATTTAAATTTCCATTGCTCCTTTCGATGTTTATGGAATAATAAATGATCATGACATGATTCATAGACTCTTGCAGATGAAATATAAACATGTTCATGCACATTCATTTTTTATAAAATATATAATGAATTCAATGAATATATAGTGAAATCAAAACAAATTGATTTTGATCAAATCAATGTTTACCAGACGCGTTTCAGAGTTTACAACTCCTTCCTCAATGGATACACACAGAATTGAGCAACAATGCTTTTATATAAGATAAATGATTTGGCTATACAGTTTAAAAACAACATGATATGACAACAGCGTAAGTAAAATCAATAAAATCAATTGTCTTAACGTCATTTAGACGCTGTGATGTGCATGAGAAGATAAAGTAAATACAAATTCAACAATAAAGGAATGGATCCGTCTCTGTTATTCACTACATTTACTGATTCTTTGATTAAAATTGATTCAAGGAGTTTGTGATTGTTAGCGCACGACACTATTCTAAAATTATTTTTGTCTAAAGGGTGTGGATGCGTTGAAATTTCAGTTGGAACAGGATAGCTTTTCAAATGTTCATTAATGGGGGTGATAAGGTGTCTGGAAGTTTCTCCGTAATAGACATTGCACCGTCTACAAGTGTAGGAATAAGTACATTTAGCTTTAACTCATTAAACGCGGTGATTGTGATGTGAAATGACTTTTCAATTTCGTCCATTTGGCGGGAAATTCAAATTGCTTTTTAAATGGCGCGAATAAATTCATCGTTTTGGTAAGCTGAGCAAAATATTCAATTTTGAACTTTCACAATCTTTTCGTGTCCATGTATGTTTTATTTGGCGCATTTTCTAACCCTGTGCACCAGTATGATATTCAAATTCGATTTAGTTCAGTGGCAATGCAGCAAAACGTACTGGAACATATATATGTACCATCGCTTAATCCGCTACTGTGAATGTCAGCATAAGCATATCTTTCAGATAAGAAACCTCAGCGATTCATGCGCTGTATGATCTAATTAGCAAAGGAGAGGATGACATTATGATATAGCCCCGTTGTGATATGGTGAAGACAGTGTAGAGATAATGGTAAAGAGGACGAAGGTGGCCTTGACGATGATATATCAAGCATGCCTAATTTGTACATGTACCTACAAATATGAACATGTCTATCGAATGCCCTATAGTGACACTTAATTGTTTAACAGCAAAATTGTGAGCTATCAGTTTGTTCGGCTCTTCTATTATCCTGCATTATGAAAATTTTGTGCAAAGTATTGTAGGAAGTTAACGACGTGTGAGATCAGGATCTTTCTCAATAGATATACCCGTGGTTTGGAAACGGTCGATACACTTTGACCACACTTGCACCTCTATTTGCTAAGCTTCGTAGTTGCCATTATTATAGCTTTCTACTCCTAGTGTAAGCCAGAATACTAATATTTTGAAGACACAACATTTTATTATTTTCCTCTCTTGTGAGGCAGGGTAAGCATGATTTTGAAAATTACACGGCACATGCGGAAGCTATTTTCAATAATTCTCTTTTATTTCAGAATAGCAACATCTGGCGCCCACTGAAGTTAACGATCATGGTATAGATGAGGAAAACGATTATGAACTCTAAAAACGATGAAAAATAGTTACATCGGAGAAGCCGGACGTCAGAATTTATCGGTGGCAATGCGCAACGATGGTAGGTCTACAACCCATTGGATAGTCACACCAAGGCAGCTGCTGCGCCTTTCAAGGTCTTTCGCAAACGAAGCGCTACAAATGCGGTGTGGGATTGTGCGACAAGTGTTTCAAAGTATGCCGCATTTGGTGACTTGTTTCATGACGACATGAACTATTGAGCATACACACATAAGCAAGATAGTCGTTTTACAGAGCAAAATAGGCCTACTAAAGACACAATTACTGATATAAGTGCATGTGTGCAATGCTTGTGTATTTGCATGAGTTTTTGAAGCTATTATACTCTGCTGTAAGATCTGTTTTATATCATGCAACAATTACACAAATTATTTCTTGAGTAAAGCTACAAGTAAAAATGATAAATTATACATCGTTCTTATCTGAATTCGATTTTCATGTAACCGATATGTAGCTGAATAATACATCAAGGCAGTTGATATGAATAATGGACGTGTAAGGTGAAATTTGAAATGTGCAAGCAAGATGTTCGCACCAGACAAATTATTGTTATTGCAATTTTATAAAGTCCAGTGCTTCAATTTTGCCTTTCATCAACACATCCAAAATTTGCTACTTTGGTAGGACGCGATGGTATATCGAAATGGCTCGTATCCATTCTACATGTATATGTGAAAACATTCATGTTTCGTGATGTTTCAAGGTATGTTGATTGATGCAATTCGAAATATGCAAAGAAATCACATCTGCGTTTAATGAGTTAGGATTAGAGGAAACAGCATCTTTATTCCGAAAAAGCATGGCTGTCTTGAAAGTGTGAAAACGACATATAGGGCTTTTGGTATACTCTGTTTGAAACTTTTAATCAGCTTTATCCTTTACGTCTTTGATAGACTGCTCCTTGTAGCCGATGTTAATGAACATTAGCCGAATTTTTCCACAGTACTGCTCATAAGTTTCAGAATCTGAAGAAATCCGTTTAGCTCGGTAAAACAAAGATCTCATAGCTGGTAGCATATACTGATTTGGCACATGGGCACAATTAGAATGTACACCTAATTAGGAACGCATCCACACCTTTTACACAAGAATAATTTTAGAATAGTGTCGTGCGCTAACAATCACAAACTCCTTGAATCAATTTTAATCAAAGAATCAGTAAATGTAGTGAATAACAGAGACGGATCCATTCCTTTATTGTTGAATTTGTATTTACTTTATCTTCTCATGCACATCACAGCGTCGAAATGAAGTTAAGACAATTGATTTTATTGATTTTACTTACGCTGTTGTCATATCATGTTGTTTTTAAACTGTATAGTCAAATCATTTATCTCATATAAGAGCATTGTTGTTCAATCCAATTGTTGTGTATCCATTGAGGAAGGAGTTGTAAACTCTGAAACGCGTCTGGTAGACATTGATTTTATCAAAATCAGTTTGCTTTGATTTCACAGAAATATACAGGCATAAAAGTATTTCGACTCATATTGAAAAGCGAGTAGCTTCTTAAAGGGTCATTCTACAAAAATGTTTGCAAAAGTGGCGAAATTCAAATCTTTAAATTAGTACTTTTGTGAGCAGGTCATAAATTTTACCTTTCAGCGAAAAGTTTGGCATTATGCTAAACCTAAAGGTCTCAAAAGCATAGGTCGCACGGTTTGCTGCAGGGGGCCGATAATCCTTCCGCTCCTCCTTCCACCTGCCTTTGCAATTATAGAACTGAATAGGATAATAACAATTATAAACTATAAAGAAGTTATTCAGTCTTTTGGACGAGCCGAAGTCCAATGTGAGTTGCCAATCCACTATATGTTGCGCTAGAATGACATTATCCTTGCCGTATCCACAAATGAAAGCTGTATGTCAGCATTTGGTCCAATCACAAAGGGAGTTGCGAGCTCGTCTCCACTGCGTGCTTGGTTTGGTGATTTGGTTTGGGAAATGTAGGTGTTGGCACAGAATTAAATAGGCCTATTTTGTTTATCTGCTTCGGTTTGTTAGAAGTGTGATTAATACGAAATTGACGGCACATCGAGGAACCTATTAAGTGGGCAAAAAGGAATTCCTTATACCTTACAGAGACAGGAAAAAAATCGTGCGCCGCTTGTGGATTAATGTGAGTTCCAACAAAGTGCCTCGATTGCCAAAATTCCTTCAGATTCGAAGAATTCAGATCATTGCGCACAAGTTTTCTCCATAATGTTAGCCCTTCCGATCATTATTAGAAAAGTAGCAGGCATACGACAATTAGTTTACTTGATGTTTTCACATCCTCTCCTCGGCATTTCTCACTGTATAGTGCATACACTGAATCGAATGTTAGCCAGGCGATGTGTGTTTTGGTGTGTGCGAAGTGATATCACAGCACGCACGCATCTCTCACTGACTGTGGTGTCCTCTGCTGAAAGTTTATTGTTTAGGCCTACCATTTCCAAAAGCAAGCGATACACGAATTATCCTTTCGAGAAGGAGCAAGTTGTCTACGAGTAATTCCGTGATGTGCCATTTTGATGTAAAGGTTAGATATAAGTCTTCCTTTCTAGGAAACTGAAGCGCGCAGATGGATCCAATTCTGTGGGTGTTGGTGCTTAGATATTTGGCAATATACATGTACATGAATGACTCTTCTTTGACAGCTACTTGCGGAAACGAAAAGATTCAATAGGTATTTTGGTACTTCTATTCTTCCCCCCCCCACATTTTTCAAGTTTTCCAAAATCATCAAATTTCGCCAAAGTTAGTCACATTGGGTTTAGAATAGACCTGATCTGTCACTGAGTGACACTACAACACGACTGAGAAGTCTTACTTGAACCCTGAGATAAAGGATTTGTACCTTGGATACTCAGTTAGAATACAAGGTACAGCTGTGATCATGAACTTCGTGGGATTCTTGTCTACAGACAAATGACGAGCAATTGTCTAATTCTGAGGCCGCAAATGTTCTACAAGTCAGATAAGAGGAGTTTTACACACTCAACGCTATGCGACGTTAGTGAGACTGCCCGTACGAGCAAGAGAAGATCTTGACGATGCAACACTTCCGGGTGTCAACAACAGAAATGTGGGGGGGAGAAGAATAGAAGTACCGGTATTTTATACCATTTTGTAGGCAGTTTTTCCTTCTGCTATTTTATTTGCATCTGATCAAAGTTATTATATTGCTTGCGCATTTCACTGCACTGTGATCACTAGTGGAGGGCTGTGCAAAAATCAGTCGATAATTATAATATTGATTATAATTTACTGATTAGAGGACTTGTGCAGATTCTTGTTAATATTCAATAAAAATAACTGATCCAACGACAAGATTTCAATATTTCAGATGAAACTTTTCAGAAATGCTCACTGTGTGCTGAACTACTAAGTTAGATAGAAATGACGAATTTAATTTTTCATATAAAGATCATAAAGGCTAACAAAAATGTTACTTTCGCATGCTGTGATGTATAGAGAGTATTTTTTTCGCTGCGGCTGAGTAGATGAGCTCTCTCAGAGTGGGATCCGGTCTGGGGCTTGACATTTTCGGCCCCTGTGCAGTTTTCATTTTTCGACCGTGACTCAACCCATGTGTTTCAGTTGCTAGGCCTGGACCTTGCCCAGACGAGTCTTATTTCAAAAGTAACTGTCGTGAGATCAACACCAGAGCACTTCGAATATTCTATTCGATGGAAATAGCACTATAGACCGGCAGCCAGAGTGAGTTTCTGCAGGGAATGAGACTAATAATGAGACTTTCATAGAATGATATACATCCCATGCCTACTGTGAATCTGCGCGTCTGCCGAGTTCCAATTAGTTCCTCTTCTTGTCAGACCGGAACAAATGAAAGTACATGTTGATCCAATGAGAAGCAGATGGCAGTTTTGTGGCATACAGGAAATGTTCTATCCCAGGGGTCGGCAAACTTCCGACCTAAAAGGCCGGATGCGGCTTAGCCAGTATTCCACTCCGGCCTAATGGCTCATTGATTTTTTTAACTGCCGGCCTAACTGACTTATAGCAGTTTTCGGAGAAACAATTGCGCTAAAACCATGAGTTAAAAATTGAAAATTCTATATGGTCAGGCCCACGCGTCCTTTTCAAAGCGCCCCTCAAAATAGAGTTAGTTGAACTGCAAGCTCACGACGTTCTAAGTTTTCGTTCGTCTAAGTTTTCTTCTTGCACCGCTCTCATTGACTTCTACCGTCAATTGCCACGATCTCAGTCTCCATAATTGTTATGATTGCAATGTTTGCCAGTACCTATTCGTGCGATCAGCTCTTTTCGAAGGTGAAATTTTGTAAGAACAAGCTGCGATCTTAGCTCACAGACGAGCACCTAAATGACATTCTGTTGTTGAACGCTTCCTCAGTCGATCCTGATGTTGCTTCCATCTCGAAGAAACATGTTTGCAATTGATCATGTCGTATATTTTAATAAATTCATCTTTTCTTGGAAGCCTTGTTTTCTCTCGTCTAGTGCACCTTCTTGACTCGCGAAATGGCCTAGTAGTCTAAAACGCTTCCCGACCTCTGTTCTATCTTCTGCTTATTTACTGAAAAGTATTAAGTGTAGAGGTCATCAGGTCATTTCTTATCATGATCATGAACATTTAGCAATGAAGCTAAACACATTCATATTTAGCAAGCCTCCCGCTTTCTCCACATTGAACCACATTCTCGCATGCATCGCCGATGGTATCTGAACTCTTTTTCATTTCTCAATAGTACACTATACTCTCACGGACGCCTGTATCTGTCTTCGGAGCAGAACGCGACACACGCGGGCTTACACCCTTCTATTATCTAGGAGACTAGGAGTTCATTCATAATTCAAAAACTATCACAACAAATGTCAATGTCCAGCGGCTGCAAGGTGTAAAATCATTGCTCAGGTACTATCTAGGATTCTTTAATCAATTATTCATTGCAAAATGAAATACATGCACGTCACCATTAACTTATGGCAAGAGATCAACAAGAATTGTCGAAATTGATTGTCAAGTAATGATTGCTCAGTAATTCCAACTGAAATTAATTAATTGCTCAGTCTCCGAGCCCAGTCAATTGATTGCTTAGTAATTGCATTTTCAACTAATTGATGACAAAGAACTTCAATCCAATTGAAATTAATGGATTGATCACGAATACCAATGCATATTAATTGATTGGATTGTAATCAATTTTTGGAGTCGCACGTTTTACACTATATCCCTCTGCCCCCCCCCCAAACCGGGTTTCAGGACTGAGCATGTATAAGGTTTAATTATATTATCACTGCACTTTGAACATGACGAAAGTTA
Source organism: Prostheceraeus crozeri (assembly GCA_907163375.1). Classification (NCBI taxonomy): domain Eukaryota; kingdom Metazoa; phylum Platyhelminthes; order Polycladida; family Euryleptidae; genus Prostheceraeus; species Prostheceraeus crozeri. The sequence goes on from CAJQUW010015462.1 coordinate 395,207, forward strand.
TAGAAATTCACAGGCTTCATCCACAACTGTTTCGGATCCATTGTCACATTCTGATCTTCTGAGAAGAAATGAAAAGAGAATTCATGAAAAATAGTGAATGTAGATATTTTCATTTTCATTTGTCATTTGAATCAGTGCATTCACAAAGAAAAGAATTAGCTATGTAACTTGCATCTGTATCAACTATGCCATTATCATCTTTCTTATACAGACCGTAACGACCGTTGGTACCAACTTCTCCAGGGGAACCTTCGGTCCAATTTTCGCACCCAGTTGTTCCTTTAATACAGTTAAGGTCATTGCCATACCATTTCCAACCATTGGTGTAATTGTCATACGGAGGATCTTTATATAGACCAACCCATGCATCGCTTTTCTTTGTCAGATAATTATTCGTAACAAGGTGATTCAATTTACTTGCATCAGGAAGATAAACCAACCAACTGCTTTTGCTCACACAAAATTCCTTGGCATCTGGCCAGGTTTTTTTAGAACTCCATATTTTGAAACGTCTACCCTGGTATAGATCTTTGTAGGATGAACCAGAACACTTCGGCGGTGATGGAGATGCAGCGGCAGCTGTTGGGGATGCAGCGGCAGTTGTTGGGGATGCAGCGGCAGTTGTTGGAGATGAAGCGGCAGTTGTTGTCACTTGAGTTGTAGATGTAGTGGTCGTGTATTCAGACCGAACATTTCCCATCCAAATAGTGTCTCCTGTAGACGAAGAGACGATGATACATGAACTACTGCCACCACGAGTCAGCAGCTGACATGTCATGTTTGAGTGATACATGAATCCGTCACATTCAGTATGCTCAATTTTGACGCACAGAGCTGAACAATAGATAGAAGATCGTACATTGTTGACTGTCTCGGTATTGCATGAGGAAGTATCAGCAGTGACCCTTCGAAATATCCCAAAGTTACTGTTTTGCGCCATCCTTTGTTGCATCAATGACAGAAAAAGAAGACATGTGACTTGCATCACAAGAAACATGTTGAGCTGAGTTCTCATTTTGCAATGGGGACGTAAAGAACGAGTGAGAAAATTTATCCAAATGCGTCAAGAGTAATTGACCAATGACAGACTGATATTGTTGCCATCTCATACAATAAAATTGTCAAGAATTTTCCCATGAAGCCGTTACCGTGGATGGCGTCAATTTATTTTTCAAGAACTTTCAACAATTTTTTATGTAAACGTTATTGACTTTCTGAACGATTTTTTAGTACTTTGTTTATCTGTCTACTTATAAATATCTTTATAAAACCAATGATGTATATATGTGCATGTATATCCTACCGATCTTCTCATTAAACAAAAGATGAATAATATATTGTGTACTGGGGCAAGTGACGAAATGACATACCGTTTCATATGTATGCGAATCGTAAGAATTGCTAGAGACGACAATTCATATTTGTATCCTATCCTCCTCTTTCATTAAATAGATCTAGAGTTGCACTTTAGCTTCGATTTACATGTGGCTTCAGAATGTGATTTATGATGACGCTTATGTCTATTTACTGACCGCAATATGGCAATCGCTGCGAACAAGGACTGCTTTTTCTTACTTTTCAGTCTATTTTTAAATGCGCATGTTCAAGCATTTGGCAACAACATTTTTGAATTTTGAATCTGGTGGCTAGATCATGTGTGTTGTACATTTGGCACAGACACCGCTTAAGATCCAATTAAAATCACATGGCCACGGCAATCGAAGGCACCAAGATGGTTGTGACCAAGAATCTGTCACCAAGGAGGGCGTGAATGGCGCAAAACATCACATAACTTACATTTTGTACTCTGTTTTGACTTCTACCTTCTTGAAATTGTACAGTAGCAGACTATTTACCAGTATTCATCACAACAGTGCAAGGTTGCTATTCGGCTTGGGTTTTGCTTGGGCTTGCCCCAAGCCCTAGGCAGTAAAAATTTTGATGATCTAAGCCTAACCATATGCAAAATTCTACTACCATAGAATTGTATCTTGGTCACCGATAGGGATCGGGCTCCACACCCAAGTCTAACATGATGCAAAATTCTAGCTGCCATAGGCATTACTATAGGCTAGTGATGAAAATTTTCCGGAAAATTATGGAAAAATTGGCAAATTTTGGAAAAATTTGAAAGTTTTTATTTTTTTGATAGGCCCTATAATTTGAGCGCTTCCACTGCCGAGGCAGCTACGTTCCAATAAATTGGGTCTGAAACTCATGATTTCATCATTGTTTCGATTAAAGCGATCGTAGCAATGCGAGTTCCGTCCGCGGAGTTTTGAACATTCCTTTGCCACCAAAGGCTTGTGCTAATTTGCTAGTATTTTTAATTATCACACAGACACCGTTTGGGATAACGTGAATCTTGCTTTACAATAGGGCTATAATTTCATGCAATGTGAAAGATCTGGAGCAAAAATGATATACTTCATCTTGGAGTTTGCTAATTGTTAGCTTGAAAGTTAAGCTTTATTATGCAGCGTTGATCATCTGATAGTCTGATCATCTGATCATAGTGATACAGATTCTCCATGTGTTGATGAACATGTGAAGTATAGGCACGCAGTCCACGCAGCAATCATGAGCGACCATATTGGATGATATAAAGACTAAACTCGTGAGATATTTGGAAACTAAAGATATCTGTGATGAGTAAAAGAATATCTATGATAGCTTCTATCTTCTGGCGCAGTGTCCGAAATCTTCGTTGAGGATACATCCTCCATTTCTAGTTCAGATGGTTCAGATAATTCCAAATCGATTTCAGATCTGCCCAAATGAATTTCAGATGTAATCCAGATGAATTGGAGATCTCCAGTTGAATTTAGGATCTTTTCAAAGTTGTGCTTCAGACAGATATTTGAAATTCAGCTAGAGAAATCTGAAATCCATCTAATGTCTGAAATTCATTTGGAAAGATCTGAAATAGAAAGGGAGAAGGTGCAGTTGCAGGTTCCAAAAGTTAACATACAGGAATGATAGAGAAGTTTTCGGTCCTTGAATATTGCAGTCTTTTCAAACGACCATAATAAGTCTCCAAAATAAAGGAAAAACGCCAATCACCGAAAAATAAATTTCAAAATTTTCCATTTGCATCACTACTATAGGCCCCATAGCATTATTACAGGCCTACACCGTGCTTAAATTGTACCGGCACTATATAAGCCTGCGCCTTAACCTATCTGTATAGTAACGGGGGCATGCACTGGCGATGTGTTAGGCATTCGTGTGTTAGGCCATTCTGTGTCTAGGCTATAGGTATCCGGGTAGCCTATGCATATGCTTGCCAGTCAGGCTTCGGTTCTGTATCACCTCGTCCAGCCGCGCGGTATGAATTTTTGTTCACATAGTCGGGTCTAACTAATCTGATCTAATTAGTCTATAGGATAAATCGCACGCTATAGCAAATGGCGACCGTCATGCTGTTGCATTTTCTAAGTCTAGCCTACCTTCCCGATAACACGCCTAGGCCTACATATATTATAGGTACGACTTACTTATTAATTGATTCTTGATAAGCTTATAAATAATGCCGTGGGTTGGGACTTAATAAGCACAGACATTATCTACAATAAAGTTGAAGCTTGTGCCAGTACACATGCAGGTAGATAGCCTAGATATTTTGGGCATTTCTATCAATTGGTCTCTTATTAATTCTCTTTGGTTGCATATCTGTATTTAATTAACTAATAGACCGAAACACATGCATACTTAGGTAGGCCTACGTGTAGGTTCTAACAATTCGCAGTTTAACTATTAGGCCTAGGCCATAATTTAATTAGGTTTGGTCTGCTGCACAAAATATAAGCTATGACAGTAGCAATACAGTAATAGGTTAGATAATCGATGAAAAATGTGAAATGGTGAGGAAAAAATAGCACGAGTTCGATAGAGAAAATATTAGACTTACACAGACATGCAGCAGAAGTTTAACTTCATCTTTTAGGTTTGGGCTTGGGTTGGGTTTGACACCCAAGCCTTGGTTCCAAAACCCAAGCAACCCCAAGCAACCCAAGCAGCAACCTTGCAGCAATGTGCATCATGTATTTTGTACTCTTCTTTCTGACAAAATGCCTTCGATTGCCGTAGCTATATGATCTGGGCATTAAATCAAATAGCTTAGCCATTGCCTGTGCCAAATGTAGGCTAAAACACACCTAATCAAGTGTTCAGAGCGAAGCTTTCTGTTGATATTCACTACTGGTATTACTGAAAGAAGTTATTTGACAGTAGCATGTAATATATATACATATTTTGATGCGTACGAATGAGGACCAATTTGCATCGGGCATCGTATATAAAACATACCACCAACTCGTTTTCCATTGTAAAACAACCAATCACAGGTAGAATAGTTCCTATCGCTACATGCCAATCACATAAGAAAGTAAGTAAGCTTCCGTATGAAAAACATGCCAGATCTCTGTAAACATAGGAGAATATCGTATCAAATGTTACTTTCAAATTGTATGTGAATTTGATATATGTTTGCTTGCAATTTTCGCATCCAGCGGTTTACAGTGCATCCACGGATCACTTCATTTAGTTTTCCATGAATAAGTGCTGTCTTTAGCTACAGCATATAGTTTAAACAGATGTACGCTCAGCGTTTTTATCATATCAATCATAGCAAAATAGGACATAAACACTTTTTCTGATATCCTATAAACACATTTAATCCTACACTGTAAATCGCTCAATACCAATCACATACGAAGGATGCATGCCAAAATATTTTTTGGTATATTTATGTATTCTCTTGGTATATATTTGTATGCTTTTCGTATGTTATTTCAAATGTGGTATGCTTTACATACTAAAGCCATACCAGCACAATGTTAAAAGAAAGCATAAATCATGTCCAAAGTATGTTGATTTAAGGCCTCTTGTCAATAAAGATTACACTAATATTGATACTGTTTTGTAAGTAGTAAGATAATGACATTTAATAGTCAAACTTACAATACTGAATTCGATTTTAATACACGTAAGTCTAAGGCATTTCATTAATAATCAATATGTGTTTAACCATCAGCAATCATGCATTATGTAATTTTGGAGGTAAGCATATTATCAATCCGAAATAAAAGCACATTACAATTCATGAACGCAAAAATAGTTATGTTTGAGATATATAAGTCAACATTCCTCGAAAGTTATCGTTTAATTGAAATGATATCTATCAACTTAGTTCATGGAAATGACCTAATTATCAGTCTTGTGAATGCCATAAGACAAGTAGCAACGATGACTTGCGGTCTTGATATCACAATAAATCTAGTCTAGTTAAACACCAGACTTTCACAAAGAAATATTCACGACTGGTATTACTGGAAAGAAGTTATTTGACAGTAGTACGTCATATAACTTATTTTTTGCCATGTGACTTAAAGCTCTTCATAGGAAACACATACGAATGAGGACCAATTTGCATCGGGTCTCGTATATAAAACATACCAACAACTCGTATTTCATTGTAAAACAGCCAATCGCAGATAGAATAGTTCCTATCGCTACATACCAACCACATACGAAAGTAAGCGAGATTTCGTTTGAAAAAAATACCAGATCTCTGTAAACATACGAGAATCTCGTATCAGATGTTACTTTCAAATTGTATTTGTATTTATTTGTATTTGTTCAAAATGATGACAGCAGCTGGATGCCAATTACAGTCATCAGATGCGAATGATATGCAGATTACAACATTACCAAAATCAAAATGAAACAATAGAAATAGAAAACCAGATACTGAAAATATACACGTACCTGAAACCATAGAAGTGGATAATAGTACACTAGAATGGAAGTTTGATATCTTGCCTATGTACAATGATGGCACATGGAAAAATCTATGGTTTGTAGATCAGATTCGATCTAAAACATTGTATCATAGTCAAACTATTTGCCAAGTTGGTTGCGAAAGTTGTTGACAGCAAATTGCAGGATTTTCATGAAGACAATTTTAAGTGAGATGGTGGCATTGTTTCATATGAAATAGCCTACTTTTCCATGGATTAATATACTGTGTCTATTTGTAGCAGTCATTGACAACAATTTTCCAATTTTTCAATACTGGAATACGAATCTAAAATTGGTTCAGAATTATAATCGAATGTGGTCGGTTTACTGGTTGTAAGAATATCTCAAGAATTCAAAGATTAAATTCTAATTATTGGATAATTTCTCCTTCTAACGGTCAAGAAACCTAGCGCTCTTCTGGAATAAACACATCGAAAGCTTCTTTTGCGACAGAGATTTATCAGATAAATAAAATGCCGTTGGAACTTTTCAATTAATCACTAAATGATTTATATGACATGGTGTGATTATATTTTGAAAGCTCATATTCGAAAGCATGCAAAGATTTTGAAAATTGTTGAAATTTAGTGAACAGGGGAACCCTTTAAAGTAAAATGAATACTCCAAGATTTCTTGGACACTGATTTCAAGCTGGACCAATGCATGCTCTGTAAATCGACATTGCAAGTTGCATATGTGTTTGATTATACTCTTGATTGATTATAGGAGCGATATTTCAAAATGATGACCATACAGAAGGTTTTAAAGGATTTCCTTCTTTTTCATCCTGTCGCTGCACTATTTTGTAAATTCATTATTGCTTTTGTGTACATGATCTCTGGACAAGGGGCAACAATCCAGATCACAAATTGACTTGATAATTGAAAATGCCAACCAGAAAACAAGAAAGCCACTTCGTAAAATTTGCTTTTTGCCCCAACTAAGTTCCCCCGGAGTGTGCCGTAATTTTCATGCAATTTCCATTCTAGGACTTTCTATGGTATTGTTAATTTCTATGCCTGAAACATATTGCAGTATGAACAAATATACTTGATAAAAGACATAGTAGTAAAATACATAGCATTTTTCAAATACTAATGAAATACAACAGATTACCAGAAATAGGTGAGACATTAAAAACCAGATATACTGTAAATGTACCTACCTAAAATACATGACAATATGAAAAAAGATACTATATAAAAAGAACCGAGAAAATTATGTGAAATGTTTTATCAGAAACCTTTTTACTGTAGAAAGAGATGCACTGAAAACGTCAATTTCTTTGAATTTGTTTATTGATGTGATTTTGGTATATGTTTGTATTTAATTTTCGTATCCAGCGATTTACAGTGTATTTCAAAAAATGAAAACAGCCTACATTATACATTTCAAGTAACTGAGCTCGCTGAGGCCCAATTCCGATTGAATATCCGATTGCAGGAAGCAACAATGAATCCGTTGTTACCATTGTTGACAATGAAGCCGCATAGCAACAAGCTTGTTCAAGAAAAGATGCGCAATGTAAATCGCGATGAACGTACATGCATCTAGTCTTAACTTCATCTTTCAAAAATATTGCGAATACATTTCTCAATCTCACATAGTCTCAGCAGAAATATTGTGAAAAATGATGGAATTATACACATTTTATTGTTTTATTGCACGGCTTTTATTAATTACCATTACATATGACCTGAAAACCTTTTTCCTCAGTGGTCCTCAAGCCAATTCCTAGCACGATGAAAGTGTGAATGTGATTAAATAAGGCTAATACTATATTGGCAAGAATGTTGTATTTGCTGATACTAGGATGCTTGCAAAACTGAATGTGGCTATGACTTCATTGACAGAAGAACAAGAAAACATGAGCACATCACCAGTAGACCTTCCGATAATTATGGCTAGTCTAAGCTTAGTACTTTTCACGTAACCGGAGAAAAGACTACAAAGAAAATTTCATTTTTACAGACAAGTCACAGTTTGTTTTCCATTGGATTTAAATGAGTATTTTATATCCTGTCTGACAAGAGGGGAATAGGGTAGACGAAATTTACATCCTTCTGTAAAAGTTTTAGTTTTGTTTTATCTGTGTTTGAAGTTTTCAATGGCAAGCATTCTTCTTAAAAGACTTCCGGAAGTTGAACAGAGCATCTCAGGTACATCATTCACGGAAACAATGTCGAGATGCTGAGGAAAACATACTTGATCCAAACTACTGCAATAATGCGAGACTGCTTGATAAACAGAAATGCTGCTCAACTCAGCATTGGGAAAACAGCAATAGAGATCAATTTTCTCAACAACCACGGTTTCGAAAGCATTGAGCAAGGTGCGTGCTTTTCTTAATTAAAGTTACATAGTGCCTCAGACGATCAGACTGCTACACGGAAGCTTTTATATCTTCCATCAGGGTTTGAAAAGTAAAGCAAGAAGTAACGCTCTCCTAATGAAAACTTCTGCAATCGTACTTTGCTAGCTAACCTCATAAACTTGTGCTTCCATAAAATCCGGTCGATGTGCTATCATTATTCAACAGCTCTCAAATGCTTTGTACTCGTACTTCGGATAAGGATTGCAAGATCATGGTGACATAGCGGCTGACATCAATGCTAGAGAGAACCAAAACTTTTACTGTATTACAAAATTGTGTTCTTTCTTTCTGATATATGTTCACCTACTTATTGTCCAGTTTTGAGATGATCTGACTCTCTTATCTGATGAATATTTACGTGTAAGTTCACGCAGAAATTGAGTTTTCTCATGGGATGCCAGTTAGGATCATCGATTTTAGCACTTCCATCGAAAAATCGATATGCAGTGTGTTTCATTAAGATTGGATCTTTCTTAATTAGCGTTTATTACAAAGTTGCATTATATCGAATATAACACCTCAAATTGGATTGGAAACATTTACGTCGAGGTCTCTTTTCACTACTATACAATAAATGGTTGATAATAAGCGGCGGATTTGGTCTTCCACTATCGTCAAGGACGTCTTCCACTATCCTTGATTTGGTCTAGTAATGCGATGACGCTGTCTCAGAGAAAAAGTAGGGTCTTCATATGCGGCAACGCTGACACATCTATGTTTTAATGATAGCGCTACACTACTACAAACTTACGATTCAGTCAGCATCAGCTATCCAACAGCAGGGTGACGCACTGTGTTTATCGATTTTTGCGGTTGCCTAAAGAATGCTTTAATCCAATTGGCTCGCTCAGATGACGTGCTACTGTATTGTATGCTGTTATTGTATAGGCTACATAAATGATATTTTGTTTGCTTTTCTATATGTTTCGTAATCACTACGAGTAATAACATCGGACTCGCGATCATTCTTTATGGACTTACAGGACATCATCTGTAGAGACTGAACTTGAGACGAAAATACTAAATTGCTTTTCAGCGTGATTAAGTAGACGCTGTTGCGTATGATAGATCCGTATTTATCTAAATAAGTCTTTGTCCACGCATTTTACTTGGGGTGCTTAGTCCGCGATAAGCAAAGGTTGAGAAACACTGTAGGCCCTATTATAATATGAACATCGGAAATAGCACTGGAAATTTAAATGGTACGAGGATGCTACTTTCTAAAATGTTTAGTAATGGCATCCTTTAGCTACGTTCACACATGAGACCTGATACTCAGGCAATCATCCAATCAAACGGCAAGATTACAGTTTCCGTCGTCGATTTCAAACGTCAATCAAAATTGTGCTGAGACTAACTCCACATAGTCTGAACAGTCCTGAGACATGCCTGAGACCCACTGACTTCATCCGTTGTCGTTTGTGCGGGGCGACCCGGGGGAGGCTGTCCACGTTTGCTGAGAGATAGTGTGAACGGTCCTGAGACAAGCTTCTCTCAAGTTTCTGAGAGAAGCCTGTGAGACAAACTCCACGATCCTTGTCTCAAGTGTGAACAACCCTGACACCTTCAATTGAGACAACGACCATGTCTCAGCAAAAGTTGTACGCGTTTCAACTTTTCTGAGACTTCCTTGTTATCAATATCCAACTGGATTGTGTATTCGACGCTCATTTATTTTGTACACATATACGCGAAATAATATTTTGTGCTCATGTGTTTCTGTTGGTTGCACAAGTCGATTCAGTCTAAACTAGTGATTCATTTGATGATATTTACGATATTTATGACACTTGTAAATATTGTCATGTTTTGCTTCTTTCAGAAATCTGAATTTGCGATGAATCAGACAGAAACATAATGAGGCACGTACAGGCTACTTTAACTTGATTGATGAAATTAGTTTTGAGCTATATCATGGTGGCCAAGCTTTTTTTACTACCGAAAGCGGGACACTAAATAGTCAGTAGTAGAAAAAAAACATAAAAAACAGCGGACTTGCATCTACGTGTTCGTAAAGATACGCAATAGTCAACTTAATGTCAATGCGTTGAATCACGGCGCACATAAAATTTCAACAAGCAGGAATCTTTTAATTACGATTTCTTCGGTTAGTTCATTCCCACATGCATGCCGAATGAAACCAGTGTTTTGTACGCGTTGTACGCGTTTGAAACGTTAAGTTATAAAACAAATTTTGCATCACTTACCCAAGGACGACCCAAACCCAAGGTCCAACCTTTCAAACCCTTAGAAACAGATTATTATATTATTAGTAAGGTATATTTTATAAGCGCTTCAATCAAAAGCTTTTTCATCAAAGTTTGAAGGAAGAGGATGAGTCATTTAACCATCTAGGTACATGGCTCCAAGTAGAAAATTAAAAACATGAGATTGATTAAGTTCATGAGAGAAAGAGAGAAACGTTTATATATTTGCAAAGTAAATGGAAATCAAATAAATCTTAGGCACATACAAAGACAAATATAGAGAGCAATATACGACAAAGACATTTCAAAATTAGTACAAATAGCACTGGTGCACGGAAGCAGTCTAATAAAAATTAAATGTTGTCCAAGTGCAAGATTAAATGCAATGATCAGAAAATGTTGAAACATGAGTGTTAAGTCAGTCAGTCCAAGTGTTATTAACAATTATTTCTGCAGCCGGGATGAACGAATTCCTTCTCCTGGTAGCTTTACAAGGTGGTAAAACTATACCTCTCCTCAACATGGAGAGGTTGAAAGAGGCTTTTAGAAAGTAATATGACAGGGCTGATCTGAATTCGCCCGAGAGAGGGAGGTTAGAAGAACTTCTAGACTATGTAAAATTTAGACTATTTTTGTGGTAGACTATTTACTATTGATGAACATTTTGAAGGAGACATAGAGCCTAGGGAAAAGAAATACTAGTACTTCATACCTTAGACCACCTCGATGGTTTTGCGCTTGATAAATTTGATAAATGTTTGTGAAGATTTTTTCTCTACGTGTTTTAGAAATCTTTGTTTGTTTGATTTCATTTTCAGTGCTTGAAAACAGGCCCACAGGCCCAGTAGGGTAATGAGCATTTCATACTTGCACTGAAATAAGTTGACGAAAAGAATCAATATAAATGAATAGGCCTCCAAAAATAATTTGAGATTTAAGTTTAAAGGAAATTAATTAAGCAAAAATTATCAAAATTACTCATTATGTCAAAATAGCAATGCATTAAACAACCTACGTAAACGAGTTGATGGCCTGTTTACGTGGAATATTTTACGAATACCTATAGGCTTTCAACGGCTTGCGTACGTCTATTGTTCATGACAAACTGAATCATGAGTCTCAGCAATCTCTCACATAGTCTAAACGGAACCTGAGAGTTAGCGCAACAAAAGGGTATAAATAGAAACATTTTTCAATTTATCTGCGACCTGATGTCGATAGTGTAAACAGGTCTGAGACCTGGGTCTCAGCAGATTTCAGGTCATGTCTTAGCGAGTCTCAGCGTCGATAGTTCAGTGAAGGAGAGGCTCAAGAAAATGAGGGACAGCTATTTTCCTGATATCTGTCTTTCAAGTGTGAACGGGTTGGTCTCAGTCTCAGGTTTGATTTGAGGTCAACTCTCAGGTTCTTCTCTCGTGTGTGAACGTAGCTTTAAGCTGTCTTCTTTGTGTACTTTCCTAATCGATTGAAATATTTGGCTATCTGTAAGTCGTAATTCTTTTTATAATCACATTTGAAGCTATTTTGAGCTGCAGAGCATCATTTCACCGATTTATTTAAATAATTGAATGAAAATCATCCACATTTCATACAACGGTGCGTACGTTTGACTTGTGTCCTTGCACAAATCAATCCTATCAATTACCTTTTGTACTAGTAGGTATTTTATTAGTACATTGAAACACCTTGGCAATATAAATAGAAATCATTAAGAAGACAGTTAAGGCCAATATTCGGCAAAATGCCAAGAATCTCTAGAATTTGGTGATTTCAAATTTTGCATATGTATTCGCAGTTGCTGAGTGAGTCAGGACAATTGAATACCACTATTAGAATTTTCACACATTAAATGTGAGGCTCTATAAATTTCATGTGATTCACAGCAATAAAATACTATACAGATTGCTTCATAAAGAATTGAAGTGGATAAACGTGAATTATGTATAGAAAGTTGTTTCCAAAATCAACGAACTTTAAATGTTTAGAAAGCTCATGTTCTGACATTGCTCCTGTAAAAATGTCAGTACTGTGCTCCAAATATAGCAGTCAGCAGACTAAATAATGTCTCAATTTTTTGCAATTTGTTTGGAATTCAATTTTCATTTTCATCGCTAATCAGAAAGCGTGACTCACCACTCTCACATATGCATAAGGCATAAGCAGACGAGAACAACACATGCATAGTCAAACGAGAACAACGCTGTGTAATCGAAAGACATCGAATTCATTCATTTCATTTGTTTTTTTGTCTCTCAGTAACATGCGAGCTGTTGTTCTGAAAGCTTGCCAGAAAGGCTATCTTAGGGGTCAAGGTGAGGCTTTGATCCGAAGTGGCCGGCCAGTTGCCACTGTGTTGTAACAATTAAAGGTCCCATAAGTACTATTTACTTTGTTTGCGAAGAGGCTTTCAGCGGCCTGATGGCAGGTCTTTTAACCGACTAAGACTGACTTCTCTCTGGTCGAATCGCTACATCACCAGTGTGGTCGATATTGATCCCTCTAGCTACATCTTTATCTGAGCTTTCAGCAGGTTCAAATCTTTCCAGGACAACTGTTTGGAGACGACTTAAGGAGTCGAACTACTCCAGTCGCAAGAGACCATCGAAGCTGAATCTGTCCGAGCGACACAAGAAACTGAGACTACAGTGGTCAGTGAAACGTTGCCACTGGCGGAATCAGTGGTCACGTGTTGTTTGGTCGGATCAGAACAGCTGTCCGATTAAAAAAATTCAAAGATTAGCGTCTACGCCTTTGGATGAAGTATATTGCTTTTTTACATCGAGGAGTCAGGACGATTGCAGGAGATTGCCCATCTAGGGAGCCCTTTGGAGTGATGGTCTAAGTTAACTGCATTCTGTGATGGAAAATCATAAACTCCGAACGCTATGTTGGAGTGCTCGGAGAAGCACTTAGCATTCAGTTTAGGTGATCCATTATCTGATTGCATTCTCATGAATGACGATGCTCCGGCATGACATTGTGCCAGGGCAACTCAACTGTATAAAGGACAGACAGGAATACGAACCTCACACTGGCTGTCAAGGTCTCCTGACTTGAATCCAATCGAGCATGCCTGGTCTGCCTATCTTGAAACTGCGAGTTCGTCGACGAATTTGTCCATGCAATTATTTGAATCGGTTGGAATCTTTAGTGAGGCAGGAGTGGAATCAGGTTGATCAACATATGATCAGAAATTTGTTCGGCAGCCTAATCGCATCCGAAAGGTAATAGAACTCGGAGGAGACCAATCTGGCTTCTAGAAAACAAACCCATCAGTCCTTTTAACGACTAGGCCCTTACTGGGTCAACATATAACAAAGAAAAATATCTGATATGATATAGAAAACAAATTTATTCAAAACTTACTGTTTACTACAAAATGTTGCTGTTTTCCCTGATTTCTAACTATTTGTGAAACGGACTGTATGAGCTGAGTATGATGGCCGACTTGACATCTCCTTCCCCATGCTACGTAAGGTAGGTGAGCCAAATAAGGCCCAGTACCTTATAAGGCCCAAACTCTAGAAATCAGTGTTAACGATACGCTGCTGCATTGCTGTGTCGATGTGTGAATAGACAATGTTTTTTTAACTATAGACTCAAAATGTTTCCCACTTCACCAGACATGAATATTTTTCAAAACAACTTTTTCTGACGTATTTTGGGGCGCTGAGTTCATTTCTGGACACGGAGAACTTCGATCTCCAAGGGTTTTTACCAGTAGGTCACTTTTGTGTTTTTTAGCAAAAAATGCCTTTTTTGAGACGAGATGCACCCTCAGTATTCAATAGTACGTTAGTTAAGAATTGCTGCTTCATAGATTTGAAGTATATGTACCCCCCCCAAGTCGACATAGGAGATCTAAGTGATGACATTTTACCCTAGCAACGGTTGCTAGGTTCCAGGTGTTCCATAGCAACGCGAAAACTACCGTAGTTACAAAGCTCTACCCAAGTCGTATCCCTCACTAAATCGATATCGGAGAATTCAATGATGATATTTTGGCCTTGCAACGGTTGCTGGGGACCAACTTTCCATATCAACGGTTGCTAGCGTCCAGGTTTTCTATAGCAGCGCGAAAACTACCGTAGATGTGAAGATCTAACCAAGTCCTACCTCACTACATCAACGGAGCATTGCTTGTTTGTAAATGATTAGACACATACTGTTTGAGCAGTATTTGAGTCATTGCATGGACTCTTCATTCAATGACAGCGGCATCGTCCAGTGCTACAGTTAGTCTTGCAGCCACACTTTAGAACAATCATGACAAACTGAGAAGCGAGGGGAAGCGTAGTTGGTATCGGATTGATATCCTCCTGTAAGCCGAAATCAGTCGTCTTTAAAGTTTGTAAAGCGGGATTCAATGCGTCCTCCCGAATTGTTAGCTGAAGCTAAGCCCGTTTGATTTAATGTGTTGCAGCTGATTCCGTGGGTGGGGCAAGTGATTCAGCAGCGTTTCTCCTGAGCGCAAGCCATCGAGCTTCAGATATCGCTCCTTTAAAGCCGTACACTGCCGCTATGAAGTCGTAAATGATGCCAAGGGTATCCGTCTGCAGCTCCTTCGCAAGCTGCATCTTCGTTAGAGCATACAAGGTTCGCTCGTCGACCTTCATGAATGCAGACCATGCAATAATCTTTCCATTTTTGTAGAAAGACCCCACCGTGCCGCATGGGAGCTGGTTATAACGTCAGATCGTTGTCCGACACTTTCCCGAATGGCCGCAATTGAATATGTGTTCCACCGGAGACGAAGCTTTGTTCTACTGGGAATGCTGTTAAAGATGCGAATAAGTAGAACTAAGACGTCGTTGTCAGGCGAGACAACGATGACATACACGTCCTTCGGCAACTTGGAAGGACGAAAGACTTTTCGTGTCTTCGTTGTTCTTGGCATCAAACGAAAGGAGAGCCGTCTATTCCCTCAGAAGAAGTGATTTTGTCCTGCCAAGAGCAGACACATTCAGTAGTCCACTGGATTGATGTTATCATCGATGCAATGATTGACGTAGAGGCAGTCTTGCTTGAGTTAGTTGACAAGATTCTGCTCATCGAGGTCCCAGCGGAAATTTTTGTTTCTAGGTGAATGTCCAACTCGCAGCTTCCCTTGGATCTCGACTTCCTTGTTCGATCTTTCAGTGATTGTCCAATTTCATAGCTGTCAAACACCAGATGCACCTCGTCCTTTCCTGCGGACTTCTTAGAGATGTGTTCCAGTAACAACTCTGATAAATCTCGGAAATTATTTGCTCCACCAACTGGAACTCGTCGATGAGGCGTTGAAGACAGTGGCGATTGCTCTGACTGAGCACTGAGGAATCCCTGGAAGACCTTGAGAAGAGCACCTTTTGTCGTCGTTCGGACATCGCCTTGCTCGTCGAAAAGAGTTGTTTGCCACGATAGTCTTCAAGTCCAGATTAGCATCAGCTTCTGCTGCCAGAAGGAGGCGACTCATGAAGTTTTCGGAACTGGAAGTATTCACTTTCTTGCCATTCATGTTTATGGACATTTTCTTTGAAAGGTTGTTGAATGTTACCAATTGTTGACGACGAAGAACATCCCATGGACTACGACAGCTTGATTCAGTCCTTTCAGCTACGTACTTTTGGAGAGCAACTTTACCATTTTCATTGACTGTCAGTAAGGCTGCGGCCACGTCGGTTGGAGCGACTTTATGGGCCAAAATTGTAGTGAGGAATTCAGAATTCTGAGTGAAAGGATTGCAGCTACTAAGGAAGTCGACCACCTTCGTCGACACTGGAGTGTCCCGATGATTTCTGCTTCTTTGTTGATGCTGATCTAGAGCTTGAGACACTGATCCCTGGATTTTTCGGAGTTTGCCAAGTATCAATGGCCACTTTGTTCGTGTGCTTGGCATGCGAGCAGTGTTTTTGAGCGGATCGAAATTCCGCTTTCGCTCGCTCATCGATCATTTGCTCAAAATCGCCCTTTCGCTCGCTCATCGCTCAAAATCATCGAAAAATGCAGCTTGCTCGCTCATTTCTCGATAATGCCTTCCAAAATTCTACAAACCTTTTTTCTATTCAAAGTTAATTCCATGCTTTTATTCTAATAAACACCTTTTAGACGTTAAAGGGAAATTCATCATTTCATTTTAGGTAAAATTTGAACCACAATGAAATAATGTAGACCATCATACCAATGTATCATGAAGGTAATTATTGCAGGAAATTAGTTGAAACAATATATTTTGATGTACATAACCACAGAATTCTTTTTATATGTATAGAAATGGGCAATAATCTAAACTTAATCTTACATGCTGATCACATGAATCAGTATATACTTGGATAAAATATAGCAAAACTTGGAGAAAATTCGCAAGGTGTGTCAAGAAACCATGTAATGCGTTGACAATTGAAAATGAACTTATATGAAATCGTGACAAATTAGTAGATAATTCCTAAAGTAGCTAAAGATAAAATACATGACTTATGAGTAACTGAGTGCTGAGCAATCAACCAAGTAGTAATCAATTACTGAGTGTTGGAAATCTGCCATAAAAAGAATCGCTTGATAAACGAAATTGCTGAATTATGTGAAACATAAAATGCTGCACACAAAAAAACCTGACACATTGGCGGCAGCCGTCACTGAGATTTCGGCCCACTAGGTTAAGCATCTGTCAAGATGATCGGTCCCCAGCAGCTCGTTGCGCCCAGGTCCTACCTTCTTCCACTTTTGCACTCAACTTCTTCATGGTGGTGTTTGGACTCAAGCACCCGCTTTAACAAGAAATTTCCTCACCGATGGAGCAACGAAATAGCGGCATCCCACTCTCAGAAGGCATGAGTTCATATTTCCACCTTTGCTTCTGGATTCCTTTGGCCAGTCCTTTATATTCCGCAGTTTTCTCTTCATGGGAATCCTTAACGCTCTCTTCCCAGGGAACAGTTAGTTCGCCCATAATCATTTTCTTCCCTATCGCGTCGATCAACACTAGATGAGGTCGTTGGTCAGGTAGGGATAATTCATCTGGCAGCTGTCTATCCACTTAAGTAGATCACTTCCTACTTCTGAGGTACAGATCGCACGATGAGTCTTTCGTCTCTTTGCTTGACCACTCGGTACACAAAGTCAATTCCCGTTGTTACTTGCCTGTATGAGAGACTTTTGTAAAGTTGGCGGAACCGCCGAGCGGAATCATTATTTAGTACAGCGAGATCCTGTTCGAAACAACTTCTACTTTATCAATTACAGCCCCTGATCAGATTCCACAAATTCGCAGTCGCTATAGAGAAATTCAAATTTGAAGATAGTAGTGGTTCCTTTGAGTGGTTCCGCTAACTTCACAAACGTGGTGGGGGGAGAGAGACTGCTTCCACAATCGCTTGCAGGACCAAGCCGCACCGGTGCGTGTAGCATGCTCTCTATAGTGCCACATCTATAGTGATAAGAAAACTTTGGCCATTTGTTTCAAGCGATGAACTGCATTTATTGTATACGTCTTATATACGTTCCATACTCGAATACGCATGTCCTGTTTTTGTTGGTCTGAATAAGACACTATCCAATGCGTAAAATATATTTGATTAAACGGCACATTCATTTCATTTACGAGAAAATTGAGAGTAAATGTAAAAAAAGAAACGAAAACGAAGATGATCAATAAAGCAAGAAACAAAGCAAGAAAACTATAGAAAAATGAGAAAACGATGAAGACCCCAATCATCAATGCATCATCCCCATTCAACATTCATATGTATACGAGCATATCGTTCAAACGAACTCGACTGTCCGTTCTCGTACACATCCCATGTATGTGATACCTCTGTGATTATAACTGAATTTTTTTTGTTTTTTTGCTTTTTTTCTCAAAACCGCACCAAACCTCACATGTTACTGTTAATTGTAAAAAAACCAATTTAATAAAAAAAAAAGTTTTGTTTTGTTTTATTTATCACTCAATAAACACTTACTTACTTACATGATAGCCAGAGAGGGCGCGACGAGGATTGGCATGTCACACAGATAACACTGTGGGTCGGTCCGGATTCCTCAACGTGTCAGATCAGCAGGGGCATGGAACACATCATTATGTCCATTGATGCTTCCGCTTCACTGCCAGTAGCCCATGTTCCACCAATCGTTCCATGAGAGCTTGCAAACTTCAACTCCTCAGTCGAGCCATCTGCCAATGTCCAACCTTTGGACATCTTTCCAGACTCCCACACTCCTGCGACCACTTTCCACAAGCACTATGCTTATTTCTTACTGCATATCGTAGTAAGTTTCTTTGTAGCCTGTACACCGCAAGTAAATAGCACAGTAGACTGCATGCGAAGATAGAGCAAATTAACTGAAATTTTGTGTAGACTTCCACGGGGCAGGAAAAATATCGCTCCTTTAAATTAAGGACGATTTTGATTTTTTTTGCGAAGTAAAATTCACTGAAATAGACTGACCATGGAGACGAAGCGCAGCGTGGAATTTTACTTCGAAAAAAATCGTAATAGACTTGAAAGAGCGATCTTTTACTTACCTCCTGGAAAGTTGCATAATGAATAACCTTACGCATAAGACAACGAAAGATCTAATTGCAAGTATAATGTCCTAAATTGAACTCAATGTATTTCAACTGTATGGTACAGTTGAAATGCATGGTTCGATTTTCAATATCTTAGTTGTAATCAACTCTCAGCACTTTATATTTTATCTACAAAGAAATCATCGTTGCTGGATCGAGGCAGTACTATTACGAAAGTTGTTTAAAATGTTAGAATATATACTTTGCCACCTTGATTAATGGTTTCTTTGAAACGAGTTGGAAAAATCAAATTTTAAATTGTCTAACTAATTTTTATTGATCTCCAACAATTCTTTGTCCAACATTTTGATCTCAAGTGAAGAAAGAAGAATTACATGTAAGTACAGCATATAAATCACAGTTGAAAGAGATGTCTTTGCAATGACACTCACCGTGGCAAGAAATAGAAAGAAGGGTGCAGCAGAGCGTAGTCGGCATGATCACCCAAGATTTATCACTCTAACTGATTACTACTCATCCCAGTGAAAAAGGTTTTAGTAAAATACTAGCATTCTCCTGAAACGGAGAACTTTTCTAGCACTTACTAATCTTTCTGAAAAGTTATCAAAGCATGATAGTTTTCATTATTAAGTATGTGATTTTCAAGCGCTTGCATCAGAAAATGATTCTAAAATGATAGTTACCAAAGAGCATAATCTTGAAAATTTTATGGAGTGTGTATTGCTAGCATCTACTAAAGTGAAAATGTCAGATTTCAGTCAAGAAAATGCTGTACACAGATAAATTTACTTAGAATATTTAGTTGTCAGTTAACCAATAAAAACAATAAAAAGATAGACAAATGCCGAAAATCAATCTTATTTAGTTGCTTTCGTTAGTAGCATTTTTTTCGTATTTCGATGCTTGAATTGTGCTGTGTGGTCCCAGTGGGAAAAATCATGCTACATGCTAGAATAATAGTTGAATAATACTAGCACTTTCAATTAGTATCTGTTAAGCATCTATCAAAGTGAAAAGGTCACATATTTCAGTCAAAAGATACTGTAGGCAGTAAAATGTAGTCAGAAGATTTAGTTGTCAGTCAGCCAATGAAAATATCTAAAAAAAATAAATACAGAAAAATCGACCTTATTCAGTAGTTGCTTATTGTTAGCAGCATTTTTTCGTATTTCGATGCTTGCTGAATTGTGTTATGTGGAAATTACTAGATACTAGAACACATTTTATAGAGGAAATATAAAAGCGATTTCTCGAAAGTGGATAAAAATTTTGAACCTACTTCCTTTCTAAAGTGCAAGGGATGAAAAAGTTGGTAGTCCACAATGCAAAATGATAAAGAATGAAAATATCAATATATCTGACAGCAGTAATAACAAAGATGTATTTCCATGGGCAATATTGTTGTTCGATTGAAGAAATCAATGGACATTCGAATGCAAAACTCATTTAGCCTTGAATATGAATTTTGAAAATTTTCTCTCAAGTAAATAATGTAGCTTTGTGCGGTGACTTTTGCTTTTTCGAGAGCTGCATCCATAGACTTTGTTGTATGCATGAAGTATGAACTATGCTCTATTAGGAGTCACAATATCTTCATCCGATGTCTCCGTCATCAGAATGTAGATCCATAGACATTGATGTGGAGATCCTTGAATTTTCTTATTAGAAAAGCTATGGAAACAGTTGGATCTGGATGTAGAATTTTTAAATCTACACTAAATCTTAGCGCATTTCAATAACTTTTGCTCTTTCTGAGAAGCAAACACGGGAATGATCATGTGGTGCATTTAGTATTGTGCAACTAAACAAACTTAATTTAGAAGATTAATTAGCAAGTTATCTTCGTTGTTTTAAATAGAACTTTTTTATTAAGATACCACCATGAAAACTGTACGGAGCCAGGTATTTAAAACGATATATTTTGAAATATTTTTTTCATGCCTAACGCTTTCCAGCTCCATTTAGACTTAAATCATGTATAATGTTTTAGAAATGCATCATTATTTTCAAAAACATAAATATATATTTAAATTCACATTATGTTACTTTTTAAAAATAAGTTTGTTCTCAAGAGATGTTGAGTTCAGGGGATCTACATTTTACTTTCGTCCAATAAGATTCCGTCTTATCGAAGATGAGTATATTTAGATGCATTTTCGAAACAACCGTTTACTTCCCAAGATACATACATAGTCTCTGTTTCTTACAAATAAGAGCTAGTTTATATAAAGCAGAACATCTGGGTAGAATTATTATGTGCTTTGTGTTGTGTGATTTGAACATATTCAAATTTTTGTCTTAGTTCGAAAATGGAATGTTTAATGCGTCGGAAATGCAATGGAAGACGTATCACTTTGAGATTGTTCAACTCAAAAGGAATTTTTGACTGGAATGTGTTTGAGCTGTTCCACATTGCTTGCGAGTTCACCAGCTATTCGGGCATAGACCTAAGGCAAAGTATGGTTTCTGGAGCTCTGGTAAGTCGAGGGAGTAAAAGTCTGACTCAATTGAAACTTGGTTGTGGTGTGTTGAATTTTAAAATCATACCACATCTAAGAATTTGTTGTAGTACAGACACAGTCGTCAAGTTCCTCCCATTTTTCCTACTCTAGTAGTAATACCAGCCAATAATTACTGACATGTACTAGCATAAAAGTAGGAAATGACACGGTGTTCTAGCAAAATGCTATTATATTATTTACCAGTAAATTGCTAGCATTTACGTGCTAGCATAAATGGAGCATATTTTCATGGATACAGGTTCTAGCAAAATGCTAGTGCTATCTGCTAGCAAATTACTAGTGCCAAGCACATTTTTTTCACTGGGATTATTTTAAATGTTGGACACCATTAAATGCTGTATTCCTTTTCACTTAATAATAGTTCTGGTATATTGTCCAAATCAGCTGTTAAAACTAACAAGAAGAAATTTCAAAACCTGATTATTCTAACTTAAGGAGGCTATCAGAAAAATGATGTAAGCAAAATAAACTCAACAATGTTACAATTAGAAGATTTTCAACGCCTTAATAATTATCCATACCGGAGAGGGACGATTCGATCCACCGATTTTTTGATGTGATCCTCGTAAAACTAAGTCACCCGATCTACAATTTTGCGACCTAAAGTTTAGCGTATTTTCAAATTTTTCACTGAAATCATCAAATTCGGTAAAATTTCAACTTTAAAAAAAAACTGCCGAATTTGGTGATTTTAAATCTTGAATTGCTTTTTGCAACATGGAGATGAATCAGTTGCAGTAAATGAACATCGCGATAAGAAAGCTTAAACCCCAAATATGTTGTACCGTGAATTTCATGTGATTTGAAACAATGGTACGGAAGTTAAGGGGAGACTGATTCAGTCCTACGCGCTTCACAGTTCAATATGGATAGGGTTAAAATGAAGGTCTTAAAATCAATGTACCGTACAGTAGAAGCCATATATGCTTACATTCGGGTTGTCCGTGTGTAGGTCCAATTTCGTTGGTTTCAATTTTTCCACAATTTGTAGTTCCTTCACCTTTGACGATACTGAAATGTCTCAGGGATCTGCCTGTGAATATGTTCCAGCAACGAAATGTTTCTATCAAATTAACGCATCTCATAATGGCTTCGTGCAATTCCGGAGACAATTAGTACATCTATGGGGCGAAGCGATGATTGGGAGACCGATTCAAAAGATTTGTGAATAAATAATGTGTCGATGTTCAGATGTTCAGCACATCATCGATTACAAAGACCTTGTTCTTGCTAAGTTCATATCCACAAGCATAATCCAGACAGGCATTCAATGCATATTGTCAAGAGTGAGAGATCCACAGAAGAGAAAAAATGTAAGGATGTTATGTTCATCAATCGAGTTATATACATGCATGCACTAGAAACCATCTTTAAAATAACTTTTCAAATATTTCACTTTTTTGATTATTTGATCTTTTTTTAGTTTTTTCTACAAATGGCTCGCTCAACCGCTCGCTCACGACAGAAAATCACCGCTCGCTCGCTCAATTTCTGCTTACAGAATATTTTTTTCGCTCGCTCATCCGCTCATCAAAAACTTGAAAAAATACCGCTCGCTCGCTCGCTCAAAAATACTGCATGCGAGTGATGCCTGCCAGAACGCCCACTCCCTTCAGTTGTCGGTTCTCCTGCTCCAGAGCGTGGTCACATCCGATGGCGGCAAAAGGAATTTGACTTTTTCGAAGTACCCAATTTTGTGACAGGACATATCAAACGAGCTTAGCTTCAGCTAACAATTTCGGAAGAAGCATTGAATCCCGCTTTACAAACTTTAAAGACGACTGATTTCGGCTTACAGGAGGATATCAATCCGATACCAACTACGCTTCCCCTCGCTCCTCAGTTTGTCATGGATGTTCTAAAGTGTGGCTGCAAGACTAACTGTAGCACTGGACGATGCCGCTGTCATCGAATGAAGAGTCCATGCAATGACTCAAATACTGCTCAAACAGTATGTGTCTAATCATTTACAAACAAGCAATGCTCCGTTGATGTAGTGAGGTAGGACTTGGTTAGATCTTCGCATCTACGGTAGTTTTCGCGCTGCTATGGAAAACCTGGACACTAGCAACCGTTGCTATGGAAAGTTGGTCCCCCAGCAACCGTTGCAAGGCCAAAATATCATCATTGAATTCTCCGATATCGATTTAGTGGGGGATACGACTTGGGTAGAGCTTTGTAACTACGGTAGTTTTCGCGTTGCTATGGAACACCTGGAACCTAGCAACCGTTGCTAGGGTAAAATGTCATCACTTAAATCTCCTATGTCGACTTGAGGGGGGGCACCTATACTTCAAATCTATGAAGCAGCAATTCTTAACTAACGTACTATTGAATACTGAAGGGGGCATCTCGTCTCAAAAAAGGCATTTTTTGCTAAAAAACACAAAAGTGACCTACTGGAAAAACCCTTGGAGATCGAAGTTCTCCGTGTCCAGAAATGAACTCAGCGCCCCAAAATACGTCAGAAAAAGTTGTTTTGAAAAATATTCATGTCTGGTGAAGTGGGAAGGATTTTTCGACCATGAAGTTTCTTCATGAACTTCATGAAGTTTCAGCGAAAAGTGCTGTGATTGATCCGTTCAGCAGCCTGTTGAAGTTGATAAGTTGATCGCGGGGACACGAATACTTTTTGACTGCAGTCATTGCGAGGGAAGATACACAGCCGTATGGAGGTAAGTGATTAGCTTTTCTGTGAAAATACTATCATTAGGAAGCAGAGAACTCGGAAAGCATGGTATGCTCATCTTTCAAATAGGTTTAAGCCTGTATTCATTGAATTATAGCGAATGTATAGAATGCTCAGTATAAGGCCCGTTCGGCTTTGCAAGTTCCAAGTACTGCATCATAGATAAAGCTATTTTTACAAGCATTTACGGTCAAATATGAGCTAGCCAAGCCTTTACGTTGGTGTGAATGAGGTTGCACAACACGTAATTTACCTAAATTGGACAATTTTTGTGAAGTTCAACATTAAAATATAGTGACACTAAGTTTAAATGGGCCTTATTAAGACCATTTCATTGTCACTATTTAAAAGTAATTTTGTATGGCATGCCATTCTCGATCTAAATGAATGACGCATATTCATATCTAAATTAGGAAAAATATAATTTAGAGAAATAGGAGATAGGCTAAATAGTTATTCAAGAAAGCCTATTTTCTCTCGTTTCAGGCAAGGAATCGACAGAAGCGAGCTCCGTGGTCAAGCGAGTCACTGGTAGAAGCTCTGCGTGAACTGAGCCAAGGCGTGCCTCAGCAAAAGGTTGCAGAAAAGTACGGTATTCCTCGCAGAACATTGAGAAACCATATGAAGACTGGGTCAGCAATCAAGCGTTTAGGCCGCGAAACAATACTTACTGCAGATCAAGAAAACGAGCTGGTGAGACGCATTAGGTGTTTAGCTTCTGTTGGGTACCCCATAACAAGAAGAGTATTGAGAAGTTATGTGTATGAATATGTCACAGCAAACAATATTCCCAATCCATTTCAATCGAATCAAGCCGGAAGAAAGTGGTTCGACTTATTCATGGCAAGGCATCAAGATTTATCTATTCGTCGAGCGCAGCTGATGAATCCTGCTAGAGCTGTGAAACTGAACAAGGTGATCGTTTCG
Organism: Prostheceraeus crozeri; assembly: GCA_907163375.1. Taxonomy (NCBI): domain Eukaryota; kingdom Metazoa; phylum Platyhelminthes; order Polycladida; family Euryleptidae; genus Prostheceraeus; species Prostheceraeus crozeri. The sequence goes on from CAJQUW010015462.1 coordinate 420,237, forward strand.
GAACATTTCAATTCTCTCAAAGAAGTCTTGAATGAGTTGAGCCTGCTAGAAAGTCCTGAGAGAATGTATAACATGGACGAGAAAGGCATCATGCTAACACTCCATCATCAGCAAAGCGTCTTGACTGAAAAGGGTATCCGAAGAATGCATGTCGTAGTCCCAGAACATGCAGAAAATGTCACTCTCGTAGCTTGAGTCAACGCCATTGGCAACGTTGTACCTTCGATGATCCTATTCAAAGGTGTTAACAAGAAACAATCCTACGGAAATGAATTGCCAGCCGCATCTACGTTTGAGGTAACTGCTAAAGGTAACATGACGAATGAGTGCTTCATCAAATGGATCGATCACTTCTCCAAATTCAAACCTTCAGGCAACGTTCTCCTGATATTTGATGCCGCCAAGAGTTATCTTCACCCAACTATTTTTGATGCAGCTGAAGAGAAAGGTATCCACTTGTACTGTCTTCCTTCCAACACTACCCATGAATTACAACCTCTAGACAAAGCTGTCTTCAGATCATTTGAAGCTTTCTGGGACGAAGAGGTTCTGCGTTTTTGGCGACATAACCAAGACCGAAGACTGACAAAGGATCTATTTGGCAAGATCTTTAGCAAAGTGTGGCCTCGCGCTGTTACTCAGCAGAATATCACAAGTGGCTTAAGAGCATGTGGGATATATCCACTCGACGAAAACGCTATTCCAGAATGCACGTTCTTACCCAGTGATCCAACCAATATACCCGTAAAAATCTACGATGCGACCGATGAACACGTCAGCGAGAGAGTCAATCAGCTGCCTTGCACAAGCGGAACCTCACAGCAGTTAGTCACTGATGATAGGCCGACAATCCAGCAGCCTTGTGGAAAACAAGAAGATGCAGAAGTCTCCTTCGAAGAAATTCTGAAATCGCCCATCAAAAAGAAACAGAGGATTGCCAGACCAGCAAGAAAGAGCATCAATTCCAAAGGAGTTCTTGTTACGCAGCAATTGTTTCATAATCAAAATCAACTGAATGTGGACAGAGTTAATAAGTGCGGAAAGACAAATAGGCCTGCACCCAAGAAGAAAGTTGTGAAAGAAGACCAGCAAAAGAAAACAGGTTCTTGGATTTGCTATCTGTGCGAAGAAGACAGAGTGGAGGATATGCGCAAGTGCATCTCTTGCGACGTGTGGATCCACGATGAGTGCGCAGGACTTTGCCCATCAGATGATGAAAACTTCACTTGTTTCGAATGTGACGATCGCTTCAATTGAGTACAAGCTTCATCATGATTGGTAGATTTTTATATTCTGTTTTCGATTTTTCGAATCCCCTTGTTAAATAACACATTGTTTTTTTATCATGTTTGCTTTGAAATTTTGAAATGATGGGATGTTTTGGCTCTTATTAAAACGGATATAAATAAACAGGTAGAGCTGTTGGGAAGGTCTAACTGAATTAATTTCCAATCAGTTTGACATCAACGACAATACGATGTGACTGGATGGGTTTAGGTTCATTATTTAAGCATAATACGGTCCTAACTGAACATGGGCCTTTTAAGCTAAACAGCTCTAAATAAATCCCAAAGTCATGTGAAATTTAAAATTAAAAGTACGGCAACTTAATTTGCGACTTTTACGAAACGGAGCTAGGACAGCATTTAGAGGCTTTTAAGTGAGTCAAAAAGTAAAAATCCGGCGTGTAGAAGAGATTTTCAAAGTGGTGGGCCTTAATTGGGTCACCTACCTTAGATGCGCTGTAGGAACCGATATAGATGCGAGTTCATGATAGGCTTGAAATGTACTTTGATGATATACTTGATTAGCATGTTAAATTGAAATTTTGAATACACACAGTAGTTCATGCGCATTTATTTCATGATGGAATCATAAAATTTCAGTCATTTCTCAGTCTATCAGCTAAAATGCAAGAAACTCATATGACTTCCTGTTGTCAACAAACATTAGAATTCAATATACTCAATATTGCAATTCAATTATGCCCTCGGACATTCTGAATTATATTTTGATTAACAGCAGCCATCATCACAACTGCTATAATTGAATGTTCTCAAATTGAACTAATTGTCTTTGTACCCAAAGTCTTTTTTCTACATCTAAATAGAGCGCTTTGTCATTTATGAACAGAAGCATGTCTTTAAGCGAGTCGATCTTCTACTCTACGAAAAAATAGTCTGCAACGGCTACGCACAACAAATGCTCCCTATATCCGCTTCTTGACTTCAATCGGTCTTTTAATATATTTGATCATGCTAGCATATGTATGAATTGCTAAAATTTTCACTAAGTTAATTCCTCTGATCACGGGGTCATTTTCTGAAGTTCCGATGCCTATGTAATTAAATACATGAAATGTGTCCAGCCGAGAACACATATCAATAACCTGCAAAATCATTCAATTTATTTTGGTGAATGCAAAACTGGTATCAGCATTTGGTCGGGAAAGAAAATAAATCAACCGTTTTTTTCTTACTTAGTGTAAGCTTTCAGCATAAGTGCAGATATTTTTCATATTTATTGACATGCTATTTTCGTGAATCAACCACACGGTTCATCATTTTGTTGCACTCGTATTGTTAAATGTAGGCCTATAGGTCTAAATGGAGATGTCATAAATCAAATTGGCTGTAATCAATGAAAGTCTAATTCAAATCAAATCGATCAATTACATATCTGCTTTTCTGCTAAATTGATATGAGACCTAACAAATATAAATATCAGATGGAATACATGCACTGTATGATCACCTACCTGTTCTTCAAGGTTTTATGTAAAAAGTGTCGAAAACAATTCAAGAAACATGTCTGCATCATTCGAGGGATGATATGCATATTATCTACTTATATGCATCAAAGTGTTACATTATGTATATTATCTGAATGAATGAATGAATTAGCGCATATTTGGAAAATAAATTACAATTCTGGCACCTCCAATGGGAATCGCAGAGGTGCACACACATAGTGAAATAGTAGTGTAGCATGAATATCAAGCAATTAAGAAGATAAAGTCAAAAAGTTACAAGGTAAATAGGTCATGATTGTTCGGACGAAGCCAGAGAAGCATGGTACAACATGGCACTTGAGAAGAAGAACGAATTATCTGCCTAATAATATACGAGTATATTCGACATAATGTACAAGTATATAACACATGAACAAGTATTAACATGCAGCCTTTAATAATTTTGGAATTCTGAAATTCTTTACAATCCATCGATTGGACTCTCGCTTAGTCTTGGAAATTGCACGTCTAAAACAAGAGGCATATACACATGAGAAATCCCCTGTAAAATTTACAACTTGTAACCTATGGATGATGGTATTTGTGATCACATTATCATAGAAAATCTTAAATTCAACAAGACTAATGAACAAAAGAATATATAAATCAGCGACACAAATGAAATTTTTCTTTATTTTTGCTGGTAATGTTTCTACGAACTTTTGTAAATTAAAATCTGACAGCAAATGATCAAACTAATCAATTGAGTGCAAATGTGATTGTTAATTGGACATCTGATGCATAATGCGATAGAAGAGCAACTTATTCCATTAGGATATTGAAACTTTACCGGATTAAGAAGACATCAGTTTTTATAAAGAATTAGTATTAAGAGTAATTTTGAATGTTCGTGTTTTTGCTTCCAAGAAGCTCTTTATTAAAAGAGAAGCGGATGTGAATGTAATTTGTACACTCATTCTGAGCTACCATTGCAACTCATTATCTTAATAATTATCAATAATCCTGACCATTATAGAAGGGTCCTTCCCAGTTTTCACTCTGGGTGATTCTGATGACCTGATTGAAGAATAATAAATAAACTTATTTATATTCTTTAAAAAAGTTCTATAAACTTATTCTATATTGACGAATAAACAATAATAAGTTCAAATTCATACCGCCTTTATCTTGATGAAAATCTTTTACTTATTTTCCGTTATGGCTTTCATTTTTTGCTTTTCCCCATTGGGAATGTTATCTATGCCTTATATAGAATTTGCTGGGATGCATGGAAGCAATGGGTTCACGTCAACGGCCCACGATCCGTCACAGCTAGCAAAGCAGATTCCATCTTTAGGTAAATATTACTCAGAATTTTCGGTAGCCCATCTGACTCCGGTCTTTTGCAGAGCATTGAGGTCCTAAATTACCGCCCAATGACCCCTAATGCCTGCTGATGAGACAAGAATCTAGAAAGCTATTCCCCTTGTTCTCAGGTTGGGTGAGCTGGGGTCAAAAACTTTGCAGCCGAATGGTCCGTATAGGCTGCAATGGGTAGAACATCTTTGACTATTGTATTCAGAATAAATGTACGCAGTCTTATCAGAATTCGTGGAAGGAGACAATTTTCGAACACCACAGTTCAAAACTATTTGCTTATATAAAATTTGGCAGGCCAGAATGACAACACCATGTAGCAAGAGAATAATACAACAAAAAAATGTAATGATCCTGAACTTAGCTGAATAAGAAAGCCAAGCAGATAATCTTTTTTAAAATACAGTGCTGACCAAAAGCATCACTCTGTCTGTGGTAGACTATGATTTCATAATTTTGCTAAAATTAATGGGGCTTTTGAGTCTATGGTAAAGAGAACAAACTCACGATGCAAAACGGTGGAAAAATGAAAAGCATGAAAACAAGAAAAAAAAGAAAACGTGAAGTTATTTAACTCTACAAAAGCATTTCCAAAAATATGCTTTTGAATACCAGGTCACACTTGTATTAGCATTAGCATTACATAAGTAATTATGTGAACATAGCTGCTGAGCTTCTAATTGATCCTACATCCACAAGACATGAACACGTTAAACGTGATCCCTATTAGATAAACAATTCCTATTTAAGGTCTAAAGGATGATACAGAATTTGAAATTGAAAAAGCTACGATTAGCTCACAATTCGATTTTGTTGAGCTGACACCAGAATAGCAGCCTACTTTTGATATTCTAGTTCAGCTTCCAGAAGCAATTCAGGTATTGCACTCAGTAAACAGTGTATTGTAAAAGACTAGATGAGATTTTCAAAGTGGTAGGCCTTAATTTTGGTACCTACCTTATTAAGACATTTAGGTAACGGCATCCTAGTTTTATGAAACCGAGTTAAATATTTATTAGCATAGTTAAATTAGTTATCATTGGCAGCAGTGGTAGTATCAGGGGTGGTATTGTTTTCGTCCTATATTTTCAATTTTCAAGTTCGTTTAAGTTTCGTTTTCGTTTTATTTTTCACGACTTCTTGTACTCTAAATTTCAATGCGTTATCACTTATTGTTAAATTGAAAAGGACTTTGTGCATAAAAAGGGACTTTTCACTTTACGTGACCATGGCAGTGACGTTGCCGAAATGCATCGCACTCAGTACAACAACTTGGTTCTGAAATTCATCGATAGTCCGTGCTGACCTCTATCCCAAGAAATATGCTTGGATACTGGAGGTGTTTTTAAAAAATGAAAAGGGGATCTGTAGCAGCAACTCAGCTTTCATTAAATCCCCAATGAGTATACAGTTTCGATTTTATTATATGAACTCGAGGTGAACACAGTTGGAATTGTTTCCATATGTGAGATATGCAAATTGTTGCAGTTTTGAAGAAATTGCCACGGAATTGACAGATCATGATAGTAATGTAGAAAGAATGATAAGTATTTTACAGATTCCCCGTGTCATGACAGCCTTGGAGAGATTGTGTTTGTTAAATTAGCAACTCGATAGGCTTCTATTTCTTTCATGCTCAACTTCAAGAGAATTTTCTCAGGCGTGATCATATCACAAGCAACCTGTCACTGGTACAGCAAAGTAAGATAATCAAAGACAATGATTTCAATTAACTTAAGAAGGTGTAAATGGGTCCACATCAACATTCAGATTCAAGAAATGAGATATGAGTTTAGTGAATCATAAAATCATGCCGATGAAGATAGAATTAAAAACATGAAATTTCAGCCAAGAAAGCACGATTAAGATCTCGACTTTTCCTTGAGGGCTTCCACTAGAATGGAGTTCATGAAATCATGAAATTTCCTTGATCATCATCGTAATTTATAGCTACGATGTTTGTTAGCGAATATTCATTCCTTATGATATCCAACTTGTTTCATAGTACTTATAAAGGGGTTTCATGTCGGTAGTATATAAATTTGCACAAATTTAGCCTTTTCGAAGCTGTTCAAATAATTTTTGGACCGCAGGAACGTAATTACCGCAAAAACTGAATCTTTTGATATAAAAATTTTCACCGTATACAATAACTTTTTTGAGTTGACACTATACCTACTATATGCTTGCCCTGAGGGGATCTTCATTTATTTAGTTAATACTCGTAGTTAATAAAACTGTCTAAATAGTGCTGTTCAGTTACTTGAATAATCTTTTCCAAGCAATGCTTATAGCCTGCGTAGAAGATTATATATGAATTATAATAAAGTCATCATGATCATTTTCCGGTATACGTAATTCATCAATACCGCAAAAGCAGTCTCACTCGATCAATGGAAAGATAAAATAATACAAAATGCACTGTGTAAACCGTTGACTGACAATTGACAGACATTTATCCTACAAAGTCTATTTTGTCGGTCATTGTTAGTTCTTGTAGGATGATTGCCACTGAACACCTTCAATATCTGACAAAAAGCGACAAAATGAATAGCAATGAATTATGGCTTAAATTTTATCAAAAATGTAGGCAATTAATTAAATTATGTCAAAATAAATCATGGCTTTGCCACACAATAATACAGATTGTCCAAAAAATTCAGCAATCACTTGTTGAAAAAATCGAACAATACTCAACAGTTTTTCTTTAGCTGTTTTGCATACAAAGCAACTGTTTCGATGTCGGTGGAGAACCTACAAATTCGTCGGATATCGCAGGATATTGGATGTGACAATCGTCGGTTGATTTTGTCAGTAATTTTGTAGGATAATTGTCGGTCTACGGTTTACAGTGTGAGATAATATAAGTAAGATAACAAAATGATAAAGTATCAGTAAATGAATTGAATTGTTTTGTAAAAACTGTCATGGCATATTTTAAAAAGTGACTGCAATGACTCACAACAATTTGTTACACTGGAAAACCACCCGTCGTGTTACCGGCTTAAGAAGAGATATTCCGAGAGCAGAGCAGGGGTGATGTCCATTCATTCCTGCTTCATAATTGCTATCTTTTTTATCGACATTAGAACGAACACGAACAAAAGTTTTCGGTTCCGATTTCATTTTCCCTTTCTTTTTTTGACGGTTTTCATTTTCGTTAACGAAAACTAAAAAATGTCAAAAACTAGAATGCCTTCATCTTCGATATCAATTTCATCAACGAAAACAACATTAGTACCGGTAAAGAGTTATTTGAGGAGTCGATGGGAGCTCTCGTGTATCGCGCCATCTGTCCTACATGCCCATGCAGAAATGCTAAGAGATAATGAATCCGCGATTACAGATGTATTAACTTCCATCAGGAAGTCACCGAAAGATTTGCTAGAAATTGTAATGAACATTTTTACCAATTTATAGGAACAAACTTCGTTAAAAAATGAGCAGGTATTTTATGAATTTTGCATCAAATCAGAGTCCATGACGTACGTAGCAGAGTGTACTTTGAGTCGTTGATAGGTAATCAAACAAATGGTAGCCTACTACACTATTGCGACAATTTTCAAGAATCATCAAGCAAATGTGTGACTGCCGATGTGGGATGCAATGTGGGCATCTGTAGAGAATAGGATTATATTCAATATATAAAGAGAATGATTACGATTAAATCAATAAAAGACTCCAACACCTTTGATTACCCGACCGCACTCGTCTCCACTGCGAGCTCGTCTCCACCGCGGACTTCGGGTCGATTCCTGGGTCAGGCGAGTGAGGTCGGGGAATCAAAGGTGCTGGTGTCTTTTATTGACTCAATCGTTTTTATTCTCTTTAGATATTCAATGTACTACGACAGACCTTTGTTGTCAAGATAATATTCATTTTATGTAATAAAGACTGAATGTGCGCATCGGGCATGTGACCCGAATATCATTAATACGATTTACTGAGATTCTGAATTATCAAAACACGGTTATAGGCCAATCTTTATTGCAGGAATCATCCATTTCATTTTTATCTTACCCGGTCTCGCTGCCTATCATAGAGATCTGCGGCAGAGAGATGACATAGCAGCCAACAACAAGTAAATACCGGTAATACAAAGACGTCAATCGATCGTCAAAATCGCTGAAGCGAATGATGTCACATGCAGATAAGAAAAGGCATCATATGATATGTAGAGGCTTAAGCACAAGAAATTGATCAGAAGACAAAACAATAAAATTGTTGTTTCTTCAAATGCACATTAACAGCAGTGTGAAAATAGCAATTTTTCAATCTTATAATAAGACAAATACATATAAATTAAGACGACTAAACTTCTGCTGACATAATGGATAGCCTGCCAAATAGGATAGCGTTGCCTGCAACGGACGAAAATTCAACTCAAGTTCTACAGCATTTGATCACCGAAAATTTGCAATCCCTTTGATCGCATGCAAGTAGGTGGCATGTGTTGGATAAAAACGTTCGCTGCGATTTGTTCGGCTCTCCTTTGATCACTTTGAGGACCTTTTGTCCTGATGCTAATTAATTAGCATTGATAGCTTCACAGCATTATTCACTGCTAAGGTTACCAAATGTATGTCATTGGCTGCGAGGCTAGTTGGGTCAAACAAAATAACTAAATGACTCCTGCAATAATGAGCTCTATGAAAGTTTCCATATGCGAAATGAATGAAATCATTTGAAAAAGATGGTGAGATGGTAAAAGTACCGGTATAACAATAAGAAGCGTAAAATCGCTTACTGACTGTTAATGATATGGGAATTCGGAGTGATATTATGTTCCAATAGTACATTATACATCATATCAAAATCATCAGTCAAGCAGCCGGGCATCTTATTGAAAGTGCACTATATTTGTCAAAATGACAGCAACCTAGCTTCAACATTCACATCCCTGTTGTATCTGAATGAAAAAAAATCTGTCAATCAGCTAGATGTGATTGAGCTTACATTATCGCTTTTAGTTAAATCAAATTGATTGTTTAATTGCAAACATGATAATTACTTAGCGATTAATTTAAACTTATTGTCCTATTGTATCAGGCATAATTGATTGAGTGCATTGAGTAATAATGATCTGATTACTTTCCGTTATTTCCATAGAAATCGGAAGTCGAAACATTCGCATCTGTGCGATGAATGGTTCTGAAACTAAAGGTATATTATGCATTCAATAACTATTGTTGAAATGTACTTTTGCAGTCCAAATGTAAAAAAATGTCACAGAGCAATTATCGACAGCACCGGATCTCCACTTTGAAGCTATGATTGATTCCATTCTGTGTTGAGAGACTCTTAAATTCTCCAATGGTTACCGCAAAGAAGTTCTCGTCTGTCAGGAAGAAATTTCGGGAATGCCACACTAACGCTGCGCGCCGCTTTCTATGCTGCATTCAATTTGTGGAATCCTGAAAGATGATGGCATTCAGAACAGTTGTTTATTTGCTTTTATTATCTGTTTTGAAAAAGATCAGTCTGGTCTGCGCTGTCAAGGCAAAACCTCACACCCGTGGGCTAGCTTGAAAATCATCAATTTTCGACAGTCTAAGCAAATTAGGAAATTATTGATAATTCGGGGAGAGAATGCATGGTCAGCCAAATTAAAAAAAATTGTGACATTTTCATGAATAATTCAGCGACAAACGTTTATGTATGTTTGAATCAAAAATATATCATGTAATTTAAATACCATTCAAAGCTAAACCACAAAGTAAGTTCATTTACAAGTAAAATCGTGTAGTTTCAACTAAAGGTCTGTTTATAGGACCATCGACCGATAGAAGGCGCAGGACACCGAAGGCCCGTCTGAACTGTACCTTTTACTTTAAAATTATAAATTTTGATCACACCTTGGGGAGTTTTGCTTGATTTGTGGCAACCTAAAATGATCTCTCGTCGACTAGTCAATTATGTAAAGGTTTGTTGTTTAATAAAATATGAAATCATTTAAGTTCAAGGTTTAAATTCTTTACAACTCTTTTGCTATTCATTATCATAGAATCATACATTGCATATACAAATGATCTTTGTATTAAAAAGCAAACTTCTCGGTTTTGTTTCATCAAGGCCGTGCGTTGCAGTTTATATAGGATTTTACCCTGATTTCACTTTGAACATTTTGTTTGACCCTTATTTGAATCGAAACTTGCAAAGAAGTTGAACTGTAAGACTCAAACAAAGTATATTCAAAATATTCAAAATGACAAATGTGAGCATTCCGTGCATGATAATTTCAAAGTTAAGAGCAGCTTTTGGTAGTCATGTCTAGTTTTCTACACCTCAATTAATATAATTAAATTCCTAAATTTTTGACGTATTTTTCTAAATTAATTTCTGCCTTGAATCAAGCTGAAAGTGGCAAATGTAAATCAGTGGTAGCTATTTCACAACAAAATATCTTTTCTGAAGTCGAATATGAAGACTTAAATTTAATCTCGAATTGAATGAATTCCTTGAGTTCATGAACATTGAACAAGTGAACAGGTGTATGTTTTCTTTGTTGATAAGTGATTGTTTTCACTTGCCGAATTCGATTATAAAATTCAGTTATCCATAGATTAGTTCAATTTTGTTGATAAATGCACATATTATAATTTTCCTATAAGTTTTACAGATTAATAAATTGTTTGGCACATTAATCGCATGGAGGAAATGAACGCAAATTAAAAGAAAATAATCTTTGGAGCAAAATCTACACGCGTTTTATATGAGTAATCAGCTGAGAAAGCCTTGACCTCAGATTAAACGCAGACGGTTTTAATCGATGTTATTTCTGCAAGAAACAATTAAGAATCAAGGAAGTGCAAGCGATATTATTTGGATAAAGAGAACAAGCAAAGATCATGGATGAATTGCGTCTGAACTTCGAAAATTTCAAAGCAATGGAATTAAGCAAAACGGCGATCAAAAGAGAAGCAGTGCAAAAGAGCGCAGATCTATGATGTAGCGCAGATAAAATGGAGGGAGTGGAAAAGTGTCAATATCCGGGCCTGTTGCTGGGAATGGGGATCCCAAGGGGAAATAGCATGGGAATGGGAAAGCATGCTCAGATCCATTTTCACAGGGGATAGTCATTGAGAAAATATTCAACATCAGGACTCAGACAATTCATGCTGTCCCAACTCCCAAAAAAATGCGACCCCTTTTAAGAATATATATATTCTAGAAGTACTTTACATGGTAAACTTTATGTGTCACTGAAATCGATTTTAAAAAAAATGTACTCACTAGTACTATTATTATGAAGTATTGACATTTATTTAGTTGATTTTTATTAAGCTTCAATTAAATATTTTGTAATTTGATAAGATGCCAAATAGTAGTTTTACTAGCATATTAACTTTTTTAAATGAATATGTAGCTTATAGGGTACCTACCGGTACCTACTAACTATCTTGATTTCTTTTGTTTCATACATGCACATTGAATTATCAAACGAGTTTCACATTTATTTATATTATTTTTTTATTCCATTCTAGTTAAAAGATATCATCTATCTTAACATAGCGCTTTTAGCTATTATATATCATAGGGTCTAAGATTTCTAGCTTGAAAAAATCTAAATGATATAGTTCACGATTTCTAATAAAAAAATTAAAATTATGAAATTTCAGCGTCATTGTATAAGTAAAAAAGTGAAAATCTGAAATGATGAATTTATTCTTTAATTTTTAAATGACGTACCTGATACCTGATCACCGTATCAAGAAGATTGAATTCGTGCTTTTTTGATCGTTGATCCCTTTTCTTGACTCCTCCAGAAGAAAGACTATTCGAGAGAATTTGCATGCCAGATTCTGAAAATATCCAACTAAAATTATGAATATTTGATATTTGCATAACAACATGAAAACTGAAACATGGCGATTGCAGTTGTACACACTTTTTTTTACACTGATTTTCAGACTTCAAAATCTCGAATTCTCTTTCAAAATTGAATATAGAGCTCTTAAAGAAATGCAAGAGCCGAAAAAAAAAATCGTTGAAACTTCTTCAGGTAAATACCAAAATATCGTTTTCATTTTCTCTCAAACCGTGTTTCTCTTCAGGACTTGATGAAAAGACACGACAAATTTTTCATTCGACACATGTTGCCATCAAACTGTGGGACCGAATGTTGTTGCGTGAGATTCCACTATTCACATAGAAACTCCATACGAAATGGAATAAACTAGATAGAGAGGAGAAAATAATGATTGCAACTTCTTAAATCAATCGACAAATTCAAATTCTTTCGTTGTGAAAAACATCATAGAGCTATGAAATTCAATTCAATTCAAACGTCACTAAATAAACCATAGACATCTACTGTACAACATTTTCAGTGATGAACATGGTTTTTTTTTTTGAACATGGTACTTTGATTTTCGACAAGTGTACTACCGTAGATATCAGATACATTGCAATGTTTCATTTTGTATGTAGACTAAATCTACATGTATACGTTGCAGAGTTTTTTGATTAAATCAGTTTTAGGCTACTTCATCATACATGTATAATATCAAACTGATAAATTCTATCTCAACGACTCTTGACTGATTGGACTATCAACTTTTACTACTTACTAATTTTTACAAGATAAGTTAAATGTAAAGCCATCATTTCTCAATGACATAGTAGGCCTAAATGTTTCCAGTATCTAACATCGACCCTGTGACGATTATACATTTACAAATAAGTATTTACAAAGCTTAGTTCATAGTCTTACGCGTGTCTGTACGCGTTACGCTAACCTTCAGCAGTCACGAAATAAAGAATCAATAGCCTACTTAATAATGTTATCTATAGAAATGATTAGTCTATTTTTTCAGAAATTGTCCATGAATTGACGCACAATTGTATTGTTTCTCTACTTTTAGCATGCTTTTTGCATTATTGGCTCAATAATCAACTAATAAATGTCAATACTTCATAATATCAAAGAAAATTATGATTGACTACTTTTTAATAATAGTACTAAGTAGTACATTTTTTAAAATCGATATATCTATGGAAAAGCTAGGTTATGATTTCAGTGACACATATAGCCGTGTTACACATGTAAAGTACTTCTAGAATATATATTCACTTAAGGGGTCGCATTTTTTTCTTCTGAATGTTAGTTCAGTGGAGGCGTGCGGGGAGAGGAAATTTGTAAGTCTCGAAGTGATAAAATTTATTCAAAGTAAATCGCGACGGGCCTTCGGCTTTATGTGCCTTCTGAGGTCAATAGTATAGCGCACAGCAGATAGCATAGAATATATTTTCGACCTTAGAAGGCGTTTGACGCCGAAGGTCCGTCGCGATTTACTTTGAATAAGTTTTATCATTTCAAGACCTACAACTTTTCTTTCCCCGGGAATTTGGACATGAGTTGTCTTAATGCAAGCTTGTAAGCTATCCCGGTGCCTGGCCACCTATGTCAACATCAAGACTTAATTTATTAGTATTTCTATGCTTCACTTGTAGATGATGGGCGATGATGACTGTCAGTCGATAGGCGAGTTCGATTATGTGAAAATAGGCAAGTTCATTTCTTTAAGTGGGGTACAGTTATCATTCTCACTGTTGAAGCATCATTTCTTCACAGAATTTGATTTCTCAAGTGCGCAAGTTCACTAGGCGTGTGAAGTATAATTCAAACTTTACTTCCCCTTCAATATAATGAGTGCTATATCGTCATACAAAATTTAAAAAGATAATCGTGAGATAATACAATGGTAGGACATAAAGCGTCTACGTCCTCATAATATCAGATTATTACAAATTAGCATAGGTGGGAGCTAATAATTTTTGACCGTTAATAAAATTGCTTGTTAATAATAAAATGTATCGCGAAGAACAACACGAATATTACATTTGAAAATGTTTTGATTTTTTGTGATATTATTTGTAAAAAAAGTTTGCATTCTTGAGTATTCACTTGCTTACTAGCTTGCTAGCATACTTAAAGTACCTAGTAACACAAAAACGCAACTTTTCCTTTATTAGTAAAAAACACATCGTCGTCCGCTGAAATGATCAGATGACAATCGGCGGATACAATGGTAAGAGAGAAAATTCCGTCCCATCAACAAACCTGTCAACCTCTGTCAGCAATATGATGAACGATGCCAACAAGTAGAAAAAAGTGCTCAATGATTTGGAATTTAGGGAAATAATTATGAAGCACTAAGTGTAGTCATAGTGATTGTGGTGTGGAAACAAGAACCATGAATTCATATCAATGGCTAGCGAAAATGTGATGGCTACGAATCAATTAAAAAATCAATGGCTATGAAATGTTGGCCGGCTACATGTGGCTTTTCAAAATCAGTTAGTCAAGAAAATATTACAAAAGGCCATGCTGATGATGAGGGTCTGCTGATGATTGTCCTAATTTAGAGAAAATACCAATATTATGGATTTCCAATAAGAAAATTATAGAACTGCATACTTCCTTGTTAGAAAGAAAGACTGAAGGCTATCTAGAATCCATTCTATTCCACGAAGATGAAGGATAAATAATTAGCATTCCTTTATTTCACTTGCACGGATAGATCGGCAAAGGAGCAAAACAGTTGAGCAACATGGTCGAGCCACGAGCATCAGCAGCCTCCTGTACGGACCCTTTGTGGTGGTAGGCAGAGCGCGCTACCCGAACCTCAACAGAGTGAATATGCAAACCACAGCGCACCATTCTTGTCACCCTAACCATCACCGCTACAACGTTTGTCTTCAGTAGCATGACATGAGTCTAGAGCTGGATTAATCAATTATTTAATCAATCAAAATCTTAATCAATTAACTATTTGAGGCTTATCATAATCATAATCACGTCATTCAAATTTAGTTCAATCATTAATATCAATCATAATCAAGCGCGAGGCTGCCCAAATTCATTTCAAAATGAAAAGTCGATGTGTCACGACCGGTTTCAGTCTATTTTAGACCATCATCAGGTGTATGTGCAGGCATGGAAAAAATCGACTTATATACAACAATGATTAAAGCTAAAAGAGAAGAGAATGGTACTCAATAAATTTGCGACAGTCACAGTCTTTTCGTCGTGCTAGAGACGAAAATGATGCTGAAAAGTTTTTGCATTCTCTTAACAGCATTCACCGTAGTATTCGTTTTACTTGTGAGAAACAGGTGAGTAATCAATTAAAATTCCTTGATGCGATGGTCACTAAAGATGGTCACTAAAAATGTTGATTCTTTGAATTATCATTGGCATCTGAGAGATACCAACACTGGTTTATACATTCCTAACAGTGCTCATGCTCCTGTTAGATATAAAACGTCGGCCATTCGCGCCTTGATTATTCGGGCTAAGCGGTTAAGTAGTAATCAAAATGCCTACGAAAGTAGTTTCTCTATCATCAGAGGTATTTTCACTGCCAATGGTTACTCTAATGAACATATCGACAATTTCCAACCTAGCAATCGTGATATCAAAAACACATACTGGCGCCTCCCTTATGTCAAAAGTCTTGAAAGTCAAACAAAAAAGACTGTTGATAGTTTGAACAAAATCTTTCCAGATAATCATAAAATTATTGTTTCTTACAGAACTCTAAAGAGTGTTAACCGTTTTCCAAACAAAGACAGATTGAAGTTTAGTCTCTCCTCTGATGTCGTATATAGATTTACTTGTAAGCTGTGCTCAAGCAGCTATATTGGTGAGACTAAACGTCATCTCTACACTAGAATGAAAGAACATATTCGCAGCATTCCTAATGAAACTGAAATTTCTAAGCATTTGCACTCTGCTGACCCTGACGATTTCTCGATAATCTACAAAACGAAGTACACGAAAATAGCTGAAAGTATCGCTCTTTGCCATAGTACTGACAGAACCTTACTGAATGAACACGATTCCTCATTTAAGCTGCGGGTCTTTCTGTGAACGATGCAATTTCTGTGACTGTCGCAAATTTATTGAGTACTATTCTCTTTTAACTTTAATCATTGTTGTATATAAGTCGATTTTTTCCATGCCTGCACATACACCTGATGATGGTCTAAAATAGACTGAAACCGGTCGTGACACATCGACTTTTCATAATCAAGGTTTTGAAAATTTAATCAATTATAATCATAATCAAAATCACGTTAATTAATCAGCAAATTTGATTGAATTTAATGTTAGTCATCCGAACATCAGTTGAGCTCAGAACTCGGCCGCCAATGGCAGATTGACAGCTAGACTATAGCACTTACGTATGCGTAAGACGGAAAGTACACAATGTGGTCGAGATTGCCAGTTCTTGATGCACAGTCATGAACATAGTGTACGTTAACGCCTCGTCATGAAATATCTTCCCTTCGATGTTTTCTCTTTACGTGTACCTTAGCTAATCAAAACATACTCAATTGACTGCTGGATTCAATTTGTACGCTATGATGTTGCTGAACAAAATCGAATATGAACAATAACACTAGTTCAATGAGCTTAAAAATTGAACAAGAAGATGAGTTTAAATAAAAGCTGCTATCACTGCACATTATTAAACATTTATATCACGATTCAAATTTTTACTTAAACGCACTAAAATTAACATTGACTCGACAAAGTGTCTGAAAACCGTGATAAGCATCATATTCAACCTATCCAGCGTTCATGATGAAGCGTCTGACCACATTAATCATAGTCGCAATTTTGAACACCTTAATCAATCACAGTGCTAATCAAGCATATATCCGCCTTTATCATGATCACAATTATGATCACATTCTTCAACACTTCAATCAATCATAATCATAATCAAATGTTTGAACACTTTAATCATAATCTCATTCATAATAAACATTTTTGAATATTGGCTAATCATTCCAGCTCGACATAAGACGGTGTCATCTGAGTCCAAAGCAATTGGATAAACAGCTTTTTATTTGAGATTTGCAATTGGCAAGTGAGTGAAATTCCGACGGATATTCATTTAGTATAGCTTTAAATACACTACAGGCAAATCGCATAAGTTGGTGCGCTTGCATAATTAATGCTGCGTTTTGCAAACACAATGTAAGTAGAATAATCAAATATTGAGTTGCAACCTCAGTTGAAAAATGGGAGCAGACTTGAATAGCTGCCATTTCATCCAATATCAGAAATAATCAGCAGGCCTAGTTTACATCTCTCAATTTACCCGAGCATGTCTCCATTTTTCAGCTGAGGTTGTAACTCAATACTTAGTATTTAATTATTCTGTTTACATTTTGCTCACAAAAAGCAGCATTTATTAATTATTACCGTCATACTAACTATGCGATTTGTCAGCAGTGTGTTCAAAGTGATATTTGATGAATGCCTGTCGAAATATTAATTACTCTATTTTCATAGATATTAGATCAGCCACAGATCTACAGCCTTTTGACAGCATTCATTGGACTTTCAATCGAATTCAACTTAATTTAAATTCAATTCAAATCCTTTGTAATTTCTTCAATTTGGTGTAGCCTGCTCTATCGAACTGCTGATTGCATTGTATTGTGTGAATTAAAGTGATTAACTCGCCAGATAAATTTCGAAATTTTATTTCGCGCTATTTGGTCTTCGTGTTCGTGTCGAAGGTGAATTTCCGACGACTACAGACTTGTTCAATTCATCAACGCACCTGTAAATCCTCGTCAGTCACGTCTACATTTAGTAGAAATACTATGATCGATACAAGTAATGCTGAGATGGCGTAGAATAGAAGAGCAACTCGTCGATGATGTGGCATTACAATCTGCAATGTTAAAAGTAGGAGATAACAGGGAATGGTGGTGTAATTGATGCACATGTTGATTTGAGAATTCATTGAGTTACACTTACTTGTGCCATAAGAGGAGTCAAAATACTGCCGAGACGTATAAATATAGAAACAGTTGCGTATCCCATGCCCCGCACTGAGGTTGGGAAAATCTGAAATGTTCAAATATCTCTGGAAAAAGGTTGCTTTTTGTGAATTTATTAAATTCTGAACGATGAATCTGATGACAGTCGACTTCTTAGCTGCCAACGCCTAAATCATGTTGTTGCCTTAATCACTGCGGTCTTGATATGAAAGCATAGCCTTAAATGACAAAAACACCGCCACACGCCACATTACCTCATCAGCCGGTAAGCACGATAGAAATCCGACCTAGTCCGGCAGCCAGAACGAGTTTCTGCAGGGGACGAGTCGGAAAATGAGACTTTCACAGAATGATGTGCTCTTTATGCCTACTACGCAGTCTGCCGAGTTCTGCCTGGCAACTCTTCTTGTCAGACAGGATCAAAGAAAAACACATGTCAATCCAATGGGACGCAGATTGCAGTTTCTTGCCAAAAATGACATTTTCTATGTTTTCTCTTATTGACTGAAAAATACTTCGTTTAGAGCCATAATTTTTGACGTGAAATGTCTTCAGTTCATTTCTTGTCATTATCATATTCATGAATAATCTATCTATGAAACAACACACATTCAGATTTGGCGAGTCTCCTGCTGTCGGCAAACACCAACACGTTGGCCCGCATTATCCACTTTGAACCACGTTCTGGCATACATCGCCGATTAGAAGCATGATAATATCACATCCAGTGGCGTCGCGTGCGCCGACACCATAGGCCTTCACTCGGCATTGGAATACTATTTCTACACCAGATATTTTTTATGTTACAACATTAATTTTCATAAAAGTTGAATTTTTACTAACAATTTCCCGAACATTTTTTAAGGTCAAGTGAATGTGCACATGAGAAGGGATTGCTCATGTCTCTTAACCGCCTTACTCAAGGAGTTGAGATCACTATATCCCCTCTCTGTCCAGACCACATTTTCTCGAGAAAAAAAGAGACAAGGCCAACAAGAGTTTCTTGCGTTTCTCATGGCCGGTCAGTCGGTCATATGCTTGAAATTTTGATGCATTAAAATGTCTTGTGTATTTCTTTCTCTATGAGTACTTTCAATTTCTATATATCAGGTGTTGGCCTACCTTGCTTGACGACTGTCATCTTTTCAGTATATTCCCTTCGGACGAAAGGCGTGGTTAGGATCTCATCTGCAGTGCTAAACCTAGTGTCACATCAATCACGTAAAAACAAATTATGGAATTCTATCGAATCTGGGTGTTCGAGTCAGATACATTATTCTGCATACATTGGAGAACGCTCATCATCTGATCACGGTCTTGTCTGAACGTCAGCCATCTGCAACTGTTGACGTAGTGGCCTCTCTGACATAAAGCGAATCCAGGAACAATTGGGTTGCGCTTCCCTTACTATATTTAGATACCGCACCTCGATCAAGAATCGCGTAGAATTTTATTGCAAAAATTGGAGAAGGCAAAGCATCATGTCTATCGGAAAAGCCAATATTGGCGCGGGCGCGTGTGCGCTTACTGCCTCACACGCACACAACTCTCTTTCGCTCTGTCTGACCATCAATACTGCGTCTAAACACACGACCAGCTTGTGTGTCTAATTGTTCGAAGAAAACAGCTGTGACTCCAGCACGTGCTGCAATACTGTTCAATGAGGAGCGCCTGACTTTGAGACGGAAAGCTGCTGTGCACAGCTGTCAAGAGAACCCATCGAATTTAAATGAATGATGACACTTTCCATTTTTATAATTGTTGGAAAATTATTTTTGAGGATGCGCCGAAGGGCTCGCAGGTTGGGAGAAGACGCCACTGTCACATACACATGACAGGAAATGACCTGAGGAAATTCCATGTCGACTATCATGGCTCTGAGCTAAATACGTTTCAGTTGATAAGAGAAAACATAGAAAATGTCATTTTTGCAAAACCTGCAATGCGTCTCATTGGATTACGAGTAACATGTGCTTTCTTTCATCATGTCTGAAAAGAAGAGGAACTAACAAGAACTCGGCAAACTGCGAATATTAGTAGCAGTCATCACAGAGTGTACATCATTCTGTGAAAGTCTCATTTTCGGCCTCGCTCCCTTCAGAAACATGTTCTGGCTGACGGACTATTACTGGAACTATAAAAGGAGAACATCTGTTTATTGTTGTCCAGCTGCTAGGCTAAACGTCGATTACATCAATTTTGCTGGATCTTGTGAAAAATCTAAATTGTGAAGCAAGTTGCAAGTTCATGACGTAGGGTGATTTCGCACACCATATCCTCATTCTTTTACAACCATGAAACTTTGCATAGCACAGTGGTAAAGCACGGGTACACAACCATTATCAACCACTGGAAGCCGCCATGCGTTGGCATGACAACGCATGTACACGATGTGATGTGCATACCGACTTTGGTCTTTTAATTAACGTTATTGAGTATCGGATTTTATTGTAGGTACTTTGCTAAACATGTAATTGGTAGCGCTTTGCAAAAAAGGCTTCAGTTTTGGGATGTGGCAATAAGTGATTGTAGAATGAAATCGACCTTCCACCTAACTGCCTGAGGAAAAGAGCAATACCATGCTGGCTGTTTCGTTCATTCAACAGACGGTCCAGTGGTATTGTGAGGATGTTTGCACATCCTTTCACTTCAACATCTGTGGCTTGAACTTGATGAGGCCCAGCTGTCCGAAAGATATCTCGCAATAGCAGCATCTTTTGAGATTTGATGCATTTGCATATGCCTTTATGTGTTGATATGTATTACATTCATTTACAAAGGTAAAGCAAAACAGCTGCTTAGTTGTTAAACGGGTGTAACATGCCACTGGAAAAAATCTTGTTAACTATATAAACTTGAAAATCAATAATTGAATGGCCGCTGGTGCCTCCTACCTCACCCGACATGATAATAAGTGACTTTTTTCTGGAGCTCTAAGTGAAATATGCAATAATTTGCTCAACGAATCGAATCTGAAATAACATTTTTTCCAACAGGATGTTTGAATGTTTAAATTTGCTCAGACTCATTCTTGAAGCGATGCTGTCACTGCATCGAGCCTAAGTTGAGAATTGTGACTCTTCCGATGAACGATTTTAGTGCAACTTACTTACGCATGAAATTTGCTGAGAGAATAAAACTCGATGCTTCATACTATTTTTTTCCAAAATGATGTTTTGATTTTTCCAAAATGATGGTATTAAGATGATAATAAAGTCAGGCAGGTCTCAATACATCAAACTGATTGCTCTTATATGAGAAGCACAAAATCTGAAGTCACCTGCTATACCCGCTTGAATGAAACGTCTTGCATCAGCCTGTATATTTGATGTTCTCTTTAGTTATTTGCGAAAACATGTATGTCAGATTACTGAAGTCAGGCTTCAGCCACACTGCGAGCTTTTCCAAGCGTTTCCGGGCAAAGCGTTTTGCAGCAAATATAAAGTCACCATTGCAGCAGTTGTAGACTGCCACACTGCGAGCAAAGCAAACCAGAGCGATTAATAGCTTGCGGGCATACGTTTGCTCGGGACGCTCGTGTTTGCTTTGCTTTCAGTATAAATGAGGCCTAAATCAATAGCTCAAAACACTTTTCAAAATTACTAACGTAAAATAAGAGAAGAAAAAGCAATTTGAATTTGAATTGTTTTTTTTACAATTTCCGGTAGAATCTACAAAGATGACTTTCCCCTACGATTCTGTATGAGGTCATTATACTCCAGTATTCGTCAGTTTCCGCGATTTTGTTTTTTTTGACGTCAATGCCACCCACGTTTGTCAATACAATCCAGTTAATAAATAAATGCACATACATAATATTAACATCGTGCGATACTTCACAGTATATTCTGATTCATTGTGCCAATTATCTGATATTTCATAAATATTCATGTCTTGAATACTTAAGACTCATGTATTAACTCAAAAACAATGGGTTGAAAATACATGTGCTTTGTGTAAAGAAAATATTCTTCAAAACATGGAATATCGTATTTTGATTGACGTACCTCCAGGACATACAAAATAAAAGTATTGAATAATAGCATCCCAGAGCCTCGCGAAATAAATAAGAGCATAATATTGATCCATCTGTAAGCAATGCATCATGCTGGTGAATAAAATACAAGTTTATTATTTTCCAGAATACTTTACCGAATGTGACTTTCAGCCATTAAGACCAATGTGACAGCAGTCGTTATGATTGAAAAGCAAACGATAACCCATTTTCGTGAAACAATTATAGTCAAAAGTATCGCCAACAATGCTCCTGTAAGCAAAGAGATAAAAAGAGGCTTCAAAAGGCTTAATACTGGCATATTATGTTTATTCCAAGATTTCTGGTGACCGGAAATTGGAGAACTTTCCGTCTAACAAAGAGAAATTCAAATTAATTGCTGCTGTACTTACCAGGGAGCTCTGCTGATGATGTAATCATGACGAGAAAATAATCACGACTGGTAAGCATGGAACACTTTTCAGTGCAAGAATCTACTTCCACATTTCTGATGAATCCTGAAATACAACAGAATTTGATGTTTACTCCGAATCATAACAAACGTACAAAAGATTTAGGTACCTGCTCTCTCGACAAGCTCCACGGTATAAATCGTCAGTCCGAAATATAAAAATCCAACAAAAAATCTGTAAATTCAAAATATTTGTGAAGTTTTAGTTTTGCAAGCGCATAGAAATGAATGCATGACCATGCATTTTTTAAGAAGATTACTATTCAATGAATATACTCCAATAAGTGTACAACAGGAAGACACGAATATCAAAAACAGTTGATAACCAATGCTCGTTTAAGATAATTCATATGAAGTGCATCGATGGATGTGCATATGGATGTGCATCGACCAATAGAAATTGCTGGACGCCGAAGTCTTTGTCTGTTTCCTTTGGATCAATGAACTTTTATTGAGAGAGAGAGAAACTTAGATCTTTTCTCCTGCTTTGGAGCATGTGTGAAAAAATGTCAGTAAGGTCAGCTCACCCAGTCAGAGATGCTAAAAATGTTGTCCTTCGTATTTTCTTCTTTAACAGTCGTTTGAAGCTTGCGACTTTTGGTTTCTGTAAAAAGAAAATACTAAGACTATTATTGGACACTCAGATAATTCAAACATTTTTTAGTAGTCATATTGAATCAATAAATACTTAAATTGATAACTGTTTATGATTTGTAGGCCCTAATAGTAAAATTAGAGCTATCATATTTTCTCTATATCTGCGTATAATCTCTTTTTGCTCATTTTTTCTATCCTTAACAGTATTCTTTATATGTAGGAATATTTTCAAAAATGTGTTTTTATTCCAACATCATTCCCTTATTATTGCTTCTCTGGTGGTCTGAATAAATCATTGAGTTTTATGGGGGTAGCTGAATACCTATAAGTTTTCACTTTAGCTGTCAGTGATGCTCCCTGGAACACATCTGAAGTAAAAATCAATGTGAATTTTGTGCACTTCTTACGAGCTGAGCTACAATCTTTGCTCGGAATTTTCGGTGTGAGAGCATCAACAAAACAGCAACCAATCACATATCAGAACATCAATGTGTTAAATAACATGCCAAAGTCGGCGGTACCATATGATGAATGGTTTGTAGCTTAGTGGTTAGCGTCTTGGAAAACTTTTCAATAATCAACGTGCAGCATGTAAGCCAGGGATGCGGAGTCCTATCCGACTCCGGGTAGTGCGTACTAACTTCATGAAGTACTAAATAGCAATGAACAACAAGAGATCAATAATTGTGTTTATGATTTATGGCTACTGCATTATTGAAACAATCTATTAAATTGTCATTCTTGTTTCAAATATCAGAAGAAGTCAGCCAGAATACTATCATCAGCTCATTAGAAGTCTGATTTGTATAAGCTAAATAGTTTTCTTTCAAATGTAACATGCCAAAGGTTGTTGTAGACTTACCTGTACCAACTTCTAATGAGCACTGCTTTTGATTTATCAATCATTTTCCATGAAGTATGTAATGAAGTCAGTAATGTACAGACAAACTTATACCAAATGGCATGCAACGAAGAAAACCTTGTGCCTGTTTTTAACAGGTTCACAACAAAAACACAACGAAGAGTGCAATTCACCATCAGAGATGCGCAGTCGGAGTCGTATATAAGATGTCGACTCCAACTCCGGATTGCAAAGCTTACTCTCTGGAAAATGTTCAAAGTTCTACAAGCCGTTTTTATCAGTAAATCATGATATTCTATCTTCGGCATAATTTCCTCTTTAATATTGCTAGGTATTTATCATTAGTCTTAATTGTAACTTGCCATCAAGAGATTGTTGAACTGAAGCTTCAGATTGGTGCTCAACTAAATAAGGACTACAGACCGTTTTGAAAGCATTTGATTCAATCATCAGTACAAAAAGTATAATACACGCATGTCTGGCAAGTTAATCAAACATTAATTAACACGTACATTTTTTGACGACTTGTTGTACACGCATGTTTAATTGACTTGCCAGATATTGAACTGATGCCTAGGCTTTACCCATCTGTTGTCAACTTTTTTGCAATTTGTATTGTTTGTTGTCATTTTACGTATTTGCCTCGAGAATGCTTAGAAGGCAACGTCTTCGATATTTGCGATTTGATCAAGAATAGGTTGAAGGACAGATTGATTATACTGATCGACTGACATTAGACTGTTAGTCGATATTTTCATATGGAGCGCTTAATGAAGCTTCGAATGAAATGAGTTCTTATGTTTCATTATTAGGCCACTTATTTCAAGTTTTCTAAATTCAGTACCCTAACTGTGTCCTGAATAATCTTTGTAAAATCAAAAATCAATGGTAGCAAATTACATGTACATTCAAGGAAATTACAGAGATGATCATAAAACACCGACCACCTATTTTTCGTTGAATTCAATCGATTCTCATGCCCTGCAATCGTGTCGCACAACAACGTGTCCTAAATCATTCGAGAGCTTACATTCTCAGCTTCAAAATTAACTGTGATAGACTTGCATCCGCTATTGCATTTGCTGAGTAGTGCTTAAAATATGAAAATCGCTTATTTTACAAATCGCAATTTTTCAATTAGAAAACGTGAGTAATGAATCAGGCACGTGGAGAATGAACATTGGTCATGAAAATCGGTGAACCAGGAAAACATGAATGATATCGTGAAATTATCACAAAATCACCACTCTTTTGACTGAAAATGCTATATTCTCACTTTTCATCAAAAGTGTTCATGTTTGGTATCATCAAAATCCCATGCGACGTAAGGAGTGCGAATATGCAAGTTGTGTTCATGTAAGTTCAATAGCTCTTTTTCAAACATCTTAAACATTTTTTTCATTTCCAAAAAAGTACTTACAGAAACAATAGAGGTAAGCAATCTGCAGTCACTGTGAGAGAAAAAGACATTCCCTTGCTAATTGTTTTGTTATGAAGCTTCGTTCACCTTACACTGTGTTTGTGCACTTTTTGCGATAATAAAAAAAATGTTTAAGTTGTTTGAAAAAGAGCTATTGAACTTACATGAACACAACTTGCATATTCGCACTCCTTACGTCGCATGGGATTGTGATGATACCAAACATGAACACTTTTGATGAAAAAGTGAGAATATAGCATTTTCAGTCAAAAGAGTGGTGATTTTGTGATAATTTCACGATATCATTCATGTTTTCCTGGTTCACCGATTTTCATGACCAATGTTCATTCTCCACGTGCCTGATTCATTACTCACGTTTTCTAATTGAAAAATTGCGATTTGTAAAATAAGCGATTTTCATATTTTAAGCACCACTCAGCAAATGCAATAGCGGATGCAAGTCTATCACAGTTAATTTTGAAGCTGAGAATGTAAGCTCTCGAATGATGTAGGACACGTTGTTGTGCGACACGATTGCAGGGCATGAGAATCGATTGAATTCAACGAAAAATAGGTGGTCGGTGTTTTATGAACAGCTCTGCAGAAAAGGCGTGACTAGAATCAGAATCGGAATCAGATTGATGCAAGTAATGCAGAAAACCATACTTATTTAAAAATCCGACAGCTCTTGTGCTTGTAAATTTACTTTGCTGATTGGTGTGAGCGCATTGATATTCCATATTTTCTCCTCAGAATGAAAATTCCTATCATCTTTATCAAAACTTTTCTATACCCAGTGATGTAATGTACCATTCACAAGCAACTAGGTTGAGCCTTCTTAACATAGACACTTTTCTATTGTCTTTTGCTGCACGTGTGTGCTGTCGATAACCACGGCTGTTATGAAAATAGGCTACTATTCGCGAACTTATTGGTTTAACAGCGATAATATTCATGACATGACCGATCACACCAACAAGGGTATATAATTCCAGCGACAGTATTTAAAGAATAGTGAACCTCTGCAAAACTAAGTTTCTGGACTATCGATTCCGTGATGCATGTGCATCACATGCATTGGACCACATTGGAAAATATCAGCACTTTCCCGGTTACACCGAGCTCGGCAGCACCGTTCGCGATTGAACTCCTTATCAAGGAATCTCCTATACACACAGACCACCGCTGCCAATACTTTCCAGCATGCATGACATTTGCTGCATTCTTCTATTGCGACTCTTCAAATCATTTCACCAATTTAATCTCAAGCAATGCATTCTGTTGAATAATGTTTGCACGCTTTCCCACAGCCAGGGTAAACAGATGAATTAATTATCCAGCGGCTAATTAATTCTATCACATGCATTTCAAAGTTCAAATGTGTAAACTTACGTCCATTGATAGATCGATCTCCTTTTCATCGGGTACAGGACTTCTGTTTAGTTTGCTCAATCTGACAATGGCTCTGTAAGCCAGCTTCTTTTCACCATTAACAGCAAGAAATCGTGGACTTTCTGGAAACACCTAAATAAAAAAATTGGAAGTAATGGAGAAGTGAATAGAGTCTGATAACGCTAGCTTCTTCAAATGCTGCTATAATTTTAAAACTTTAATTCTCCAGCAAGACGAGTCAAGTTTCATAGATATAACTGTATGGAATGTCTTGATCCGCTTTTTAATGGAATCTCTCGCAAATTACCATTGCGTGTGATAAATGGCTAATGCATTTAACCTGATAATCATGAAAGTGCATTTTCTTTTTTTAAGTGATTCGGTATTTTAATTAGTTAGCACATAATATATTGCCTGCATATATCTACTATAATTTAAGGTAAAAGTGTTGAGCATTGCTAAATTTTTTCATGCAAAGCTTCATCTGTTAACTTTTCAAGTGAACTCCTACTGTTTGGGTATGTAATGTGCATAGGCCTACATCATCATGTGGTACTGTGCTTCATCTGATTTCACTATGACAATAGTCAAAATGCTTCTGCAATCCAAGCTTCCCTTAGATGCATTTGAAATTGAAGAATCCGGTACAAGTTACATGCACATGCTCTTTTTTACTTAATTAGCATTTCAAGGTCCGGGTGGAATAATTGCATGTACGACTTTTGATGGCATATATTTGAAAGACTAAGTACGCTAACATTATCTTGATTTTAAAATGCATTAATCTAAGCCAATGCTGGATAAAGTATATTTCGTTTGCCATCGAAAATAGGTACAAAAAGTTACATGTACTGCAATGCACTTTCATGTACCAAGATGATGACGTAGACTTCATGCAGCACACTACTATACCATGTTTTTTTATTTATTAGCCAGTTCAGGAAAAATTGTCAGGCTGATAGTAAAAAATAATAGAAAACTTGGCCATGAATTGCTCATTAAGAAATAAAATTGAGCCCCTGCACATTAGGCGCCCCTGCATATTCCAGAAACACTATACAAATCTTCAATTCTAAATTTCAAAGCAAGATAGAAACATGACGCAATATCAAATATATGACATCCTTTTATATGAATTTAATTCATGATATCCTATATAATTATTTGTTTTAGAAGAAATTGCTCGATTTTGCTTGATCTTATTTTGTCCCGGCAACATTAATACAAAAACAATTAAATGGCCTGATAATTTAGAAAAGAATAATTGTAAAATAATTGCGAGTAGTTGGAATGTATTGTCGTACACTGCATGTGATATCATAAT
This sequence comes from Prostheceraeus crozeri, assembly GCA_907163375.1. Classification (NCBI taxonomy): domain Eukaryota; kingdom Metazoa; phylum Platyhelminthes; order Polycladida; family Euryleptidae; genus Prostheceraeus; species Prostheceraeus crozeri. The sequence goes on from CAJQUW010015462.1 coordinate 448,211, forward strand.
TCTAGCTGGTCTAAAAATCTGGCATTTATCGAATTGGATCTTGAAAATTAGGCCTATCTCCGAACCTAGAAGGAGCTGTTTATGAATAATACATTATTTTGGGACTAAAAATCGTTTTCTTTTCACCAAGTTCACTTTTTTATAGAAAGAATAGTGCCAATGTTTCATAATTCTATGACCACTACTTCGAACATATTAAAGTTGAGGTTGAGGAACACACCAAGGTCGTCGTAGTCTTGATAGAAACTCTGACTGAAAATACTTGACATTTGATTCAGGAAATATTGAAATTCTTGAATGGATTATTTCGGTAGGCTGATTTCAAAAGAAATTTCTTAACAACTGAATGCATAATACTTTGATAAATGCAAAAATATATCCTTTTTAACATGATGTAGTGCATATATTTGCATTATTTGCAATTACGCATCGGAATTTTAATAAATTGAATCGTTAATCACACAAGTACTTATTCAAATTAAAAGTACAAAGCTTTCATGAGGTCAGATAAATGTCAGTGCAATTTTCATCAATATAATCAAAGATGAAGATAGTACATCAAGAACTTCCGTTTAACTCAGTTCGAAAGTGCACTTACATAAACATTTAACGCCAAAATCACTGGCAAGATGGCAGTAGTAAACGTGAGGATTCGCCAGCCGTTTTCACGTGGCAGTAATACCATGGACACTGCAGCTTCCAAAATGGTTCCAATACTCCAGAAAACAAGAGTTAGTAAGAAAATAGCCGGCCGAAATCGTCTGGGAATCACCTCCACGAAATAAACAGCTCTATAACGAGATTTCAGAAATATAGAAAAGATTTTCATGAATGACATCTCAGGATATGCAGTAAGTTCGCCATACAACAAGCAAATAACAGATTTGGAGCAAATACAACTTTCATTGGCCTTCTGGAAAGTCAAATGTATCCTGAAATATTTGTCTCTCCCTGCGAAACATTTCGCATGATAATTCTCAGTGCGCATACATTCTCAATAGTACTAAGCTGTACTCTATAGCATAAATGAACTTATAAAAAACATTAAATTCTCACTACATTTAACCATATGAAATAATAATTAGGAATCTTCAAGCTGATTAATAAACTAAATCGGTAAAGTTTCAAAAGTAGGATGCAAAAATTAGTAATGTAAAATTTTAAATTTCTATTTATAGCACAAGCATGAATGAGTTAAAAAAACCCTATCAGAAAGTTCACGAGCCATATTGAAGCAGTACTTTGGAAATACAGGGGGAGGACGAATAGCCTCCAATCAGCCCCGAGATCTCTATGTGCTTCAGAGCCCATTGTGAATGGGGTTATTATACGCAATTTTGCAGTAAATATATTGTGCATAAATATTCACTGTGGCTAAAAGCGGCGATGAATGGCATATCACTTACGCGTTTGTTATCCCTGCTACACTGAGACCAAGAACAAACCGAAGGCCTATAGCCCACAGATATGTGGGTGCTAAGCCACCGAGAAGGGAGTAATATGAGCACATAATCAGACTTATCAAAACTACCTGGAAATCAAATGAAATTGTTATGTAACAAGCATCGTTTGAAAAAAAGTTATGCGCAATGTTCCTAGGTATACATGATGATCACAAAAAGCAAATTTATCATTAAATACGTAACAAAATTCCTTATCAATATTTCTGACACGTACAGTTGGTTTTCATTGTCTTTTTACGAACAAAAGGGAAGCCTAGTTTTCATGTCACTGCAATGAAACTGTACAAGGCTGGCAATTTTGCATAGCTGCTGATTAAACTAATGAAAAAGTAGCCAACTCCATTTGAAACAGCGCACTTTGTGACACGTTGAGATTCTGTTGTGGTTATGACCAAATTGTTGCGGAGAAATTGTTATTTTCTAGTACAGTCAATCTATAAAGTAAAGGCAATATGCTAAAATAAAAATGATAAATGCCGGTAATTAAATCAAAATAAAGCTTTATCATCCATGATTTCTATTATGTCAATTAACTAGGCACTAAGTAATGTAACTTCACTAATGTAAAATACTATCCGTGATCTGATAAGGCTTCAGTAGGAAAGGGACTAATGCAAGCACATGCGATATAGTAAGGACTTAACTTAATTGGAATCACTTATACGAATTATGAAAAACTGCTTACCTGGACTTCTGAAAACATTGACACCAATTTCGTGGGGCATACTATTCTCAGGATATGTCAAAAAAAGTGTTACTGGAAAGTTGAAGTCGTCCACTTTGTGATATACAGAAGTCCTAAGCCCAGTGCTGGTAACTTTCAGCTTAACATCAAGATAATCTGCTTCATTATTATCAAGTCCGCTTCTGTTAGCTTCTAAGCTATCTGGATTGATGCTTGGTATAATTTTGTCAAAGTGCTTGTAAATGAAGATGCAGAAGTCATCGATGTATCTGGTGGTCTTGGACAGTAGTCGTGCTAATCCAATCTCTTTCTCTTTCATCAGATTTTGCATGTAACTAAATTCCCAATGAAGAAGGAAGAGATCCACGAGTAGTGGACTGCAGTTACCTCCCATAAGAATCCCATTTTTTTGTTTGAATTCGAAGTTACTGAATGCAATTACTTCGTTGATGATGAAATTGATTGCAGCTTTGAAACTTTCTTTGGTAAAACTGGTTAGACCCCTATATTTTTTACTTGTTTGACAGGAAGGCTTTATCAAACTTGATGCAAAGAAATTTCATATTTGTGTTGTTGAAAATGATGTCCAGTAACTCGCGGATATGCTTAATGACTTCCGTTTGATCCAAATTGGTATATAGTGTGGGAAAGTCAAAAATCTGGATGTCATAGACTGTGAAAGATTGCGTTCTGGATAAGGATTCTTCATTTGAGAGAATAATACTCCAGAAACAATTTATACCCGTGTTTTTCAGAATTGTCAAACAGTATCTCTTGAAATGGTTTCTGATTGCTGCCAAACCTTTATTTATTTTTACTGATAACTGTGTAGTGCTGCAATGCTTGGCACCTGCAATGAAGCGGAATTTATAAGGAGATTTGTACAGTTTAGGAAGTCAATAATTTTTTGGAAATTTCATAACCATCTCTTTGCAATTCGTATCAACAATTTTACATATGAAGGATTTATGATTTCCTATAATTTCTACTGCGTTTGTGTCAGTAGTTACATATGTACCATTCATTGCCAGTAGGTGCCATGGTTTTCAACTTGAATCCCAACTCGACCATCAGAGTAATGAGGTAAAATTTCTTACAAATGAATGCATATTTATTTCTGGCTTTGTCAACTGAAATCACTACGAAATGCCTATCGATGTAGTCGAGACAATCCTCAAGGTTTGAATCGATTTTCAAATCTTTTAGTGCTTCAACCTTGTGAGTGCTTGTTTGAGGTCAACCCAGCTTGGCCTGATGTAATCTGTTTTTCACTAGTTTCATAATCTTTTGCCTTCAGCTATGAAAGCTTTCTACCGCGATTTTATGTTTCTTGGCTATTTTATTGATATGCTCGGTTAAGATCATTTCAATGTCATACACTACGATTCCTTTCTTTAACCTGATCTTCAAGTCTGCATTTTGTACCCAAGACAAAAAGGTTACGAAGTCTATCATTGCTAACGAAAATCATGTTCCCCGTAATGACATGCTTATGGAAATCGATTTTGTAATTGCTACGGTTGTCGCAATTGCAATCGTCATTAACGATTTCTTTAATCATGTTTTCGTCAATGTTGCTTAAAAACTTGCTATAATTAGAAACGGTCAGAGAGACCGGTTTATTCAACGAGAAATAAACCGAAGGAGGACTGAATTGTCTGACGTTTTCTGGGAGATGTCTGCATTGACGTCTGGGTCTGGGATTGCTGCAGTAACTATCATCGCTTACTGTGCCTTGAGAAACGCATTTGCTACCGAGAATTGTCATTTAATCCTAAAGAGCGCAATGTATTGAGGGTTTTACTAAAACAATTTTCACTCTCATTTAGTTTCTTAGTTAAATCTGCTTCATCGACATAATCTTCGATAACGTCAATTATTTGAATATGTGAGCATGAAAGCTGTAGCCCGAGCTCCGGAAGGGATTACATAGAATTGTGTGCATTCTATCATTTGAGACAGAGCTTCTATGGCCGTTCAATCTACTGTACAGTACCTGTTTGGTTTGACCGACATACTGCATGCCACAAATCTTACATGTAATAAGATAGGCCTAAATCAGATTCGAGGTTTTACAATTTAGTGACTTCTGCTGAATGCTTGGAATGAAACTCCTGCCCGTACTAAAACTAGTGAAAATGGGGTTAGTGTCTAATGCATTGCAACACAGACTTTTCTTAGAACCACAAGGAGAAATCACCGTATCATTATATTATGTATACCTATGGATTACCGTGAATGCACTTTATGTGTGTACTATATGTATGTACTGTATGTGTTACCGTGTGCCGTCTATGTACTAAACTATGCATTACCGGATTACTATGTTCCTTTGCTTGCTATTTTTTAAACTATTAATTTAGATCAAACTCAATCCTCAAAACTTCTGCGCAATAATCTGAATTCGAATCTGAAAAATCACGAATACCAAAGCATTCGGAGAGAGCTAATAACGAATCACAAGAGGTTGAAGACTAGCTATGCCATTGATGTGTTAACATTCTGATTAAGTCATACAGTCCAATGCTTACTTTGGAGTTCGAAGCGCTTTTGGAAAACATCCGCTATTGTCGCAAACATATAATAAGAAAAGTCTATATGAAGATTCACAATTATATAGATTCGCAATATTTTAAAGACATTTTCTTAAATTCGCAATCCTTGCCATTAAATCTGATGACAGAATTATTTGTCCAGCTTGTAAAAATTCACGCTTTAGTCAATACATTCACTAAAATTAATTATCTCAAGCTCCATTAAATGTTGACTTACACATCGTCGTCCATATCTGTCGCTGAGAAGTCCCCATACAGAGCAACCCACCAGATATCCGATAAAAATTGACTGAAAAAGTACACAAATGCAGGATTGAAAAGAAAGCAGATCATTTGATCCAATTTAATAGATTATTCGATTTGTAATTCCATAGAATTTTCGCGAAACTCAAACTGCTTTTGGCTTTCGCGAAACTCAAATTGGCTATCCATGTGTAGGCTATGTAATGCTCCTGAGTACCTGCTTTCGAAACTGGTTCAGGTTGAGAAACGTGTGCTACGTATCATTGGGTCTCGCCATGGGTTCCTTCACTCTTTGATGTTGCTCACAAAACTTGTGTAAAAATTGTTGTCTGATGTATGAGCAGTATGAGCAGCATCCACTACGTGTCATGTTTCAATATGTTGCAGGCAGATCTGTTCGCTCTAAGAACCACTGCCATGCGCCTTTGGCAAAAGCCAAGCGTTTTATACAATCCTTTATAAGATTTTGTAAACAGTACTTTATACTTTTTTACCCTCTGCTGCGTTTTGTGATTTCATGTATGTTGGTAACCATTGCTATTTCTTTGTCGTATAACTTTGTCGTCCTCCGTCTATTCTGCATACGCTCACCGATTGTATTCACACCAGTAGTGGGGCAATAAAGACATTACTATTATTATTATTAAATAGGTCTGGCATAACTGCATCAGAAAATAAAGCAAAATCAATCATCCATTGATCATCGTCTGCCTGTGATATCAGCATTGAGTTCCATTTTGTGTCTTGAGAATCGATTAGTCTGACATTGTACACATATTTGCACAATATGTCGATCTTTGCATTTTAAATGCTCAGTGATGGACGGTTCAAATGTGCTATGATTGTAAAAATGGCAACGTTTCAAGCTAACAATAAATAATTTAGTAAATATGCACGAGCCATTTAAAATTGGATTCACTTCCACTGATATCTACTGACATAACAAAAAAGTGTTGCGCAAGTTCGGATATCATTCTCATACGGGAATTCGGGGATGGAAAATCAGTAAATAAAGTCTGTAGATTTAAAATCAATTACAATTCTTTGACTGCAGTTTGCTAATCGATGTAACTGTTACACGTTGTCGTGTTATGTCATATTTATGAGAAGATCTTGCGATTATGCGTGTTAATCTGTGTCAGCCATGAGGTGAAAATGTTCACCAAACGCTATTCAGAGATTGACAGGAATACTGTCAACAATTTCACACTGAGTTGAAATCCAAATAGCAAGAATATGAAAGGCTATCGCAAAATATGGCAACGAAATTCTTCTGGACAATAGACTCAGATCCAAGATCAGAGGTCCAGAATGCTTTAGAGCAATAGCCTTGTATCTGTTGCTTGTATAGCTCGTACAAAAGAGCCATGGTGCGCTCTTAATCTCTTTCTCCCTCTTGATATGGAATCAATTGATATATAGAATCTCTTATTAGTCAAAATCTCCGACACTATGACACTATTAACGCTGATGGGATCTCAGTTACAACGCGCAACAAGGCAACAAGTGTGAATGATGAGAATCAAACCGACATTTCACTTGATATTGCAGAATGTGTTGGATTTCTTATCGCAAAATTATTGGGCCTCTTCAATCTCTCGTAGAAGAAGTTCTTGTAATCCAATCCATTTCATTATTCGATGCTCAGTAATACGCGAATGTGTAGCATTTAGGTTACTTGCGCGTTTGCAATCACGCTAGACTTCAGAGTTTCCAGGAGGACTGTTTTATAAATGACATAATGTAAATATAAGTGGTATTTCAGTTCAGCGTGTACTAGGCCAATAAAGTTCAGATCACCAGATGCTATGCTTAAAAAGCATCTTTTACCCACAGTATGTGTATCTCCTTTTCAGGAACAAGGTTGAGTCTTGGCAACATTGGGCTGAAAATTTCAACTTAGCGGATATATACATGCATGTTATGTATGTTAGTTGTATGAGCTACCCAGAAACAAGTGGGGATTTCACAACATCAAATGGGAGGCTATAACATTCGGGCATGTATGCATGGGTATTATGTATTTGTATAATAAATAAATAAATAAACCTTAATAAATTAAAGGGTCCACAATCTATCTTTCAAACTTAATTCCAATTTTATATCTAGAGAATATTCTAAGCTACTTTTTACAGGCATGAAGCTGTACCGTTATTACGATTCTCCACTTCCCAGATATTACTGTTCCGGTCAGAAAATCAAGCCCGACTTTTACGGATTCATATACATGCATCTAATGGGAACATTAATTCTATTTATTTATGCCATTTGAACCCAATGTTTTCTTCAATGAACATCAAGACCAGTGACGTCTTCTCCGTACCTGCGAGCCCTTCGGCGCATCCTCAAAAATAATTTTCCAACAATTATAAAAATGAAAAGTATCATCATTCATTTAAATTCGATGTGTTCTCTTGACAGCTGTGCACAGCTTTCCGTCTCAAAGTCAGACGCTCAACCTCATTGAGCAGTTTTGCAGCACGTGCTGGAGTCACAGCTGTTTTCTTCGAACAATTAGACACACAAGCTGGTCGTGTGTTCAGACGGAGCATTGATGGTCAGACAGAGCGAAAGAGAGTTGTGTGCGTGTGAGGCAGTAAGCGTACACGCGCCCGCGCCAATATTGGCTTTTCCGATAGACATGATGCTTTGCCTTCTCCAATTTTTGCAATAAAATTCTACGCGATTCTTGATCGAGGCGCGATATCTAAATATAGTAAGGGAAGCGCAACTCAATTGTTCCTGGATTCGCTTTATGTCAGAGAGGCCACTACGTTAACAGTAGCAGATGGCTGACGTTTAGACAAGACTGCGATCAGATGATGAGGGTTCTCCAATGAATGCAGAGTAATGCATGACTCGAACACCCAGATTCGGTAGAATTCCATAATTTGCTTTTACGTGATTGATGTGACACTATGTTCAGATAAGATCCTAACCACGCCTTTCGTCCGAAGGGAATATACTGAAAAGATGACAGTCTTCAAGCAAGGTAAGCCAATACCTGATGTAAAAATTGAAAGTACTCATAGAGAAAGAAATAAGAAATACACAAGACATTTGGTGCTTCTATTCTTTCCTCCCCCCCCCCCACATTTTTCAAGTTTTCCAAAATCATCGAATTTCGCCAAAGTCAGTCACATTGGGTTTAGAATAGACTTGATCTGTCACTGAGTGACACTACAGCACGACTGGGAAGTCTTACTTGAACCCTTAGATGAAAGATTAGTCCCTTGGATACTCAGTTAGAATACAAGGTACAGCTGTGATCATGAACTTCGTGTGATTGTTGTCTACAGACAAATGACGAGCAGTTGTCTAATTCTGAAGCTGTAAATGTTCTACAAGTCAGATAAGAGGAGTTTTACACACTCAACGCTAAGCCACGTCAGTGAGAACAGGTAGGAGCAAGAGAAGATCGTTGACGATGCAACACTTCCGGGTTTCAATAACAGAAATGTGTGCGAGGGGGATAATAGAAGTACCAGACATTTTAATGCATCAAAGTTTCAAACATGTAAGCGGCTGACCGGCCATGAGAAACGCAAGAAACTGTTGACCTTGCCTCCTTTTTTTCTCGAGAAAATGTGGTCTGGACAGAGAGGGGATATAGTGATCTCAGCTCCTTGAGTAAGGCGGTAAGAGACATGAGCAATCATTTCTCATGTGCACATTCACTTGGCCTTAAAAAATGTTCGGGAAATTGTTATCAAAAATTCAACTTTTATGAAAATTAATGTTGTAACATAAAAAATGTCTGGTATAGAAATAGTATTCCAATGCCGAGTGAAGGCCTATGGTCTGGGAGCACGCGACGCCACTGATGACCCAAACCTTTTGACCCAAGAGCGGAAAACTTTATAACTAATATAAGGAAGAGATCAATGCGGTTTATAATAGCATCACTCCTTTTATCGCACAATGTCTACAGCGTCCGCAAATTGCGTTTGAATTGTTATCTAAAAACTTAAGTTGTGAAACTGGCTTGAGCATTAGAAAGTTAATCTTTCACTAAGCCCATCAGTGATCTTTCCTGGCAGACAGAAACTACTTATTAATTGCAACGCACCCCGGAATCTTAGTAAGGAAACTTCAATCACTCTTTCTATTTGTGTGTGTATATTATTCGAGGGATAAAGTAGAGAAATGGAAGTATACTTACTGCCATCAGGAAAGCTAAGCCGACACGCGAAACATCCCATTCACATCGAATGGCCTGACTGATGAAACTGGCCAGAAGTACAGTCGTTGCCTCCGAAATCTGTAAACACAAAATATCAATTATTGTGTATTAGAGTTCTTTTTGAATAGATGAAAATTGCGAGCTATTCTGAAAATATTTACAGTGCATCTTCGATTATCCGGATGTAATTTCAGAATCCGTTTGATTCTCCGTGATTCCATAAAAACATGTACATGTACATACATGGAATCGAATGCTTATTTTAGCATTGCTCTCCTCTTTAGGTAGCACATACACGAAGTACTCTTGCTTTACCAGCAATTAATTTTTGCTCAATCTAAGGTTCTCTGAGTCAAGTAATAGGCAAGCAGCTAAATGATTGGAGCATTATTAAGTTGGTTATGCATGCTAGTCAAAGCTGGGATGCAGCTCTGATAAATCACTTTAATTCATGGTCTCAGTTCACGGTCATTGTTTGCGTACATGCATTTATGTGCTTTAATACATGTAGGAACGACAGTTAATATACATGTATAGCAAACATGAACAATTGATGTTCATAACTTCATTAAACAGTCGAAGAAGCGGAATCAAATATATCAAGTATTACATTCTAGGTAGATATATAGGATGGATAGATACATGCAGATTATGTAGATATATATATATATATATAGATCATATTCTACGGGATCTCGGTACATAATCAATTGTTTTTGACCTAAGCCCAAAAGCGTTTGCTAACATGGGATTTTAAAAATTCGCTTATCCGGATATTTGACTGACCTACTGGATTTTGACCAATCGGATAATCGAAGATGCACTCTATTCCACTTTATGTCGATTCAATGCAATTTTACAGTTAATGGGATTTTTCAGCCTCATAGCATCATTGCTATGCCAGATTATGCTAGAAAGTTGTCATTAGGCTTTTTTGCTGGAGCTCTGCAATCTTTATGATTGAAACATACATGGCGTGTTTGAAAGTATGCATTTTTGCTTCCTCCAGAAATCTCCAAATATTGACATTTGATATAAGATTTACGGTCAAGAACCAAAAACTATATAAAACCACTAAATAAGGACTTTAATCATGTATGCCCAGCTTTCATGAGTATCTTTGGTGTATGGATGGTGACAATTTACATTAATCAAAATATTGCTTTCAGATGTTGTTTTACTCATGCTTCTTACATCATTTCAGATATTGTTTAAAAGGCTCGAAAATGAAATAAAATATATCAAATAAACGATCCATGCAAACGATGTGCGGCTGGTAGGACTCGAACCTGTGACACCAAGTTATCTAAATCTGTCGCTGTACTAAATGCGCTACTAATCGATTACATGCGAATATGACCATTTGCAGGATCACGCCCTCACCGACTGATCACTTAGTTATTTTTAACTGCTCATTTTAATGCATCACCTGCGAAAATGTATATGAAAGGAAGTTCTGATCAATAGAGATTTTTGTATCTTTGTGGCGTAGGATTTACAGTGAAGATGCAAGCCGTCATCCTCTTCTATAGTAAAACAAGATGTCTGAACTTACATTTCCCAGGCATAATCCAAATGTTAGCATAAAGAAAAACAATCCAAAGTGCAAACTGTCCAACCATTCTCCGATAGTAAGCGTAACTTTCTTTGGTGTATCATTTTCTTTATCTGTAATCAAGAATGATCATAATGTAATACTCTCCCCTATATAAGGTTTTGCCCGAAAAATAATCAGAATTTGAGAGGCTTGCATTAAAATTGACAGGTTTTTCAAAAACATCTCGAAATGAATAAATTTAGCTACGCTAATGATTTTCGTATGGAATCCGCGTCTAATTTGACACCTACGATTCAGCACGATTCCTCTGAAAGTCTTTGTCATCGTCATAATTTTATTGCTCTTCAGAATAATAGAAAAATTAATATTCGTCTTGAATCCTAAGACTGATCTGATGGATCTGTCCATCATCTGATGGATCATTTTGGAATTGAATGTTGTAATTCATAGGAATTAATGTTGTCGAAATTATAAAAAGGAATCACTTTAGATGAGCAATACTTCCTCACTTCATGTCAATAAAGTTCTGTAGAAATAAGTGTGTACAGCAAACTATATAAGAGTACTCGAAATTTGCGAAGATTCTTGCCTGAAATTCTCCGATAAAAAGCGATTGCTTTATACATACTCCTCCGAGACAATGTGGCGCGCGTATTTATGAAATTAATTTATTCAGCCTTGATTATTTGATTATGTTCATGACAGTGATCTTATAATCTTTGAATAACACACATCATGACCATGCGTATGTGCAAAGGTTTCATCGAGGAAAAAGGTTCGAGAAGTGAACGCATAAAGCATCAAATAACATTTATAAACGCCATTGCAAATTGTTTTGGGATAAGCTATAGCTTCAACTTTTGTTTTAACCGATACCGGTAAGGCTGATTTGAATCTTCATATCAGATAAGTCGATTGGACATTTTTCCCAAAAATATGGCACAATTTATTTATTAATTTTTTCAAGAGGGATTTCAAATTGGGACGGTAAATTCTAGGTATGGGTGAACTAGAGAAGTGTAAAGTTACGTAAGGACGCCATGCATGTAGGAGATCTCTTGATGCGAAAGTCTACAGGATGGCAGAAAGAGCTTTGTTGGCATTCTTGACACAAAAGACTGCCGTGAGAATTTGAGGTTCTTCGAGATGTGGATCCCAATGTCTCTCACGAACTCAGACCGCTGGATTGTGTCCCGTTCCATCAGTCAGGACTGCGAAATCCAAATGTGACAATTTAGCATTTCTCAGGATTCAACTGCAGTTACCATTCCTTTGACCAGATGGCCACTGCACTAGGATCAGCTTACTGTAGTTCTGCAGATTCTCTCGGGTCAGCGCGTATAGTTTCAATGTACATTTTTATATCGTCTGCATATTTAGGGATTGTGGAACTCATTACTGTGTCGTCAATGTCATTAACGAAGGCGACAAGATCTCTTCATTTGGATGCAATAAACAATGCAGTGTTTTTTAAGGTGTTCCACGGGTTACATTCTGCATCGTAGAATTTTCGACTTGTACCGTGGATTCTGAACTTTCATCCGTTACATGTAATTAACTTCAAGACTTGAAAAGTCACCTTTCACACGTACATGCAGAATCGCGAGTAAAATTCACTGCTAAATGCTAAATGTTATACTGCATTCATGACTTCTGTTTTTGCTTATAAATCCTGAGTGCGTTAGGCGTACACTAATGAAAGTCGATCTTGAGACGATTTGAGTGTGACCCGTAGCAACAACCTTAAAAAACCCTGAACAATGTATCAATAGACATAAACTTATCTGGGAAATTTATGTCTATTATTTACTGCATTAATTACTTCAAATTCTGCTCAAAAATGAAGCATTTTCTTTAGATTAAACAAGTGCCAATGAGCTTTTACAGCACCTATATCATTTTTGCCAGCAAATGTTATTTCAAATAACTTTTAATGCCAACTAAAGCAGCTGGCGTTCATGCAATGTCCTTGCTGATCTGAAAGTTATATTAAATTAATGAGAATGCTAGAGATTAATTTGAAATGACAAAGTCATCATCTAAACACAGAAAGTTTTGAAATTGATTCTATGATCAAAATCAAAACTTTATCTGTTTTATTTCTCTTATCTCTCTTTCTCCTGAAGAACTTTGAATCCCTCTAATTAGGGAAAATAAAATGCCACTCGGTTGCATTGGCTCTATTTATTTTGGGTAAAATTTTACATTTGTGGTCTTAGATTGACTTTGCTTCAACTGAGCTTCTATTGAAGCCAGTAATAGAAGACTTCAAAAGGAAATCTTCTTGAATATTTTCTTTGAGAAATATTCTTTGCAAAATGAATGTCAATAGTTTGTACGCTTCATATAATTCACTATACAGTTAGAGAGATAAAGTGTTTAAACAGCCTCTAGTTTTCTCAGTCAGACAACTCACCATCATAAAATGGACGCTTCATCTCTACCAGTTGTGTATATTCTGTATCCATGTTAAGAAATAAACTTTACTGAGCATCTTGCGCACATATCGACATCGATACCCAAATAACTTATTTTGAAGACTTGTTTGTCAAATGCAAACCGTAATCTCTCGAAGGAAAAACAACACCATGCAGAGCGACAGAAGATTAGATCAATTATTCTCAATACTAGTGCACCGCATCAAAAAGGAATCAATAGTTTAAAATTTTAGTGCCTCTACATTCATAGTTGACAAAAGAATTATTGAATTCCACCCGCATGATTGCAGATCCTTTACTGCAGACAAATGAAATCATTTTATTGTCGCGAAACTTGCTTAAAGGACATACATGTTATAGGATAAACAGTAATTCAAGGTTCTATAATGCAAGCATTTGCTTTTATGACACGTTTGTGAAATGAAGCGTAAGAGCTGTCGTCAATAAATTGGTAACTACAGATTGTTTCATAAAAATGGATCACCCTTAAACATCGCCTTAACTTCAACTTTGTCTAACTCCGCCAAACTTGAACGAATTTCTCTGAAATTTGGAAGATATGTCAGTTGTGCTTACTAATATCATTGTTGGAAATTTCAAGCATGAATATTGAGTTGTTTTCCTGTTATAGATAAAAAAAGTAGTAGATAATTTGATCTTCATTTAGCAATGTCACACGAAATCATACCTCACTCTTATAAAATTACATTTGTTTCCTTTGTTATGTAATATGTTGTTCTACAAGCCAAAAGCCATCAAGCAAAACAAGAATAAAGAAAATCGGTCAATCAGATCCAGTATAGCACCATTATTCATCAACAATAATGTATCTGCTATATGTGTTTAACTGGACTTCATGTTCCATAGCTTCCTGACTTCGTTGCGGTGGTGTTGGCAGCACTCCTGATTGCTTTCAGCTAGAAATCTATCTCTTACCGGTTGAAAACAATACAAAGCACAAATGAACAATAACGAGATCGCATTCACAAAAGGCAAAGTGTCAGCCTTGCTAGAACTAGGGTTTTCTTTGCGAGCTACAAGCAAGCGACTAAATGTCCCTTACACAAATGTGCATCGATGGCATAATGATGATTTTCGACTCTGTCGTAAAGAGGACTCTGGCCGTCCACGCAAAACATCCAAGCGTAGAGACCGCCTAATTTTGAGATTTGCTAAAGTTGATCCAAGTCTCTCGCTAACTGAGATGGCTGCACTAGACTCGTCTATTTCTAAGTCCACTATTCGTAGAAGACTTATTGAGTCGAATTTCAAGAGCTGTAAGAGGCCCTCTCAGATCGAATTATCAGATCAGCATACAAAAAGACGTCTCAGATGGGCAATGAGTCATTGTCACTGGCGAAATCAATGGGATCGGGTTGTCTGGTCTGATGAGGCATCAGTCCGTCTGAAGGATAGTGGTCGATTGAGATTATGGATAAAATCTGATCAGGAAATTCCGAGACATTTACATCGTCCCCGGGTACAAGGTGGTGCGACTCTACTGATTTGGGCTAGCATTTGGACCAATGGCCGCTCTGAACTTCACATACAGCAATGAACCATGAATTCTGAACGCTATGTGAATGTTTTACGAATGAACATTGGCCAAATGACAGATCAACTTGGTGATCCATCGACTTGGTTATTTATGGATGATAATGCTACGTGTCACAGGAGTAGTAGAGTCAACTTATGCAAGTCTCAATTAGAGCTTAGGACATCATCTTGGCCAGCTCGTTCTCTTGATCTGAATCCCATAGAAAATGTATGGAGTATTCTAAAACGTAACGTTCGTCGTTCACTGCTACCTACAGATGGCGTATCACAACTTACGTCACTGTTAAAAAGAGAGTGGAGAAAGTTAGATCAGTCAAAACTCAACGATATCATCGAATCAATGCCTAGACGAATTGGTAATGTCATTGACAATAAGGGTAGGGCCACAAAATATTAGCTTCTTAAGAACCGTTACTGTATCATAGCTTATCAGATTATATAAGGACATTTAAATATATTAGGGACATGAAATAACATGAAAAATGCTTTCTGTATCATACTTATGCTTTATTTAGTCAAATTTTAGGATGATCCACTTTTTATGAAACGGACTGTATTATGAACATTCCTTGTTGTCAACTTACGAGTCGAATTCTTACAGCTGCTTAGTAAGACTTCAACACCTCAGTGGTCATTGCTGTAGCGTGGCATTTTCTCTGACTTTTCGTCTGATTCGAAAAATAAGGATTCCAATCCAACCATCCACCTCATTCGGCAATTGTTTGATAAGCTTGTAGCACAGGGTATTCCCCTCATAGGCCTACATGAAGAAACGATCGAGCTCATTGAATTAATCGAAGATAAGCTGACCGATACATAACCGAGAAGCTAACGGAAGTGCTGAGCTGAAATCCGAATAGCAAGAATATGGAAGGCCATCGCCCAATATGGCAGCGAAATTCTTCTGGATGGAATAGGCTTCTTACATAATGCCCCTTGACCCGTCGATATTGAAAGAACTTTCTCGATGCAAATCCCTCCTTTATGAAAACCACCGGTCGATGACTAAAGATGATATAGAAAAAGTAATTGCTTCTCACTGCTATTTCGAATTGAAGCAATTTTGAATTTTTAGTAAATAAATAGTTCTATTTCTATCAAATTCAAGAAAATTGATTTTGTTTTGTTGAAGTGTATGGCGTGGGTGCTACGCAAACCTCAGTAACTTAGACTTTTCATATGCATTTTGACCGGTTAGATAGAGAGCCTTGACACTTTTCTTCACATCGGATCCACTGCGTTAGAGAAGTGAATCGACAAGATTTTCGGCAACTCTATCAATGATGACGGGACACTTCTTCGACACATGAAATATGACATATTTCGGGCCGTTCTCATAATTGATTGCAGTTTATGAAGACAAAGCCTACTCTAATTTAATTAGCTCCTGTAAAAGTGTGCTTTTTAATTACACTGACATTTTCGGTATTCGCAGTTCAAGTTTATTATTTTTTGCATAAATGGAGCTGTGAATCATTGCAAAACGTTTCTGTGATAGAATTAGAAGAAATCCAAGCAAAACGCCATAATATGCATTTTGTCAGAAAGAGATAGACTTGATATCAAATTTATTTAGGCCTACCTCGAGAATTCCCCAGAGACAGCCGAACGTTCGAAGCGTCGGGAACGTTGAAGTGAAAGCGATGTCAGCAGCTTGATTTGATTTTATCTGACCTCGTCGTCTGAGCATAGGACTAGGTCAACAAAGTCACTTTGCGACAACTCTTGAAGTGATGATGACCAGGCCACATCCCTTACAGTAAGTAATACACTCTATGAACCCATAGAAATTAACAACAATAGAACCTCTAGAATGGAAGTTAAGCTTCATACAAATGCACAATGGTGGCAGATAAATCGCACGCATTTTCACTTGTCAACGGCTGCATCATTGGGTTAGAATCAGTTACATGTGTACGAGATTCTAAGCTTTTCATTGGTCATTCATGCCCCAACTTAGTTCCTCGGATGTGCCGCGACCTTGAGTCCATTTCCATTCTATAGTCAAATTGAGATGGACAATTCATCTCTATGCTATGAACCGGAATGTAGGACCTACCTATTAACCTTTAAAAAGTGCGGTAGGGTAATAGGCCTACATGGCTGTGAGATTTTAATAGCTATAGTGGACGAGACGAAAACTGAGAGAGCACAATGCACAGCACGCACGAACGAGGAACAATGATGCGTCGAACAGATATCGCTACCAAAGAGTAATCAGGCAAATTGAAAAGAGCAAAATTTGGAAAAGAGTAATAAGATTGATAAAGAGTAATCAGTAGTAATTGAATCCCCAATTTGTATGCAGCTTCGATTTTACTAAATGAACTCGAGTTGAGACCCGGAACCAAAGTGAGATATGCAAATTTTTGCAGTTTTCAAGAAACTATGACTGATCATGATAGCAATACAGCAGAAAGATTAGTATCTTACAAATCCTCGGTATCATGAAAGCCTTGGAAAGGTAATTTTTATTAAATTAGCTTCGGTGAAGTGCCTTGCTTTAATGCTCAGCCTTTTTAGCAGGAGTTGAGCTTGATCATGTCAATTAAACTACCAGCGCTGAATAAAGAGCAAAGCATCACGATCAATGAGAATCATCATTTGTGCCTTTTATTAATAAAAGATGTAGATGGGTCAACAATACTATTCAGATAAGAAATGAAGCTTAATTTGGTGAATCATAAAATTGTACAGTATAACTAGAAAAATTTCATCAATCCACAATTAAATATGAATAGCTATATATCTAACTGATATTAATATAATTTTCTTGTAATCGAAAAAGCAAGGCTTTTTACTTGCATACTTGCATACTCTATTCTGCATACAATATTATGACTCTAACCATTTTGTGGCTAATTTACACAGTGATTTCTATGTATTATATTCTATATAATATATATATATATTATATTATAATTATATATATTATATTATATTATAATATATATATATAATATATATATATATTATATGTATGATTTCTTTTGTATTATATTTATTATATATTTACACACATGTGTAATATTTTTTTATTGCATATGTTTCATAAGACTAATTTCCATATTGACAACGTATTCTCCAAAATCCATTAATTTGAAGACTTGTTATATGCATGCTAACTAGATGATTGTAGATTCCTAGAGACAAGTCGCCAGTCATTTATGTACACATTTCCAGTTCAGTCAGCAAAGATAATATAGCTACATTTCTTGCGCAATGTCTTAAATCTAATAAGGTTACTATGTAGGCTATCATCTATCGGTATGGCTACTGGCAGAAGCTACTGGCATCTGTGACAATGCCAATTTCCTTAGATTGTATTGTAGGCTCTTGTGCAGTCCCCCCACCTACATTTTTCAAAACAATCGATTATTCAATTTGATCAATTTTGATTGGAGGGATAACTCTTCACACTCACACGAATGACCTGACTACAAGTCCTCACATGGCTATAGCAATAAACGACCCAGCCACTTCTAGTAGCGCCCTATTATTTTAAAGGTATCTCATTCACAATGAATTTCCTTTGACTTCAAAATTCAAAGGGTATATTTCAATGCGAAAAACCCGAAGGCAAATTACAATGTTGACTTGCTGACGAAGTTTGCGACCATGACATCGCAATTACCCACGTAGATTTTTACAACAGCACGGAATGCTTCACTCAAACCGGTGATGCTGAAACGGACATCCAATGGTGCTGCATCTTTTGAACAGAGAAAAAATGGGGGGGGGAGGACTGCACAAGAGCCGTATCGTGTAATAATATTTCCCCAAATGTCATAGACCTGTGGATTTCAAGAATTTTCATTATTATTTTTTCCGTCTGTCAACACTTTATGCTGATATCATGCTGACTTATATGTAAACAATAAAAAAAGACTGAGATCGCTCTCAATAAATGCGCCTTTTGACCTCCCTTTTCTATTGTCTGTGACATTAAACCGCACGCGCATTCGAAAGCTAGCAAAGTCATAGAAATAAACTGTTTATCTGAAGTTCGCTAGAATGGAAATTGACTCAAGGTCGCGGCACATCCGGGGGAACTAAGTTGTGGCATGAAGAACCAATTAAGAGCTTCGATTTACTCATGTGACTGATTCTAACCCAATGATACAGACGTTGGCAAGTGCATCTAAGTGAAAATGCGTGCTATTTATGTGCCGTTATTGTGCATTGCATGAAGCTTAATTTCCATTCTAGAGGTTTTATTGTTGTCGATTTCTATGAGCAAAGTAGATGGGATTTCTGCTCGGTGCTCGCAGTTAAATTTTTATTATGCATAGCACCCTGCAACATACTGTGTGATACTCCGAGTTCAGTTTCATCAGCCTAACCATCATCAGAGGAATAGTGGTAATGTGTTATACATAAATTGAATATAATAATATACATGAATCATTGATGAATTATTTAGTGCAACTTTACGCCATAATAAAAAATACGAAATTAATATAATGTAAGTTAGGCCTTAACTTATTAAGTATGCTGCATAGAATTACAAAACTTGTCCTAAATTAGATATTTTTAATTTTTTTAAGTATAATTTTCAATTGTACATTTCTAGCCTACACTACAAAGAGGCTATCTAAATTACAATTTCTACAGATGATGAGTCGTGGGCTACCCGCCGATCATATTATTCATGGACCAACAGACTATTGAATAAAGACAATAACAAATAACAATAACAATCTAAGCTAGCCTATATACACTTTAATATTCAATAAAGCAATTGATATCTTTATTGATACGGTATATTTGGCTATATAGCCGATACCCTTTCCATGTTCGAGTAGATACAGGCATACGCTATCCAGTTTCATATTCAAGCTTTGTTAAAAAGCTTATACTACTATTCGGCCCCTGTGACGGCTAGTTAGGTATATCATCATCACTCATGTGGTCTTATATAATGTAGCCTCGTAGTAGACTGGTTGCAGGCTAGGCCAATTTATATTTAGCCAGTGCGGGAGATCTTTATCTAATTTAACCAATCCTGGCTATAACTTTATTTTATCTTTCAGAGATAGTCAATTCATGCAAAAATATATGACAAGTATGTTATTTGTCATTATATTAGGCTATTATCATTTTTATTATTAACTTAAGTCGTTGCTTGTTAATGAAAACTAATTTGATGATTGTAGCAAGCCTCTAAAGGCCACACCGTTATCCAAAAAACCCGTTCAACGGATCCAGGATAACCAGCATAGATAAAACCTGAATTTGAAGTCGGAGCCTTTCACATCAGTGTCGTGGAGCCGGAGCCGATGAGATATCGCATCGGCTCCACAGCCGTGGGAGAGCCTACACCCCTTTAGAAGGTAATACCGGACTCGCGGGCTCGTTAGCAAATTCATGCTGGGGAGCGGAACCAGACCTACGAAGTCTGTCGTACAGAAAGCTCCATATTGACCAGGAATTATTTGAACCTATATACCGGTATAAACAAATCAGCAAAAATATGTTTTTAGAATTTTCTTTTATATGCAATTTGTTCATAAACTGTATGGGCAATGTCATCAATAAATCATTAAATAAATATTATAGAAATTTCATTTATATCGGGTAGATTCATTTTGACTCATTTGATTTGGATTATCTGAATATCTTTTCTAATCCGAGTCTAAGATTTCTCAAATTTATTCGATCATGCATTTTTGTGCTTGCTGACCCCATTCGGCTTTGTGTCTAATCTCAAGTAGGCTATTTTATCTTTCGACTTCCTACAATCTTCCATGAGTTGTGGGACTTATGTTTTCTTTAGAATCGGTTGGATTATTGGTGGAGTCAGAAAATGGACTGCCCTCATTTTTTAAGTGTTTCTATGGCACGGATTTATATAGAAGTCGGAGTCTCGAATCGTGTCTTTAACATTGCTCGACGTTATGGTTTTCATGCACTTCGTGTCTACGAAACTAAATAAAGGAGCTTCTCAACCAAATTTCAAAAATTAATCAGAATAAGAGCCATCCATAATCGTATAGGAATTAATTTGTTGTGTATCGAATCAAGTTGATGGACATAAGCAAAACAATAAACACATCAAATTAAAAATATATTCAGTATAAACCAGTAACAATGGTGGCAGACCAGAAGCATTGCGCCTGTAGTGTACATTCAAAAAGCATTTGTTAAGTAATGTACAATGAAATTGTCCACCTCTCTATTGAAAAAGTAAATATTCCTTTTCCACACCTAACCCTACACTCAGCTATTTCAATGAAAATGTTCCACAGGTTGAATTTCACTAACACATCGATAACAATGGGTTAAGTAACATCATGATGTGAAAATACGATGATGCTGATAAAAGCAGTTACTAGTTCACTGATACTCAAAATGCTAACGTAATGCATACACTGACATACTCATTTTGCAATGACAAGTGTGAACTGAATTCACAAGATGAGTCGAAATGTAGTAGAATGTGGCCAATGGTCAGGAAGTTATTGACATCAAATTAAAAGTAGATGATTGCATTGAGTACTTTGTAAGTGCTTAACTTTATAAGTACTTAAAGGAAGATCGAATCTAACTACTAAATAAGGGTTTCACCTGACCGAAAACTTCTTCTGCCGAACCCTCAGCGTCAATATGACGAACTAAACCTAACCCCTCATAATGATCAACTACAGGTTGACAACCTTTTTTGAATTGATCTAATCGCTTTTGCAAGGTCTCTTCATTATCGTCCAAACGGCCGCTGCCACCTTGTCCGCGGGCAAGGCACCGTTTGATACAAGTCTCATCTTTGCATTTGAAGAGTAGGACGAATTTTATATTTGTTTTATCCGACATTTCTCTCTGCCATCCTTCGAAATTATCCGCATTTCTGGGGAAGCCATCAATCAGGAAATTCAACTTGTTATCATTTTTATGGTGTTCCTCCATGGCTTGCTGCAAGAGGCCACATGTAACTGCAACAGGGACTATTGTTCCATTCTTCATATGCCCTTCAATTTCCTTTCCAAGCGGGGAATCGGTTTTTTTCATTTCTGCTCGTAGCAAATCACCCGCTGAGAGATGCACGTAACCGAAAGTATCCACGATGTTTGCACATTGGGTGCCTTTGCCAGCTCCAGGTCCACCAAGAACAAAAACGACGTTGAATTTCGGCATCCCGGATAGTAACCGCCGAACAGTTACGTAGAGAACGGTTGACGATATGAGCAACTGAAATAAGAAAATGATTTGTATTAAGATGGATTTTAATTAATCACACATGAAATAAGATTACAGCTTGTTAGTATATAGCATGATGTCTAAAAAGGCCAGCTTCCATTCGTTATCGAACCATAAGCATGATTAAGGCAGGATTAAATAAGCGAGAGGTTTCTGGAAGACTATCTGTACTCATTCGCAAATTAACACCTTGGCCGATTCTATTTCAGAAGGAGGAAGCGGTGGAGAGGCATGTAGGATCGGGTCGAGTACCGGTACTTCCAGCACGATCGAACCGGCATCTTATTCGTCTGGCGAGGAGAGACCAATTTCATTCCTCTGCTCAGCTATTGAGTTGTTGGAATGAGGAGGTCAGTAATCGGTCAGTTAGTAGGCTTCTGTTTCGTGCTGGTCTACGTTCTCGACGAGCCGTACGGCGACCTCTCTTCATCGTCAAGCTAAGATGCGATGGGCGATGAGTCGTTGCCACTACCGAGAAGCACAGTGGAGGAGAATCTTCTTCATAGATGAATCTCGTTTCCTACTAATGTCTGTGGATGGAATGATGCGAGTTCGACTATACGAAGGCGAGGCACTTCGCAGCGATCTTGCTTGCGAGACCAGCCAACAAGGTGATGGATCTACCATGGTGTGGGAGGCATCTGTTCTGATGGTCGAAGCACTTTGATAGTTCACCCAAGCTCCCTAAATGAATTTCGCTATCGTCGAAATTTGGAAGAAAACCTTCTGTAAATTTTCTTGTTGAAATTTTTGAAAAATTACAAAAAGATAAAATAATTAGCAAAATCAAATTCAAACAGATGAAATTTAGGAAAGAACCGTGACGTTAGTCCTCGTTCTCCATTATCACACTAATTACGGCATTCGATCGAGTACGTCATATACAATCGCTCTTCCATTATGTCTCTATCATCATCAAAATCCATCCCAATCGCAGGCACTTCTTATTAGGACTACATATTCACGATTTATTTTTGTACGCTAGCTAAACCATGATGAGGGTGTGTTTCCTTATTTGTATCTCTATGATATCTTCTGAAGTAGAGATAAAGACATTAAAGCTGCTTCAAAGATATCGAGAAGCACGTAATGCTAATGATAAATGTTAACATAGAGTTAAAAATGTTAACTTCAAAATCTTCCCATTTGCATCAGATTTTACGATGCTCAAAGTCGAACTCAAAAAATTGCCTGTAATCAATATGAAAGCGCTCATCGGCTAGTCATCGCATCAGAATGACTTTTTTCATGTTGTGACACAGCCGGAAAATTTCCTTTCTTCACATAACAAAATCATTCTTTGTGTAAACACAGCTTAGTGACGCCGGCCTGTTAAAAATGTATATGTTTTCACTAATTTGGACCCACCAATTCAATGAAACATTATTTTTGAAAATGAAGCCTGAAATGACAACTTCAGGGCATTGCCCAAAGGCAGTCACGATTTCGTGACTGTATGTACTCGAACAGGAAGTGTCTCTAGAGTCAAGAAAGAAGAGAGTTAGAAAATACGCGGCCATGTTTTATGACTGTGTATTACAGTATAGTATTTCTTGATGGTCAACTGGTTGTCCCTAGTCCTGTCCAAAACATAAGAATGCTCGACAGAAACAGGTCTTTCATCAGCGGAAAATTTAATAGTTGAAGCTTGGACATTCCCATAAAACAACCCTAGCACCAACAACAGTCATATAATCTGCATATTTTATATGGCTGGCATCATGAGATGACTTTCCAGATCGGAAAGGAAGTAGTTAAAGATCATTAGTTCAAAATAGGAACCGTGTGGTACACCACATACACAACATTTATTTGCACTTTATGAGCGCTTCGATCAAGTGTATATTGTATATTGAATATCATACAATGAATGAATACTTTCTTGTTCCTGTTCTTGTCTTGCTTTGACAATAAGCAAAAATTAGTAGAATACAGTGCATTTATCAATGTGAGAAAGCCATTTAATTCACATTACACAAGGCACTAAAACCTTGGTTGATGGTTACTAGATTCCTCATGACACAAGCATTCCACGCATTATAAGCCGATTTATTCTCTACTACTATAGAAAACGAAATTCTTTGAAGAGATTATTTGTGCAACAACTTCGACGACAGATCGAAACGATATGAAAAATTGTCTGTCCAATTGAATCCTTACATTATGCTTTCCTCCACTCCATGTGGTGTTGAATTCTACTACTACTGTCTCTAATCTAAGGGCCGGTTTCATAAAAGCGTCATAAGCCTAGAACCGGTGTTAAAAGTCAAAACTTCATAAAATTGGAACGTTGCACGTTTCATAACGCGGTTCTACGAAGAACTGGTTCTAACTTTAAAACCATTCCAGTTTCATGAAGAAATATTTTCTTAACACCGGTTCCAATTGAATGAAATTAGAACCTCATTCTAGAACTAATCGAACGTGGTTCTAACTTCAATTGAATCGCCACTTCTCTCGAATGCACAATCGCAGCAAAGTAATGGCTGGGTATGTTTTAATGATTAGAAGCCTTCGCCGTGAGAGGGTATTCAGAGATAGAAGTAATCCTTTCGATATTTACGGTGAAACAGAATTTACCATCAGATATAGACTATCCAAATCAACAGCACATCTCC
The DNA here is from genome assembly GCA_907163375.1 of Prostheceraeus crozeri. NCBI lineage: Eukaryota > Metazoa > Platyhelminthes > Polycladida > Euryleptidae > Prostheceraeus > Prostheceraeus crozeri. Next base: position 472,705 of record CAJQUW010015462.1, read on the forward strand.
TTATTGAAGAAATTCGCCCTCAACTTCAAAGACAAACTCGTCGGAACCACGCAATAACTCCCGAGGAACAGGTGTTTGCATTTCTTCGATTTTTGGCATCCGGCAATTTTTACACTTCCATCGGAGATTTACATGGTCTTTCTAAAGCAAGCGTCTGCCGGATTGTCAAACACGTATCTGACTCGATTGCGTGTTTATCGAACCGATATATACGCATGCCGAGTACTACTAATGAAATACGAAAGATGAAGACTAGTTTCTACGAAAAGGCTAATTTCCCGGGAGTAATTGGTGTAATTGATTGTGTACACATAAGACTAGTCTTTAACATTGCTCCTCATGAAGGAGATAGGTTCATTAATCGACATCATTGGTATTCAATCAATGTTCAAGTTATCGGCAGTGCTAATTTTGAAATTTGCAACATAGTTGCACGTTGGCCAGGAGCTGTGCATGATTCGAGGATATGGAATGGATCACGTGTATGTGCGCAATTTGAAAGTGGTGTATATGATGGTTATTTGCTAGGTGATGGTGGATATCCGTGTACTACTGCGATTCTAACTCCTCTTGCAAATCCGGTTAACCGAGCAGAAGCGCGTTACAACGATGCACATGTGAAAACACGTTCAACAATTGAGAGAACGTTTGGGATATGGAAGAGAAGATTCCCTTGTCTTAAATATGGCCTTCGACTTCACGCATCAAATGTTCCTCATCTCATCATTGCGGCTGCAGTAATTCACAACATGGCCATTGACAACGGTGATGAGCAATTTGAATTCGAAAGAGAGATTAACGATGAGTATAACGAAGATAATGATGTTCAGATAGACGATGAGCGAGGTTTGCGTTTCCGGCGACAACTGATCGAAAGATACTTTAATTAATAAATAACTGTTATTGTTTCTTGTGATTTTCCCGAAGACTACATGTATCAACAATAAATACAAACGTTTGCATACCGTCGGTTTGTTTTTTGTTGCTGACCCATTTTTATAATTTTTAAAAAATTCGCTCACAGTGGGGTGAGGGTTACACTAAGTAATTTATTAGATACTGGTTCATTCCACAAATACTTCATTTTCTTAATTTCCATATGATAACATTGACAAATGTTCAGAATTTAGACTCCCATTAAAAAGTAACAATTTCCATGTAAAGCATTTATTTCACATTGTTGATCAGACGGTCACAAATTACTGTTCAGCTGTGCTAGAAATCCCATACGTCCATGTTCTTCAGCTGTTAAGGTTTCCAGTGCCGCTACTATTCTCTCTTGTGCTTCTGCTTTCCGTTCCTCTATTTTCAGTCTTCTCTCGCTGAGTTCATAAAAGTCCTGTGATGTGATTGCTTTTCGCTTCTTATTCTTATTTGACTTGGTTTGACTCGTTCCACAATCTTCGGTTGTATCAATGTGGGTTGCACTAACATTGGAATCCTCGGAATCGCTATTTCCAATGTCACCGACACATTTCGCGTCACCGTCGAACTGGTTCGGAAGGGGGTCAATGTCGGCCGCTACTAAAGCCATGACTCTCTCCTCGTCTGCGGAAATCTCTTTGGCTGGATTTTTCCCTCCACCAGTTTTAAAACTTTCTTTACGGTTTTCCGTCGCAGCTTTCTTTACATTACATTTCATCTTCTTCCAATAGTCCTTGATTTGAGCTATTGACCGTTTTGTCGCGAATTGAGAATCTAAAAGTATTCGTAGCTCTTCAAATTTCTCCTTCTTATGCTTCTGCGTCTTCACCGAGGTATCCTTACTTTCAATTATCGAATTCCTCTCCATAAAATCTAATATGCATTCTTTCTCTACGTTGCTAAAGTTTTCCGCTCGCTTACGCTGTGACATCTTGAGAAATGAATTTCCTGCAATCGTTGATTCAGATCGAATACATTAACTTGACGTCAAGCCAATAACATCGTGGTAACCAAGCTGAAATGTAGGTCATGACATCACCTCAACGTCACTTTGGATTTACCTCTAGTTCTAATTGGAACCAGTTCCAACTGGAACCATGAGGGAAAGAACTCGTTTATGAAACTGAAATTTCTCGTCGGTGCTAATTAGAACCAGTTCTTACGCTAGAACCGTTCTAGTTTAGAACCTCTTTATGAAACCGGCCCTAAGTATCTAATCGATAGGGTAATTGCTGCACGCTACCGCATATCATTTAGGCAGGAACTCAGAGTCAGTAACTTCCTTAACCTTGTATGATATGGAGATTGAATTAAATCACAAGTATCGGTGATAAGTGCGATAAGTGCATTTAAGCTGCAATGAAATGAATATGCAGGAGTCGTTCACACATCTCTGCTACAAACATGACAACTCAGCAAGGAAGCGAAACCAGCACTCCTAAAAAAAAGTAATTCCAGCTTTCAGGCGGTTAAATTTTAAGACCATTAAAGACGATATTGAAAGTTCGAATAATTCACTCTTTATCAGTGTGAATTTTACTTTACTTATTTAAAGTCAAGACGGGTAATGATGTTTAAACACCATAATGACAAGTAAGCCTTGCTTGAGAATGGCTATGGAGTACAGCCAAAATTAATTGTTATCATCTGATAAAAAGAAGACTAAATAACTGATTTTTCCAACAATAATGAATTATTCAATCAATCAAGGTGTATTTCAAAAACTATCGTTTTTATGTTTTTGTAATTTGAATCTCAGGCCACTTCAGGCTGAAATTTGAATCTCAAATTTCTGACGATGGCCACTTCAGATGGTCGAATATAAAGTTTGTCTTCTTATATTTAATAAAAATCATTTATCAAACATATAAAAAGTCACTGAAAAAATGACGGTTACTGAAAACAAATCACTTTTGAGAAGATAGGTAGTTACAGGGGTTTTGTTATAGCTTTGAGCTTTTTGATTGTACCGATATTAAGCAAACGTCAAGCTTGTGGCTACCATCGCTTGGTCTCATATTGTACATTATTCTCATTGACATGACAGGCTAAATCTAAAAACAGGCTTATCTCATGACATGGGAGGCTAAATCAGAAACAGTAATACAGTATAACAGTATACTCTATGCAAGCTTTCTAGGTAACAGTGCATTTCTATGTTATAGGCCTTCAAAAAAGATAACACGGTAAAGGATCAAACTTTCCAATCAAAGCGATGAAACTCGGTGGATTTTTTCAAAATCTAAAAGTTCCATTGCCTTTCAAAAACCCCGCAGAATCCGCCGTACAGAGAAAATCTTCCGGAGTGGCAATACTGCGATTATCTGAAGTTATATGGCAATTGATGAAGATTTGCATGTTATAGACAATTTTGAAAGATGAACTGATATCACCTATAAGCACCAGAAACTGAAGTTGACCCATCCAAACAGAATGACAAATTAATGTAATGGGTGGAAATGTACATCACGAGAAATTCCGTGCACCAAAACATATTAAGACAGCGATTGAGAAAAGATACTAAAAATCATAAACCATTGTGTCAGAATCGAATTTCAGAATGCATTGAGTAAGCGAGCAGATACCTGATTACTCGCATTCATGAACATCGATAGCACAAAGAATTAAATTTACCAAACAGAATTTGAAATGATTATATTTATGTTGTCTTCATCAACAAAAGCGGTAGCTACTACGAGCATTAGATAACACGAATAGAGTAGAGATAGATATAGAAGAGACTAGAGTGATTGATTTGTGTTACACGAATGTTGTGGAAAAGTATCCAAAAGATGAGTTATCGCAGTAGATGAGAACATGAATGGATCAAGCAATTTGCAGATTGGGAATGAAGAAGAAACATCACTGAAAAGTTGCGAAGGAATTTCTTGAGAGATTTTGATTTTACGCATGCTCAATACAAATTATAAGTCCCTTGCAGAATTTTTGGATGGCATAATTGCGTCTGATGAAAAAGCGAAGCAAATGATAGTAAGCTGCAATTGAGAAAGCACACGATTTATATAACGGTCAGGGTTGCAAGATTTTTTGCCCGATTGTGGTTGTATGTATCAAATGGCATCAATTCTATTTAATTGTTTGTGCCCAAGAAGACGTCCAACACAAAATTGCCAAACAAAACTCATTATGGCTCTATACGGGTCTCGAACCTTTCCGTTCATGACCGTTGCTGTTCTGTCTAACAGCATTACCGAAAATAACCATGATTTAAAGCACACCCTTTGTATACTCAAAGGAATGACAGGAATTCTAGAATAGTGCTACCATTTCGACATCACAATAAATGTGTGCCACCGCGAGTAATTATCTGATTCTTTTCAGGGATTTTCCATTTATCTACTCGGTAGTAGTATCTTTATATTTCATTCACAAGGTCACAGCTTATCAAAATATTTTTCAATGAAGCAAGCTCAGTAAATCGATTCATGCGCATGTAAAAAAGCATTTTTTACGCGTGCAATTGACAGCACTGGCCACGGGCAGCTATAGAAACGGATAAGCACTTGATCACGGACTTGGGACTCACCCGTAGCCATTTGATTTTTGGCCGGACTTGAACTCGGATTCGAAAAAAATCATAACCCTTGGAATCCGAGTCTACTAACTATATGCGATCAAATTTCTTAATCAGTCAATATTTAGCACGCTGACTCTTCCTCTACGTAACTCACTTATCTTGCTTTCCTAGTATAATCTATAATCACAGCCAGTTTCTCCTCATCTTGATCAAAGGATAATGGGAAAACATGATGCAAATTTCAACTAATTGTATGATTTCCACGCATATTTTTGACCATGAAATTGATGGTTAGCGATCAGTAATCAGTCATGAAGCTTGTTTGAAATAACCTTCAATTTTCGTCGCCAACTAACAATAAGCGAACTAACGTTTTATTCACAGTATGTTTTGATTTCCTTCTAACTTAATTGAAGTATATTTTTTCAAATCGACACCTTCACCTCTTATTCTGTGTCGAAATCATTATCTGCAGGCAAAAACCCCCGAATTCTCTCGGAGTCTATTGAAATCTTCATCGATGTTAGGGGTGCACCGGATTTGGATTTTTGAATCCGGCCGGAACCGGATTTGGCCGGATTTACACCCAAATCCGGCGGCCGGATTTGAAGATTAAGCGAATTTACGTGACGATTTGTAAGGAACAGATATATTAGCTGCCCCTGAAACCTACTGTGTGTATTACGAGCTTAAGGGATCCTGACCACCAAAAAAGAAAGTGCCCACCATTTAAGATATTCCATTAATTTGTTTTGGGGTTTGGGTCAAAGTTATGGTTGGGGTCAGTGTCAGGGTTGTGGTTAGGTTGGTTTTTGAACGAACTCGAACTGCGTAATTTGTTGCGGATTTTGACTTTTACGTCGTTTTAACAGATGATCAATCATGTTGTAATTTTTCTTGATAGCCTATCAATCATATTTTGATTTACAAATATTATTGTTCAATAAAGTGAAGCAATGACTCTTGATGTTCTAACTTCAAGAGCTTGTTTATCAGCTTGGTAGTTTACTTTCGATTATGCATGTAACAGTGGAAGTGGTTGTAATTATACATGTAGATGATAATGCTTTTAAAATACCATTTGATAAAAAACTATGTGTGGTTAGTCATTAGAAGGATGCTAAATTTTGATGGCAAGCGTTTCCATCCTAGTCTACACATATACAGTACGTGCAGAATACACAATACACATGCAAACAGTCATTGTACATGTATGTATTGGTACCGGTACAATTTTCTCTTAACAAAATATATTTAAGAGAAAAGATCTAAAAGTGTCTGCCCGCCAGTAAGGTAATGTCTGAAAACATGAAAAGTATTTTTCCGCCAATCATTAACGAGCTACATGTACATTGTATTCATTAACGAGCTACATTGTATTATAAATTCATTATAAATTAGGGCTAGGTAGGGTTGGGTTGAAGACAACGCTGAAGATTAAACCAAACCAACCTGACCATCAACCCTGGCCCTCATCCTATAACCACCTAACCCTAAAACAAAACTAAGAGTTTTGCAGGCGGGCAGACTCTTAAAAAATCCCGAAGAACATGCATGTACAAAATGGAAAAACGAATAAATTAAGGAAAACAAAAATTAGTTGTAAGAAATAAGAAAATGTAAATAAAATTTACTAAAATAGCTAAGAACAATAGTCGGTGTAATGCCATTACAGATGATAGAAAGGCCGGATTTGGAGCAAATCCGGTGCACCCCTAATCAATGTCTATCAAAAATTGAACCTTTTGATTAATTAATTCATTTTTCGACATCGATTTCTTCCGATCTTTATCAAAACGTTCATTTAGGATTTCCTTCAAAATTCTTTTCCGAATTTCTTTTTGTTTAGCATCGATCAAAGTTCGCTTGATAAATAAATTTATCATTTCTGCTGATTAATGACGCAACTAACTTCATAAAAATATCACCAGCCACTTGCTATGTAGAATGTGGACAGTTCAATCGTTGGTCAACAAACGAAAATTCACCCCGAAATGGAGCATAGTATTTGAAAGCCTCCGTGTAGCATTCTGCAGCATAATATGCACCTGATGCCAGTCGAGAAAAATGCAATTAGCATGGATTGAGCATGCGAAAGGTTCTAAATTCAGAGTTGTTTTGCAGGCGGGCAGACTCTTAAAAAATCCCAGTCATGATTATTTAATGTATGAAAAGAGAACAACGAATTTATGGACAGATCACAAATCAAGGGAAGATCATCGATCGAACTTCTTTCAACACTTACTTCTATGACAGCTAGAGTCAGCTAACTAGGTGGTTAATATGATCATTGGAAGGAGTCACATTGAACGAAATTTGTAAGAATCAGACATCCACTTCCACTACATTTCATAACCACCAAACTTTGAACCACTCTGTGCTTACGAGATGAAAATAATTGCTTGATTCATCGTGCTTGTCATCAGGAAAAATACACGTAATGAATCGACTTACACATTTTCATAATAGAAAGTACATATTTTGGTAAAGATTGCTTAATAGATGGGAGACAAATTTTAATTATTCATGTTGCAGTCATTTGTTTACTCAATTATCTACATGGTCATTTAACATAAATATTGCTTACAGAGGTTTAGAAATAAAAATTGCAGGCCTGCATACAAACAATTATAGCTAAAAAATAAACTTCGATCAAACTTAGCGATAATGAGATTTTCCCGTCCACTTCAGAACATATTTAAACTCTGTGTTCCAACATTAGTCATGTCAATGACAAAAACATATCACGTGATTTCTGAAAAATTAGCAGTATTCTTACAAAATTAGCTTTTGATATCAATATCTCATATTAGTATACAATTAGAATTAATCACAGTAAATGTATGCGCCAAAGTTTTGTAAATTAAATTAAAATCGAAAGTTAGCAAGTCCAGCACACAACCACGACAAGCTCAGCTTAATTACTTTTATATTTGCATTCCCTTGCATCTACTTTGTGATCAAAATCGTCAATGATGATATTTATGAGCTAAATCAAAGGTCAAATTCAATAATATCTTTGTGCGAAATCAAAATTCATGTATAAATCGAAGCAAACAAAATATTTTCAAATATCGGCAGGAGAGAAGCGGGATAGACTTCGATTCGCTACACCATGGACCTGCTACTTACGATTTTGATAAGTGGCCTGCGCAGTAGATATTCAACGAGGTTGGATCCGCAAGCTTAGAAGATAAAAAGGAGCAACATCAATAACCAGATATTGACACATATCTAATTCAAATTCGACAGTAAACAAGAAAACATACCCGTATTGTCAGAACATTGAGATTTTTCGAATGATAAACGTCAGTCTACTCACTGTTTCAAAAACAATTGCTTATTCGTATATTCTCGATCTACAATCTAAGCATACTATGTGTCTGTAATCTTTTTCTCGCCTTTAAGTGAGCATGTGCATGTTTCTATCGCCTCATACCTCATTAGAGTGATAGCATTTTAAGAGAAGTGCATATTCTCATAGTGTCGGGTATAAATGCACTGAATAAATTCCTTCAATTATATCTATTTAGGCCAACAAAGTACTTTGGGAAGACAGTAGCAATACCATCTGCCACAGTCCGAGATTTGGTCATCTCTCCAGACTGCCCCTACGCCTACATATGCATGTATATATATATATATATATATATATATATATATATATATATATATATATATATAATATACTCTAATAATGTATATAATATATAGCATAATAACTCTTTCTCTCTTTTTAAACGACCATCGCAAAACTTCCCTTGGAACTCTATCAAAAGCCTTTCCTAAGTCGACAAAAGCCATAAGTTACTTCTTGCGTTTGGCATTATAATGTTCAACGGTCTGTTCATACTTCATAATTTATTCATTGTTGGAAAAATAAAGTATTTGGTCTTTTTTTTGTTAGATGACAACAATTAAGTTTGGCTGCATTCCGTAGCCATTCTCAAGAAAAAAGAAAATATAAAAATGTGCAACTTTCAAAAAATATGATGAAAAATGTCTGTGAGAAGAAATAGCAATCATGGTACAGCACAGTGAGCAAAAACCCCATGATATACCACACCAACCTCCAAACCAATTTGCGATATGATGCTATTAGAACAGAATATCTTTGAATTGTTCATATTCGACTGTATATTTTTGGTTTTGGTTTTTGTTTTCTGATGATTATATTTTCTTTTAATCTGAGATTTGCTGCGTCATCTGCTGTATTGAGGATTTTGAGATTGAAGGTTTTGTTCTGATTGCATATTTGATGATGTTTGTAAATAAATGAATTCTTATTGTTGTGATTTTCTTTTATTCTATTGGGAAGATGGCGAATAGTGCTACCAATGCAATGTTGACATTGATAATCATATATTATGTTCTTGCGGAAACATATGTCGGGATTGGAGATCGGACAATTTTCATTGAACGATGATTTTGCGTTGGAATTTTCTTTGTCAATGTTGAGAATGGCTATGGAATATAGCCGAAATTCACTGTTGTCATCAAATAGAAATAAGACCAAATACTTGATTTTTCCAACAATGAATGATACTATCAGTCAAGGCATAATTCAAGCTCAAATACTTCATGATGTCTAATAATGAAAATAGGATCTGTCATACTTCTTCCGGGCATGAAACACAGCTCTATCTCATCTAAGGACATTTGGCAGCACGACCTCCGTTCTATGTCACGTTCAGACACTTTCATTGCATGATCCAGTAACTCTGCAGGATCAACATCCCAATGAATTCCCTTTACCTTTACAGATTGGAATGAGAACATTTCTACCATCTGATTCCAATCCTGCGGGATTCGCTTATCACGGATGATCAAGTCGAACAACGTCGTCAGCCATCTGATCGAGGCTTCCTTACTATGCAAAGACATTTCGTTCACGATGTCAGAGGGCCTAGAGACTTGCTCTTCTTGGTGGCAGCTAGAGCAGCCAAAGCTTCCTCTTCCGTCACGTTCGCGATTGGGCCTTCTACTTTTAGACAGTTGGTATCATTGTCCCATTCGTTTTCAGCATTCATTAATTGATTTTGTACTATGTAAAATTTGAAGTGCTTGTAAAATTACCCCCATTCTACCCTTGAAGGTAATACACGCCATAAGAAAAACAGCAGGTTTTAATTATCATTTTCTTCATGGTTCCGAACCTTCACGATAAAATAATGGCTTCTTGAGAAGACTTCAATTTCCAAAGTCGCAATCGAGGAGTGATTTTTTGACGAATATCTTCAAATTTTCTATCTTAATGTCAATGAGAAGAACTATTGAATCGGAAATTCCAACGTCGCACCATAATCCTGTATAATGAAATTGTTTTCTGAAATTCCAGTGCACTGTTTGTTCGATAAAATAAGACTAATGAAAAATACAACAACAAAATTGCCGTATTTGAAATCTCATCCGCCTGTCGCTATGTGAGATATCTATCATTTGACACATTCTGGAGAATCATGTAAAACATTTTCGGAAAAACATTTGCCGCTATCCCCGAGTACACGATGCAAAACTTTCTGATGATTCCCATATACGCCTGAGCATCCCTACCCGACTTCTAGTCCCTAGCTCTGTGGAGACTCAACTTAAGTGGACCTCTACGCGGGTGGGGAGACGCCACTAATTTTCTGATATTCTTTGAAACGGGAGGATAATTGGCGCTAGAAATGTCCGAAAGGATTTGTAGCGCACGAGATAGGATAATAACTTATACTAGACGGGCTGCTTCTGAGAATCAGTGTTGCTACAGTTACTGTTGGAATTAACAGGATCATGAAATCAGGTCGCGAAAGAATGGTGTGGAATGCAAGTAATTGTCAGAGTCTGGTTCACTGTCTGTAAGAGGATCGGGATCAGTGTTGCCACTCCACCTAATAAGATTATGATTGCCAGTTGACAAAAATAGTGCCAAAATATGTTCTTTTTGAAAGCGTCTACAAGTACATGAGCAGACAGAAGAAGTGATGAATTATAGGAAAATAATTGTATGTTGGATACACGAACTACGGTACCCGATACTTTAACAAGTGAACGTGCGAACAACAAAAGCACACAGAAGCACGAACGTTTCCCAAAAACAACTGACCATGAACGTGAAAACTTTAACAATCATAGGAGGCTATCTCCAGATGCTAATAAGCTTACAGCGTAGGCTGATTTTGAATTGAATTGCAAAAAACATTGTTTTCATGGAATCGATACATGAACTAGTAATTTTCATCAAAAAAGAAGACTTATGGAATGAATTGCAAAAATATTTATACCACAAACAAAAGAAATCGTGTGGACTGCACGCGATTCGACACGGGGGAGACATCATCTTCATTGAGTATGGTGACATTCACAGCGCTTCTGCTTATCCTTACACTAGTCACGCGCACCAAGTTTACTCTCGACTTGATCTCCGGCTCTTCAAACTCGGAACAAAACTGCATTACGACTGAGACAGAATCTGCGACTGCATCAACATTGGTCGAGGAGCTGCACCGCTTCCTAGATTCGAAGTCAACGAGTCGTTCACTAAATGAGCCCTCCTCCGTGGACATCGTCGTGTGAAAGGAATTGGGTCGTTTCCTTACAACCAAGGTCCGAGGCAGGCTCTTATCATTTCTGGCTGGATGACTTCGTTCTGTGTCACCAGCTAGCGTGGATTGCGAGCATGCCTTCAACGTCGCTGGGACCTTTGCTTCGAAATTCAGAAATCGCATCAGCGATCGCACCTTAAATGACATGTGCATTTTGCAATGGCATTTCAAACAGACATTCATGCAAGTATAACGTCGCTAGAGTTTCGGTCAGCAAACCTACACGCACTATTATTTTGTTGTTCTTCAAATCACCTCTCTTGATCATGTAAACAGTGTTGAAATGAAATGAACAAGAGAATTTTGTACAAGTGTACATGACACGTGAAAGCTTATTTTTTATAAATGTCTCATCTCGCATAATGTGAACGTGACTTTCATGAGGTGCTTCGACATTATAAAAAAATGATTTAGAAATTACAATATTACAATTAATTATCAGTTTTTATTTCAGTCGGTACACCTATTTAATCAATACTAACGTATACAAAGACAAAATCGTAGACAGAAACCGCATTCTGCATGAATCGAAATTTAACAGTGTTTTATCAATCCCGAGATATCCCGGGATTGAGAAAAGTTTCGGGATCGTAATCCCGGGATTGATATTTTGCTTCGGGATTGTACACCCTAGTCATTATTCATCAACACGTAAGGGGAAACAGGAGTGAACATAATGCATGCGATGTAGGTCGTGAGGCACTCAGAAGATAATACACCCTCTCCATGTCTATTTCATATATTTCCAAATGAATTTCAGACATTTCAAGATGGATTTCAGATTTCTCCAATTGAATTTCAGATATCTTTCAGAAGCTCAACTTTGAAGATATCTGAAATTCATTTGGAAAGATCTGAAATTGTCTTGGAAATATCTGAAATAAAAATGGAAAAGGTGTAGTGTGAAGGTACCTATAGATAGAGGTCAATCATGACTGTAGGTAGTGATGTGGTACAAACTCAGAGACTAGCGATCAACTATTGTAAATATCAGGTCTTGTTTCGCTATTAGAATAACTCTTGTCATTCTTTTCATAGACCTATTTAATTATCTCAAAAACATGCACATCAAATCACAATATCACCATTGTTTTGAATCTGAAAAATATTGCCAACCATGATGAACTATCTAATTATTATTGCATATTGCCACAAATTATGAATATATTGCCAGGCAATAATTATTGCCACGAGTGGTAACACTGATCGGGATGCAGTCCGCCGCTGTCCCAGAGAATCTGGGGGCCCAGTTGCACTTCATCAGGTTGCGCAATGATCCAAAACATTCGATCCGGATGATCTTGTCGTTCGGGTTCGATGTCTGAGCTTGTCTCGGACATACTGATGTTTTGCTGAAAGCCGCTGAAGGGTCCGACTCCAAGATTGGGAAGCTGGCTTGTCTCTCAGTCTCGAGCCGGAGATCAGGGTCTACAAGGCCTCCTTTGTCGGGATTCACCTCTTCTAAGCCGAGTTCCTCCATCGTCTCCGTAAGTACATGCGCACCGTTCGGTCGCCTGTGTATAATTAGCTGCGTAGAATCGAAGCTCCGACAGTGCACAGGGCAAGCCTAAGGCATTTGTGGTTTCGATCTTCTGGAAGTCACCGACAAACGTCCAACCGAAGACTTCGCCAACCAACACTGTCTTGAAGCGCAACGCTACCAGTCGTAGAGCTTTGTTCCACGAGGGTGCTGTCATGGCCGATGCCAGGCCTCTTTGTTCGCGTTGCGTACAGGCTGAGGTAGCCTGTTCTTCCGCTCTTTCCATCAATTTTTTGGTACCGATTATTGATGATTACCACACCGGTGGTATCTGCTGCATTGTCTAGGCGATCCACCCTGTATTCGAGTCGCCTAAGCAGCGCCACGAGTCGCTCAAGTGTCTGTCTCTCCGTTCCTTGTGCGTCAGGGGAGGTCGGCCGGTCCATGAAAGAAACTGACTGACATTTCGATATTCCGCGGCCATGTCGCAGCGTTCACTACCCCTTTTAGTTTCTAAACTTCAGTTACAAGGAAATGTTTTAAAATTTGAGAAAACCAGCAATATGATACATCGCAAAGAGTCAACTAGCAAAAGGACGTGCCACAAACACGGACTAGAAGCGACAGGCACATATATGCACGCATTTTACAGATAGTAATTTCGCGGACGCTTCGGGTTCAGAACCTTTATCGACGCTTTAAAAGTCAAATGGAGATACATGCACACTGATTATATACAAGTTGGTGAAGTAATAATTTAGAGACCTATGCATTGTAACCAATCAAAAATCTTGCCGTTCATGAAGACGATTCAATTTCGGACGCTTCACACAACGCAGTATCAAAAGAACTTTCAGCACACTTTAGAATCTTCACCTCAAAGTCGTCAATCGAACTACAATCACAATCGCTCCGAACATGCACACTCAACGCACTAAAATCATCACAATTAATAATTCTGCAATTATGCTCTTGGTATCTAGTCTTGAAAGCCCGGGATGTTTTCCGATATAATTGCTTTTACAAACTTTAGAAATGAATTAATATGCGATATTCTGAACATGACAATTAAAGTTGTGTGTTAAATAACAATAATCTCCTGAGACGCATAGCATCTGCGACTAATAAAGACTGCACTTACTGAAAAAGTAGATTGAATATGCAGTCAAATTTTAAATGAGATGGAAGAGCTTTTGCCGGCTCTTTTGAACAGCACCTCTGATTTGATCACCTACCCACGCAGCATTTTTTGTGATGATAACTTTCTGACCACATCTCTTTGGATGTGGTCAGAATGTACCCAAGTATTCCAATTGATAATGCTCTTTAAGTCATTGATAACCATGCCCGAAGATATTGGAAAGATATCAATAACATAGGCATTTGACAATATAAAAACATATAATAATATAAGATATCAATAACATGGGGGAGTTTATCGAATGTGCTCGGTTTGTCTGTACGAATTTATCATCCCTTGAAAAAAATTTCCGCTAAGGTAGGCCTACTAATCTCCAGAGTGGCAACACTGATATCCACACCCCAGCCGCAGTTGATTGCCAGTAACTATTCGGGAATGGGATGGGTGTATCGAATGGACCAGAGCATCGCTTAACATCAATCTCCAATTCGAGCTAAAAAATGGTATGGGCGGAATGTTGTACATTGCCCTGATATGACCATCAATCGAACATTACAACTTTATCGCCTGTCTATCTCTCCCAGACTGGATGAACTACAACTCCGTACGGCCATCGTTACATCTCAAGTGATTACTAGGGACAAAGTCTCAGTTTGACCCATTCCCGAAATAGATGGGCGATAGGATGATATTGGGCACTATGTAGCGGAGATCACGAATAAGAAACGTTTGCGATGTCGGAAGCGTCATGTGATGACATCAACAAAGTGTGAGGTGTGAAATCGGTCTCCATGTTCGCTTCTTCTTTGATTATCATCATACACAGTGACTGGGCATGTGAGAATCATCAATTCACAATTCATTGAATGACTAGTAAAATTAAAGAAAGACCGTATTTAATTTTGAGAAAAATGCGTTCCCATATTTTATTAAAATGTACATGTAACTTGTCGGAAGAGTAGACAAGAGCCATCAACCGTTCAGTCCCAAGAACTGGGAATCAAAGCACGTTAAACGTGAAGTAAGCAATTTCTTTATGTGAAAGGATATCGAATCATTTAAGGTTGCCGTTCTTTCTTGCAATTTCACGTATATTAATGCATTCAGTATCGAAATTGATCTATTTTACCAAAGTAAGTTTTCAAAACTATATTTGTAAAATATTGACATACATCGTGTGACGCAACATTCGTTATATAAGCATATAATTAAGGTTTCACGACAAGTTTGGCTCATAATTCATCAGAAGGTCCATGTAAAGTCCGTTTCCTAAATCGCTACACATCAAACCAACATGTTCTTCCATCTTTTGCTTATTTTTATCAAATATAATCGTGAGCCCATCAATGATTGATTAGTTAGCTCATTCACATGGTCAGCTGAGACACTTGGTTCAGGAAACAATGTAGTTTGCCTAATTAAATGAAGTAATTGGTGATTATAAGTTTTGTTACTTCAAAGCTGATCATTTCATATGGGCCCTCGTCTGTCCTGTCATCATTTATAGAGCTGCAAAAAATCTTGTCAAACCACTCATCTGATGAAAGCGACTACGGAGTGAAGAAATTGCTATTGGCCATGAATCTCCTTCTCTTGCAGCTGAATCGTTCGCGTCATCCTACGAATACCATTTTTCCCCTGTAAGTGATTATTCTAGTCTGTCTCTTCAATCTGCTGAGACTTCTTGTCATTGGTGCCCTGATGCTTCGCCCGACAACATTTACAGCAAAATGCTGAACCTGAAATCGAAATCCCCGGGATGTGACTTTTTGTCGGCCAGACTCATCCGCGAGGCTGCCCATGTATTTTGCAATCCTGTTTCACATATATTCAATATATCCATCTCAACAGGACATGTGCCTATCATCTGGAAGACTGCTAACATCGTGCCTATCCCTAAGAATGGTAAATTTGTAATCTCGATTGTATCGTTAATATATCAGTCGCCTCAAGTGTGGAGAATTTCATAGCAACACTGCCCGCTCAATTTTCACTCTCAAGAGAAGCAATATCAGCAATTTCACAATTATGTGGTAAAACTTTTGTCACAGTATCGACCTCTTATTTGATTTCTGAGGTTTCGAGGCCCGAAGGCAATCGCGGCAAATTGTAATTGGCCGCGACAGACTAATATAATACTGTGCATGTACAATTATGAGGGAGGATAAGGAGAAGGGGAGGAGAACGAACACCGGGAACGGACGGACAACAGCACCTCCTCCGCGACACAAGGCGACACTTTGCTTTCGACTGACAATATTCTTCGGCGATGGACGCTGCCCCTCATAACGCATAAGTTCAGACGGTGTCATTTTTACTCATTATTATATTAGCCATTAAGATAATGTCAAATTTTATTGAAAGCTATGATTTTATGAGGTGTTGAATAAAGTTTAATTGTACATGTGTCTTGCTATTCCTTTAGTCAACTCTGGACGCGTTATCTTTTGTAATTTATAGAATTTTGAGAAAGCAATAAAATTTGAGTCATCGAAATATTGAACCTATATTTATCTATTAAGGACGAGTTATCTCTCCTTTAGATTTTTGATTAAAAAGTCAGTGATTTGAAACGAACCCTAAGTAATTAGCTAGTAAGCTATTTTAGCTACAAAAAAAACTAATTAAAAATTTGATGATGCTAATTTTCGCCCCATATCGTTGCCCCCAACTCTCTCTAAGATTTTGGAGGGCATCATTTTGCAATCTGTATACGACTCACTACAAAGACTATCCGGGACTGATCAGTTTGCGTACATGCGTAATGCCAGTACATTGCATGCCCAAATACCTGTACATGATTTTGTCACCTCTCAGATGGATGCTATTGGCTCGACAGGGGTTATCATGCTATCTTTCGACCTCAAGGAAGCTTTTGACAGTCTAAATCACCGTTCTCTCGTCGAAACCTTGATTGATGGCGCCCTTCCGCATGACTTTATCAGGTGGATCATGTCATTTTTGAGAGATCGTCGATATCGCATAAGTCTCCAAGATAATGTGCTCAGTTCTCTTCGTAACATGTCTTCTGGCGTGCCCCAGGGATCCGTTCTCGCACCGCAGTTATTCTCTGCACATATGGGCTCGCTAAAACACAGTGTGGATGGCGCTTTGATGGTGAAGTACGCAGATGACATTCTTGTGGCAATCCCGGTATATTCAGACACAGACATTAATCTTATTATTTCCATCGAGGAAGACAACATAAGCAACTGGAGCCGGAATCATGGACTATGTTTGAATACAGATAAGACCAAGTGCATGTATATTCGTCGTGGTTTGCCTGTTCCAATTTCAGACAGGTCGTTTTGTACTTCCATCAAATTTCTGGGAGTAATCTTTAGTGATTCATGTAGATGGGATGAGCACATCGAATATATATGCAAAAGCGCTAGCAGAAGAGTTTATGCGCTTCGTCGTTTGAAGGCTGCAGGTTTTTGTAAAGCTGATCTAATACGTGTTTTCAGGGCATTTATTCGTTCTATTTTGGAATACAATTCACCACTTTTTGTTGGCCCTAATGTGAAAAACAATATTCGTATTGAAAAACTGCAACGTCTCTGCCACCGCATCATTTGCGGCAACGAGTGCTCTGGAATGTGCCTCGGCGAACTGGAAGCACGCCGTCTTCAGAGGGCATGCAGAGTGTTTCGTGACATGCTACATCGTGATAGCATTCTGCATCACTTGGTTCCTAGATGACTTCACTATTCTGGGCACCTTGAGTCATGCCTTTCCCAAAGTCAGCGAAGGTCAATGGCATTTATTCCCTTTTGTACCACTTTTTATAATTCTTTCCTCTGATGATTTGCAATCTGTTCCTTATAAACCTTTCCTTGTTCTTACGTATGACATTGATTTATATGACACAAGTGCATGTACATGTGTATGTCCAACTTTTAAGATATGTCTCAAAAGGCAGTGAACTCATTGTAAATGATTCATGTCGTGTGTAAATTTTGATTTTTATTGCTTTGAAATAAAACGCTTTACTTACATACTTACATATTGTTCATGAGCAGGTACACATGCAGACAGGCGGACGTGGGTTTGGCTGACGCGTGTCGATGTTCTTTAGCAGCACTTTATTGATAAGACTTATCAGTGCGGTAGCGCATCTTTTTGCACATTCGAAATCCTTGCATCATGAAAAACCTGATGGGTAGTTCACACTGTCTGTCAATTTTCTTTAAATTTTCTATCGTCTTCGTGTTGAAATCGTGCATCAGAGAAAATGTTATTTCGCAAGACACCACCACAAACATTTCACTTCAGAAAGCAAATAGGCTATTGATTAAACCTTGGTAATGAAATAAAAAAGTTTTGGGAGGTGGTGTGATGTTGTATTACTTATAATTTATTCATGTTCAAATTTTCCGTGTACGATATCTACGAAACTAATGCCGTAATCAGCAAGAGAGGGTTTCAGATAGCCTACTGCCTCTGAGGTGCTTTATTCCAAATTTGAAGAGAAACGGTACAGAAATGGCATAATTTTGGGTGATCGTGTAAAGTGCTGTTGTACATGTTTGAGATTTGGAGTTTTTTCGAGATGATGGCCTGAAGTTTCCGCATTGGAGCTGTGGGCAAGTTCAGTGAAGAAAAAAGGTTTTGGATGGTGATGTGAAATGTTTTCATCAATTTAGTTCAGTCGTCATGACTTTGATTATAATTTGCTGTGACTCCCATCATACGATGTTTTCGTGAAAATTCAGCAAGCTAAAGAACAGTACCAGATTTACCAAAACACGTGGAAATTCGATTTTTGGGAAGTGGTGAATTTTCTCAACTTTCATTTTTGGGTGTTGTGTTTTGTGAATACCCAAACAGCATAACACGTCAAAATATTCAATGAAGCTCAAGGTTTCACATGGCACTCGTTTATTAAAAATGAACCCGGACTTCAAAACGAAAATTGCATTTGAAGTTTTGTGCATTTCTTTTTGAAACAGTCTGCAAACTGCTCAACGAAACAATTTAATGATGCCTGTCATCAAAAGCTATATCGGCCTCAAAAAGCTAAATGTTGTCATTATCGCTTGTGAACGCAAAAGTTCTACATTGAAGCCGGTTTTAGAATTAATGAAGCTATGCTCATGGTGTTTGACAACCATTCTCTCTTTAATTTAAGTACTTCAATCTACAGGTCTGTCCATTGTAATATGCTTGCATCCATCCTTAAGGCTGTGAACACACGCTGTGACAGTGTCTCATGAAAGCGACTTCACACCAAAAAAATGGTTGATTTCATAGCTGAGTGTTTTAGAGAAATGATGAGTGCTGCAATTCACCATAAACGGGCAGCAAATTCGAGAAATGATTTGCATGTGTACAAAGTCCAACGTGTGGGCCGAAGCAGTGCATGAATATCAACAAACAGTCGTCACAATTATATGTAAGATGCAACAAAGGCAATTTGTCTAAAGATTGTTTCACTAGGTGCGTTTTCCATACTTATGTTCTACAATTCAACCTGAACATACGGGCACGTGCGTGCAAATTTATAAGCATCCTGACAATAACAGATTCTGAAAATCACCGTGAACATGTCAATAGTGTTCAGAATATTTGTAATTATCATATTTAAACATTTTTTTGCACTTGTAGGGAGATTTATGTCAAAGTTCCAATCAGTTCCTCCCTGTACCTCTCTCTCGCTTTACTGATGTAATGCTCAAAATTTCCCAATTCTAGCCATTGAAACCCGAGTACAGCATGAAAGGGCTAGAATGAATTGTGAATTAAAAACAATGTTATGCGGCAAACAGGTTCTAGGAAATGCGATGTCAACAGCGCATAAACTCTGATTGATATCCTTCCTACAGACGATGGCCGCTTCCAGTGGTTGACACTGGTTGGGTGACGGTGCCAAAGATGTCCGGTGCTTAGTTGTCACATGTTCGGGAAAGATTTATGGATTTAGATGCGTTTTCAGTTTGAAACCATTATTCAATCTGCTTCATATCTGATTGTGCATGATGTAGTTCACCCAGTTAAATCACATAAATACGTAGGATGATGAAGTCCGTTTGGAGGAGTTCCACTACAACATGCATCTTGGTGTAGTAAAATGAATGCACGTGCAATTGCCAAACTCCGTCATCTCAGATAAAAAAACTCAGTAAAGTATCTGTATTACTGCAACCAATCTTTTTATCTAGGACGATGACCAGACGTATATTATTTTGCTGCATGGAGTGCATCGCGGCTAAATGCCTAGCCATTTGTTTGTTCATCACAGATTCAAAGATATGTACCATGACTGATTGGCAGCAAAATGCAAAATGATCACTTTCATATACCAAAAGTTCGACTGAATAATAAAAATGGATGTCAGTGTTCTGTAATTTTTCAAGGAATATGTGCGCGCCTGTATGTCTATTTTTTTATCTTTAATCGCGCCGTCCTGACCATAAGTACGACATTCTGCTATTCTACTTCACAATGATTCCAGCTAGTAGCATCACATGATTTCTGACTAAATGAACTGACCTACTTCCTTATCAATAATTTCTTCACAGTAACTCAATCATGCAGCACAAAAATGCTGTTGAATTTTTTTCCGTACATTCAGGAAGCCAACTATTGTTTGTTAGAATTTCTCGTTAAACAAATGTTTCTTTCGTTAGCAAAACCAAACAGTTGATATTTCTGTGATCCGTGACATCACATTTCGTCAGATATGCCATATTTTACGTCACAAATAACCTTCATTCATTGCTTGTTGGTTCTGTTGGTTCTAATGACCAGCTTGATCAAATTAGGATACGTTTGATAGTTGCACTCGAGAGAATTTTACAGTTTCCTGTGTAGAATCTCTATCTGATATGCTGGCAGCTACCTTTCGGAACGTTGTAACCATAAATTGATCTTTTGAACTTCTTGTTTGTTTTGAAGCTTGCGTAAACCCCACTACTTATTGCAAAGAATCTCAAGTGTTTCTAAATTCCAACAAAAATACCAATCAAAATATTAATCAAGTTTCAGAATTTAAAGAAGCCTCCTTGCATCTCAATTATCTTCAGCACTTCAAGTGATTGGCGGCTAAAAATTTAGATGTGAAATTTTGTTTTTGCACAGCCATTCACTATGTCTTTCAAGATAACAAGCAGAAGGATCAAAGAGACACTAATAATAGTAATAATAATATGTCTCTATTACACTTCAAAACAAGATACGGAAGTGGCATGTACAACATTACAGAAGATAAAACATGAAAGAAGGTTAGGCAAATCTAATGCAAGACGACTGAAACCGCTTGGTTTTGGCCATCACTTTTCTGTGAAGGAATCCTTTGGGAGTAGAAGACTTAGATGATGATTTGTCAAATATCACATGCAAGGGATGCTGAAGGCACATCGCTTTACTTGATAGGCGTCTTGCCATCAAGTCACAAAAATCAGCAAATTTGATTTCCCCCTAATCCGGAAAATTCGGAAAGCACGTTCTTCAAATTGGGTTAACTGCCGGAAACAAGTTTAGTTAAAGCTACACCATGCAGGAAAGCTGTAGCTGGCTACCGATCGTATGAGTACAGTATAGGGGAGAGTGGGGTGATTTGGCACCTGGGGTGCATTGGCACCCACCCCCTACAGCCTATTTCAGGCTCTGTAAAAAGTCCGTAATAAACATTTGAATCACTATTATAGTGCACACTTGGCAACTTAACGGTCAAGTTAGCTTAATGGTCCAA
Organism: Prostheceraeus crozeri; assembly: GCA_907163375.1. Taxonomy (NCBI): domain Eukaryota; kingdom Metazoa; phylum Platyhelminthes; order Polycladida; family Euryleptidae; genus Prostheceraeus; species Prostheceraeus crozeri. Next base: position 494,068 of record CAJQUW010015462.1, read on the forward strand.
CTTGACGAAGTTAACTTAATGGTCAAGTTGGCTATCTATAGGCCCAGCTGTCGAACGTCTTCTCAAACTTGGTAGTCACGCAAAGATTCATTCATATTTTCGATATCAATTTTCAGACATTGTTATTTGAATGGAAATTCCTATCGAATACATTGATGTTTCACAATTGAATACATCAAATATCTGTTTCAACTTTAGTTATTTAATCAACACTACGTACACTGTATTACGGTTCATTCAATTATTTTTCGTAATGCCATAAACTATTATTGTCTAGATCATAAATGGCTTTAAATCTTGGTTTCAACCTATTTTTCTTATGAAATTCCTGTTACTCTAGTTTTGTGATAAAAAAATCCTATTTTTTCATGGGATAGGAGCGTTGGAGTCCTGTTAACGGCTTTTTTGCAATCAAAAACCTGTAAGACACAAGTTGAGACATAGGTATGGCAAACTCATGCATATAGACACGTGCAATTATGTTTTCCTAATGACTAAAAAAGGTTTTGATTCTCTTGTGAATAGGCTATATCAGGTAAAAGTGTAGGCTTCTCCCATACCAGTATGGCTTGCCTCAATTGCAGCAAGGCGGATTTATATGGCTGTGATCGCTTGGCACTGTAGCACTGACCGATGTAGCAATTTCCGAATTATTGGAGCCCATTAAATGGTGCAACTTGTAAAAATGCCGGAAGAGGTCCTATGGGGTGTTATCAAACATTCAAAGTTGTCCGAATCAAATATCCATACTGTGACAATGACACGTGAAGCTTCGCTAAATTTTACTGGTCGATAATGGGTCACCAAAAGAGTGACACTAAATTTTTTAAAAATAAAGTGTTTGTGATCAAATTCAGACATACATAAGAGACAGCGAAAGAGGAAATTGAAATAACCTTTTGCCATCGAGTTAGAGAGTATGGAGAGGGCAAAGGCACTACAGAAAACAAATGTCAATTCAGCTAGAAGAATTGATCGCCAAGATGGAGACGATGGGGCGGTTGAAAGCCAAGGAGGTATGGGAGCTAATTGGAATGTACCCCAAGAACATTCGAGAGGTAGCTCAAATTGTCGTGTCTCTCATGCAAGTTGCTAACGAGCGCATCTTCTCGCCACAACATTTTCTTTTATCCGATCTACGGAGCTCATCGGCGGAGGATATTATAAATGCCGCATTGCCGCTATTTTCCTCCGCCGCAGTAATATGGAATGAAGCTGGCATCCTCTGTTGTTTGTTTATTGATTGTCAAAAATACAAACTTAATATTTCTGTTTTCCTTCGGTGTCGGTTGAAAAACAGCACGACACCGCAGAGCTTGTATGTCATCATCTTAAAAAAATCATGAGGTATATGCCTTGGGGAAGTTGTTCATTTTCCCCCAGAAACGAAAGTTGTGCTTATTTTCCTCGACCAAGAAGTTTGCGATGCAGCATTTTGGTCTAAGCAATGTTTGGTTTCAGTAGATATAATTTAATAAGGTAATGTTGGTAACATTAGATGCCAGCTGTTGTATCTTATGACATTACATATATTGATGAGACCGAAGATGTTTCAGTCTTCGAGGCTAAGGGTCCGTGTCAGTGGTAAAGTGCTAAGGATCAACACATAAAGGAATCCAATATAGACCGTGAAGCACAAGTACATAACAGGATTCCTACCGGTCCTGAAAAATGAATTTATATCCTGGAAATCCCAGATAAGTTCGGTAAATTTCAAAATCTTAGTAGTAATGAATATTTTTAGGTCATTGCAGTTCATTTTTCCTTTCAACTTACTTTCCGTCATGTCTAGCATCATATCATACTTTCAGTCAGTTGTTACCTTGTTACTAATGTGACTATGTATAAATTATCAACATAAAACGATTTTGTTCGTATTATATTCTTAATTTAACTATAGGCCTAATAATTGAACCGTTTTGCAGTTTAATCGATGTTGTCGATATGCCGGCAAAAAAGTTACGTTTAGATTGGTACACTAAACTTCTCTTGATAATGATCCTGGGAGAAGGATAATACAAGTCAGATCAGTGTACATGTAAAACACACACAGGAAATCCGCGGTCCTGGAATTGTCCATGAATTTTGTGCATCTTTTGCTGTCGCCACTTTTACCGTCATTCAAAATAGGTTCAAAATTAGGCACTCAGTATTCTAAGATAAATAACAGAATATGGACATTCCACGTACCCGCGCAAGCAGTATGAATAACAATCCCTTGGTGATAGCAGTTTGGAAAAGGTGCGACCACTTCCCATGTATAATTTTCATTTTATGACTTGGTTACTTAATAATGTTTTTCGGTACTTAAAAAAGGGTTTCATTATGCATCTGAAAGTTACGTCCTCTCAAGAAACAAACTCACCATAAAGAAAATGCTTTGTTTGAACCTTGTTTCCTATGTTGAATTTTGTTAAGTTCCTTTTGTGAATTTGAATTACTTCCAATGAAATAATAATTCTGCTTTTAATTTCGATTGCATGTTATCATCAACATATTGAGGTCAGTTAATTTGTTTCGGTTATTTGTGCTAGCAATAATCGCGTGCGAGACAATTTAAATTGGTCTATTCTAATTAATCTATTCTATTCCAAGTTACATGAAGACATTGTATAGTGACTTTTTGATATTGGAATGATTATCAGTAGGTTCCTAGTGGTCGAACTTTTATTCCGTCGTTTCCAAACCGAAGAATCAATGTTTCCTTTCCTGTCTCAAGGCTCTGGGAAATATTACGCATTTGTCAGCGGCGTTTCATCTCAGAACTGCGTATGTACATGAATAATATTGACAGTGGGTAGTTTTATGGATTGAAGAAGGCAATTTGAAAAAATGACAGAAACTGATACTGGATTTGGATCAAAGCGATCAGTACCGCTGAAATGCATTCCTTCACAAAAATTGACATTTTATGCAGAGTCAACTATTTTCTTCTTTGAAGGTGGGAAATTGAAGTAATGCTGTTATAAATTATAATATATATTTTACCCAATATATTTCAATGACTAAGCGTCGTTATCATCAGGGCACATATTATAAAAAGAAACTATTCAACATGAGCTCAAAATTTGAGAAGGTGAAGATGCAAAGATAGATATTTGTAGCACTGGGCTACAGATAGAACAGATAGAACCGGGTTACATGGTACCGATTGCAAAAAACATTGATCTGACTAAATAATTAATTGCAGAATTATAAACATGATCATGAGACTTATAAAAAGTATAAAATACTTATAAAATCTTTAAATTACGACATAATCAAAAGAGTATAACAGGTGAAGTAAATGAAGGGTTCTAGTCAATCAAGAAGTATCTATATTCCTCAGATTCTTGCTTATTATTGATGGCAGGATTATGGCGCTGAATCATTGTTGCCTCTTTAAGTCGCAGGCTAGCTTCGTCTGTTGCACTGGCAATTATTGTGATGTTGAAGTCTCGCTTACATTTGATTTTGTGTTTGAATACAGAAGAGTTTTTATCTTCAAGATGTTCTTTTATTCTAATATGCAAAGTTCTCGTAGTACTGCCGATGTAGATATGCTGACACGATTTACACTTTAATTGGTATATGATGTTCTTTATGAGGCACTTTTCTTTGTCGGATGAGCGGACATCCATTGAAAGTGCATTTTGGTATTTCCTTTTTCGTAGTTAGGAAGTTTTGCATTGAGAATGATTTATAGGCTAATCGTACATTTATTCCTTCTTTGGCAAATATTCATCTGATTCTGTTTGAGATGTCATCCGAAATGTAGTTCATTTTGGGGTGAAAAATTTGATTACTATCTTGCCTTTGTGATTTATTTTTCGTAGTTCTTTTTGTTTTCTGGATAATTTCTGGACTAATTATTCTGTCAGAATGCAGGTCGTGTTGATGGAATATTTCATCGCTTGTGCATCTTCCTTTGATTCGACATCTTTCATTTTTTATGAAATTTATTTTAGATGCAAGAGGTAAATGAGCTTGATAATTAACAAATAAGTCTTTCATAGCACTCTTTCTGTAAAATTCAAAGATTGGTCTTTCTTCAGCACTCATTGTTACTTTGAAATCCAGAAGGTTTAGGGTGTTTTTATCATTTGGGAATTCGATTTCGAATTGTATGTGTTCATTCTGTGAGCTGAATGTTTCTAAAATAGTGAGGGCTTCGTTCTTATTCATGGCTAAGAAAAAGCAGTCATCTACATATCTTCTGAAGATAGGGAGCGATGGTAGTGTGGCCAGAGCGCTTCTTTCAATTGAGTCCATGAACAGTATCACCATTATCCCTGAGAGAGAGGATCTCATTGGAAGGCCGCGAATTTGTTGAAGCGTTTTGTCCTCAAAGCAAAAATAAGTATTATCCAATAAAACAGCGAGCAATTTTCGAATTTGATTAAGATGGAGTCCTTTTAAGCAGTGGATGTTATTGCTCTCCAAGAAGAGAATCACATTATCGATAGCATCATTTATCAGAAGAGATGTATACATGGCTCATACGGTATTTTTTGCAATCGGTACCATGTAACCCGGATCTATCTGCTTCATGACCGTGATCGGCGGTAAATCCGATCCTATATCTTTTTAGTTTTAGAAACACTCACGTGCTATTGTGGTATAATCGCATAACCATGATTTCCCTAAGACACAGTCCAGTGCTACAAATATCTATTTTTGCATCTTCACCTTTTCAAATTTTGAGCTCATGTTGTTGAAAAGTCTCTTTTTATGATATGTGCCCTGATGATAACGACGCTTAGTCGTTGAAATATATTGGTGTAAAATATATTTTATAATATAACAACAGCATTTCTTCAATTTCCCGCCTTAAAAAATGAATTTTAATGAAGGCCCTTTTGTCAACTATTTTCGATTGGCATTACCATGAAACTGGTTGAACGTTTGCCTTTTGCGAATTGTACGGAGAGCTTCCTCTCTATCACCATCAATGCTTTTGAAGAAATCTAGGTAAATCTGTGAAAAGCGCTTTAATATTGTCTTGGAGCAAATGCTAGATGCGAGGCAGATCACAATAACACAAACCGATGAAGCGAAGGAGTACGCTGAATTCATTCGCTCACTCGAAAAGCTCTCATGCGTCTTCAAAATTTTGACATGGACAAAAATCGACTGGACACCTTGTTCATGGAAATCATGATGAAGGAGACCATGTGTCAAAACTTATGACAAGTTGTTAGGAAAATACTCTCTCGTTTTCACGGTCAACCTGTGATAGAAGGGAGGATGTAGTATTAACAGAGACACTGAACCGAACTGAATTAAATGAGACACTAAGCATCGTGTCACAGCTTGTTGTCTACCACGTCATCGAAAGAGGGGCCCTGAATGTGCGTATTACTCAAGAACTCGTCTCCTCGGTTAGATCGTCCTCAAAATGACAGATGCTATACTTAACACTAGACTGCATGAGTGGGTCTGTGAGATCCAACACAAGATATAAACGTGTGCTGCACTGAAAGTATTTAACCGAATGCCTTTTAATTTCATGACTTTGTCTGATTTAGCTATACCTATCCAAACGTGTATGAGTTAATTAATGTGTCTAAACCGAAAGCCGTTTTTCAGGCATGTCTCCGTTACTGCATGAATGGGTCCCTGAGACCCAAACCTACATGACCGCCACATGAACTTGAGCATTTTTGTATTATGAAGCATGCTTTATTTTATGTCCACCTGTTCAAGCATGTTTACAGTTGCAAATCAAAATCTTAAGCACTCATAGACATTTTCCAATTTCCCAATAATTCCATTTTACTTTCAAATCAGGTCAAAAATGATGGAAAGATATGTATAGATTTATTCTACCATTAATAATTGCTGAGAAATTTTATATTGCATGACACATGTAAAAAATGCAACCTTATTACGCTTCAGATCGATTTTTTGATCTGTAGGATTATCTATTGAACCGAATGTGGCATTATCTCACATCCTATCTTGCTATCTCTGACCTGTGCGGTCGTATCGTCTCGTCGGTTCTGATCAACTACCATCGAATACTCTGTTATCATCATACCTACAGTGTATTATATTAGCATTATACATCAAACGATTCCTTAAAGTCTACTGTACACGATTATTCAATCTGTTTTGGGTGCCAAAGATTATTTTTAATACAATTTACAAAAAACTTCAATTGTGATTACTTATCAACGGCTCATTGTAATGACTGGAACTGGACGAAAGAATAGCGAAGCGTCAATCAATACTAGTGTGTGCGTCGGCTGCAAGAATGCACTGGATGGTGACTCTATAGCATGTGTTCTTTGCAGGAAAGCCTTCCACATGAGAAAGGAATGCTGCGGTATTGCAAACAACGTGTGCAAAACTATTGTTAACATGGACAATATATCATTCACGTGTGACTCGTGCAAGGGTATTGATGTTCACGAACTATTGAAGCGATTTGTTAAAATGGAAAATGAGCTCCAGAGCATTCGTGAGGAAATGAACTCAAGGCTTGCCATGGATATAGAATTGGTGGTCAATAAGACTCTCAATGAATACGCAGAAAGACAAAATAAGCGAAACAACCTGATTATATTTGGCATTGATGAAGAATATGACGGAGATGACGATGATGATGTTGTGTCCAAGCAGACAAGAATTGATGAAATCTTTCACACCCTATCTGTTCCGAAAGACTCAGTAGTGTTTAAGTCTCGGATTGGAAAGCGTGGTAATAGACGCAGACCTCTGAAAGTCTCTTTTCGTTCATATGAGGAAAAGATGTCCGTTTTTAATAACAGAGACAATCTCAAACGCCACAATATGTTAAATGATTCTCGTATAACTGTTCGCCATGATAAAACCAGGTCGCAAATTGAAATGGATAAGAAAGTTTTTGAAGAATACACGGCCTTGAAAAGGGAAGGACGAAATGTTGAGATTCGTGGTGGAAGAGTGGTTGAGAAAATCTCTGTGACAAAGGAAGATTTCGCCTCCATCTATTTGCTTCTTCAATGCTCGATCGCTTCTGAATAAATTGGACGAACTCAATCTTTTTGTGAATTCTCAAATACCTGATGTTATATGTGTTGTTGAAACTTGGTTTGACTCTTGTGTCTGCAACGAATCATTAAATATTTCGAACTATATGTTTCATCGGGTGGATAGAAAAACCGGCAAGCAAGGAGGAGGAGTGTGTTGTTGGGTCAAGTCAACATTCATATCTGAAATTGTATTTCAAGATTCCGCTTATTCCGACGTTGAACTATTGATTGTGAGAATTACTGATCACAAATTTCATTGTTTGTTCGTTATCATTTACTTACCTCATGGTGGACGATTGTGTGAGGACTTATCTACTACTCTTACAAATTACATTATATCAATTGTTGACAGATTGCTTATACAGTATCCCAACTATTTGGTTTACATGATGGGAGATTTCAATCACTTCGATACATCGGGTTTCCAATCTTCGAATCTTCGAAAACATCATTCATGAGCCCACGAGGCAGGAAGCTATTCTCGATCTAATATTAGTACCAGAGCAACATGTGCACTTATTTAAAAAAGCTGAATTTCATCCTCCAATGGGAACAAGTGACCACAATACTATATTGGTTGAACCTTATATTCAAGTTCTGACAACTGAGCAGCATACCAAAGTGTTTGATCTTCGAGCCTCTAACCTTGAAAAGGCTTCATCAACTTTGAATATAGATTGGGATGAGACAATGAAAAGCCGTGATTTAAATGAACAGTGTGATTTATTTTACTCTTATTTGAATAATGCCATAGACTCCTTACCCTTTGATTTAGTGAAGCGACGATCCTGTGACAAACCTTGGATAACAAACGTAATAAAGGTTGCGATCAACAAAAGATACAATGCATATAGACGTAAAGATTGGGCAACTTACTCTCATTACAAGAAAAAGGTGAAAGACTTGATTTTTGAAGCTAAACGGAGATGGAGTAGTCGCCTAATGTCCAATCGATCAATATGGGATATCAAAAAAGTGTCATCGATAGTAAAGTTCATAATGATCAGTGGCTACCTCAGTGTGAACCAAATATGTCTATCCGCGACATCTTGCAATTGGTGAATCAAAATTTGACTTCAGAATTTATATTTGATCCCATGATTGAAAGGCCGTTACCATTTATTGTGCTTTTTCTATTTACTGAACTTCAAGTGTATAATCTATTAACCAACATCTCGTCGAAGACTAGCATGGGGTCTGATAATGTGCCGTCAATTTTATGGTCAAAGCTAGCGCATTTCTTGACAAAACCATTGACAATTATGTACAATAAATGTCTGTGTGCTGCGGATTTGCCAGTATTGTGGAAAAAAGCGGATATAATTATTTTTCCAAAGACCAATCCACCAAACTTGAAAAGTATTCGGCCAATTTCCCTATTACCTGTCCCTGAGAGAATTTTTGAAAAACAGCTGATGAAATACATGGGTAAAGTTTTTGCTTCCAAGATCGACAAATACCAGTTTGGATATCGAGTTGGCAGCTCAACCACATGTGCTCTACTCAATATTGAGGATTATGTAACTCGCAATTTGCAGCTTAGCGACATTACTGCTTGTCATCTTTTGTCTCTAGACCTAGCAAAGGGCTTCGAAAAAATTTCATTTCGCTTGCTTCAAGAAAAACTGCATCATAACGACATTGATCCATTCCTAACTTCCTTCGTATGTAATTATCTAACAAGGAGATTTCAACGAACCAGATGGAAAACTGCTTATAGTGACCTTCTTCCAGTTCTCAGTGGCGTTCCGCAAGGCTCATCGCTCAGTCCGGTCATATTCGCCTACTTTACGTCTGATTTAATACTCCGTAGTGCAAATAGCAATATTTGCTTGACAAAATATGCGGACGACATTCTTATTGCAGGAACTATTTCCAAGACTACTACTAGTAGTCCTATTTTGCCAGTTTATTTCGATGTCATAGATTGGGCTGTACGAAAGAAAATGCTAATAAAAGAAGAGAAATGTGCTCAAATATTTATCACAGCTTCAAAGTCCTATGATTTTTCATGCTATTCCATACCATCTATTCCTGTTCAGACATCCCTAAAATTTCTCGGCGTAATTATTGACGAACATCTAAAATGGAATTTACACGTGGACCAAATCACAAAAAAGGCATCTTCGAAGCTTTCTGTTCTAAGGCAGCTTAAAGCCTTCGTTGACAATGATGCACTCACCACGGTTTACCAGTGTGCTATTCGAGGAGTACTGGAGTATGTGGCTCCCTTATTTGTAAATCTGCAGCAGAAACAATCCAATCAGATTGAAAGGGTGCAAGATCGCGCTCACAAAATTATATGTGGATCCTCGAACTGTGAATGTGCTAAATTCATTCCTCTACAATATCGCCGACTAATAATGGGTCTCAAAGTATTTCACAAACTTGTCACAGACAATTCCCATCCCTTGTATTATTTAAAACCAGAACTGAATTTGTATTCAAATACTTACAGAATGCCAAGGATTTCGGGATCAATCCGATACAAAGCCTTCCTCACAACCATGATACGACTTGCCAACAGTGGATTTTCTTGAATTTGTATGACTTGTTGACTTTGTTAATTGTTATCTTGATTTCTAACTTTATTGTGCGTTCGATGGAAATTTTGATGCCTCACGATTCACAATATTGAGGCAATGCTCAAATATACGATTATTATTATTATTATCCTAAGCTATCGTCGGTCACTTATGATAGAACAACTGTGGAATTGACTTCCACTCTCGTCATAAGGGCTGTAGAGAATGTCATAGACTCCCATAACATTATAGACGCAAGAAACTTTATCTGTAACACGAAATCGTAAAAGTTCAAGCATCGAGTGCTATCTGTTAGCCATTTTCGTGGTAGGTCTTTTGACAGTGAATGGCAGTCTCAAAATGATGAATAGTAGCAAGCTAGTCACGAAGAGCACGAGGTTTTGATGTATAAAGTCAAGCAAAAAACTAAATGATGTATAATTTCAGCATTTATTGCGAATGTTTGCTTCAAACTGTTGATTACTTATTTGATGGAACCAGTCTACTGCTATCCTCCCATCAATGGAGTCGCAGATTTCATGTCGTTTTCTTTACTTATATGCATGTTAATTGAGCCTCAAATTTGCTTGCAGGTTTGCTGATGATGAGCACTGCTGCCAGGAGAAGATTAATGCGAGATTTTAAGCGTTTACAAGATGATCCTCCTGCTGGTGTCAGTGGTGCTCCTGACGAAAGAAACGTTATGATTTGGAATGCTGTAATTTTTGGACCTGATGATACGCCATTTGAAGATGGTACCTTTAAACTGACTATGGAATTCAGTGAAGAATATCCGAATAAGCCTCCCGCTGTTCGATTTACTTCTAAAATGTTCCACCCGAATGTGTATGCGGACGGTTCTATATGCCTTGACATTCTTCAAAACAAATGGTCTCCAACCTACGACGTGTCAGCGATCTTAACATCCATACAGTCTTTGTTAGATGAACCGAATCCGAACTCTCCTGCTAACAATGTGGCTGCACAGTTATACCAAGAGAATCGTCGGGAGTATGAGAAGCGTGTGAGAGGGATTGTGGAAGAGAGTTGGGAAAATGACGATGAAGATGATGACGACGCGGCGTCGGGTAATGATCCTGCACCAAAAGATAGCAGTGCTGCAGCGGGAGAATCTTCGTGAAACATCTCACATTTCTGTGTACTGGGGCCTTGGGGATCGCGGGATCTCTCCAAGGTTCTCAAGCCAGGACCAGAGACTCTGAATCAGCCTCGCAGTCGAGTTCCGTAGCACCACTTTTTCTCTTATTTTCAATGGATGTACGCGCAAGTACTAAAATGTCTTGCCGGGCAGCGACACTAAAGAGGTTAAACAGATTTAGCTTCCTTTGAATTAGATGAAGCATTAATCCTGTTGAAAGGCAAGATGTTTCGAAACAGCCTTTTTCTCAATTTTCCTTTCGATTAATCTTAACGAGAGATATCAATTAAGTTTTTATAATTAACGTGAAAGATTGATTTTCATCTTATTTATCATTAGAGAGATCTGCGTTTGGCTGTTTCTCGTAAAGCTAAGCTGATTCAAAAGAAATTCATGCTTGATTACATTGTCAAACACATTTGTCCTATACAGTGTGGCTCATGCAATTGTCCCAAAGGTTCTGAATGGAGGAGCTACTCAAATCAGTTTGAGGTCCACCATATTGTACATACGTACATACAAATGTATATCCTGACTATTTTGTCTCACAAAGGAATTATAGAGGAGAGGACGAAATTGATGCTTCACAGAACGTCTTTTACTCCCTTAAGTTCTTCGATTTTTCATGCCTCCCACGTTGTTCATTGGAAGTCCCGTTTTCATATGTGACAGATCAGAGTGCGACCTTGGAATTTGTCCATGAACATACCTTTTTCTCATAAACTCGTCGCTTTGTACTTTCGTTGTCATGTACTCAAGATGATGTCATCATATTTATGGTTGATTTTGTGTGTGACAATTAGATTACAAATAATAGAATAATTAAAGACGACTATGTACGTACTCTATATTGTCAGATATTGATTTCGATTATATATTTTCGATTCAATTTTAAGTCTATTTGTCAGTCACATAATCAACCAAATCAGATCAGTTATATATTTGATTTTTACTGCTTCTATTATCACCAAACTTCACGGTGAAGCCATATCACATTTCTGGTTGAACATCTCAATCAAAACGCAGTAAATCAAATGTATACTGAAAACGCTAGCACAGTTGTCCGATCCTCGATTAATCCTTGTTTCATGTATAATGCCTGACTGACAGTGTTGAATAATAATTTGTTTTTCGACCGTACCTACGTTTTTGATATTTTGGGGATGTATTCTGATAAATATTTACCACAGTTATCAGTGAAAAAGTATGAGGCGCATTGTAATATTTCATGTAAATGATAGGCCATCTCAATTGCATCATGAATAGGTCCAGTTAGCACTCAACCAGATGTATAACCTATTTTCTCCGATGGATGAACATGAAGGCCTATTGATTTAGGGGTACTTCAGAACTCAAAATCATCCAGGAGAAAAATACGTATGTATAATCCACTAAAACAAGCTTACAGGGTATCCGCGGTCCTGGAAGGAATTGCCATTGAGTGTCCCTGAAATCTAAAGTCAACTAGAAGATAGGCGTGCCGAATATGCTTTCTTCTAAAAGCGAGTCAGTCTATTTTTACTAATGATAAAACTGCAGCAGATATCCACCCAAGAATTTGAAACATAATTATTAGACTATTTTAAATTGGAATGAGGCGATACTCAATTCTGATGAACTACATTGGAATCTCGCATGGAATCTGTTATTTCTCGTTATTCAGGAAATGAAAGCAAGATAGTGAATACCTAGCATGCGGCTTCGAGCGTGTCGATAGCGATTCTGTATTTATTCAAAGACACTTAAATAATCACATGATAAATTAATGCACTCAAACAATTTAATCAGATATACATGTACAGCATTCCTCCCCTCCTTAAGGAGCCACAAAACAAAATTTCATGAAGTAGTCACACATGAGCTTGTCCAATTCGAAAATTCAATAGTCCAATTGAGATTTGAAGAGTCAATATCGTCCATTGGAATTTCCAATCACGACACCAATTAAAGAATTAACTAAATGCAACAATAGACACTTAGGGGAGTATCACTTATCCTACAATACACAAATAAACCATCAGTCCACTAAAATAAGTTTTACACACCATGTAGTCGCGTTCATGAGTCACTATACACATAAAAGTTAACGCTAGATACAGGTTAGAGTTCGAGCACTCGCATGACATATAGCATAAAACATCGGTTGTTATTCGAAATAATGAGAGATCAATCAAGCTGATACACTAGGTTTTAGCAAACAAAACGTTCAACCGACTTGGCAACGCGCTTATTTCGAGACATCAATTCCTGATGAAGGTTTTAAGTCTTCGGACCTTCAACTGCTCGGTTTTTATCTTTTCAACTGTGCAACTCAGTTTTCTTTGAAAATTTGCGCGTTCAGTCTATTTTTCATGCTGAACTCGAAAATCACAGTGGCGACCACACCAAATGAGTTCTTGTACAAGTTGTCACATTGTTTCTTAGAACCCACATTAGATCTTTTCACAAGATTAACCGTGTCCTTCACACCTCTGTGAATGCGACTACCATGGACCTCTCCTGAGTTTCATACGACTCGAAAGCTCGAGCAAGTTTCATTGTCTCCATTAAAGTTATTTCCCCTTTCTGTAGCACTCTCCTCCTAAGACGTTTGTTTTTACAAGTGTAGATGAATTAGTGAACTTGAATCTGCTCAACCTCATCAATGAATTCATATTTAGAGGCACTTTGTCTGAAGCAAGTAAGAAATTGGTCACATCTTTCTTTTTCCTGAAATAATCTTCTGAACAAATGCCGTTCAACAAATGTTTTGCTTGTTCTTGGTATGAAGTGACTATTCAATTGGTCAACTGTAATCGTCTTACTGATCGCCTAGAGCTGTTAGAGTATTGTAAATGTCTTGTACGTCTATGCCTGCCAAATGTAGTGGCATAGATGACCTTTGGCCTGGCTCAGTGGTTACTCTTCCCTCTATCATGTAAGTAAAGCCACGGAGGCATCTGTCAGCAAGGTTACCCCTATCAGAGACATCAAACAATGACAATGTCGAACTATCTAACGCAATTGGTGTACCTGACATAACGGTGCTACAAAAGAAAAGTTTGATAACAAAATACTTGAGTATTACATAATATTTGTGACACATTATCGTAAATCACACTGATGCCGAGGATCTTGTCGAGAAATATAAGAAGGTTCTCTGGAAACTCACTAATTATATGCAGTCACTTATCTCCACTATTTCCGAGACACTTAGTATTGAAATGATCGACACGACAACGTACTGAAGCGATTTTGGCTCCTCCATTGAAAGCTCAATCTCTGTCTTTAGTTTTCCATCGTCGCTAATGTTGCCTCTCGTTATTCAGGAAAGAAAAACAAGATTGTTAAAGCTGTCCTTAGACTTGAACAATGTAAGCACGAAACAGACAAGGAATTTTCATGCTTAAATTGTTCACGTCTGAGGACATCTTTCTATTCTATGCCCAGGCGAACTGGCAGTCTGGCACTCTGCAATCTTTATGAAGTATGTGAATTTAGCATGCGGCTTCGAGCGTGCCGATAGCGATTCTGTTTATTCAAAAAACCATAATAATCACGTGGTGAATTAATGCACTCAAAGAATCTAATCAGATATACAACAAAATCGTAAGACTCATATCTTAACGTTTCTAATCCCCGCGAAAGTATATGAGAAAACGAATTCATCCAACTGCTGCTTGAAAACTCATGCTGCATGCGTCTGGCCTTTCGCGGCTCCTTTAGTAGGCCTACCCAATTGTCATCATTCATCGTCATTATGTACACTTAAATATCCAGGAGATCAAATTAGTGTAAGACATCAGAATACAAGATCTTAATTCTTACGAATTCTCGGCTTAAGAGCTCTCCTAACTCATGAAAGGCATTTCAATGTGGACCTTCTGATTTGCACCACACTCAAAAGTAAAATAAACTCGGTGATGCAGTCACTACGAATGTGTAATTAATGGAGATTTTTTCGTTGAGATATATGGACAACTATTTCCAACTCATAAAGCACAGCTACTAGAAATCATGCTCTAGTTTCAGTGCCTTATGGATGTGATACTTAGCGAATTAACTTAACCTTTTTATGGCGGAGCTATATCTTCAAATGTGTAAAATTCGTAATTTATGATACGTTGGGTGTGAAAGAGTTAATAAACAATGTCAGCATTTTTTGCTCACCTATATATCTGTTCTAAATTGTCGCATCGTAGCTAGAAGTATATAGTTTCTGCAGATTCCGAAAAACCATCAGTGACTATAAAGCCCTTTCATGACGGTGCTGATCTCAAATTTCAGTTCCCAAACAATTTTGAAGCGCACTTTGCGAGCGTTCTAAGAATGGTGCCGCTAGTTGATCTATCTCTACCATTTGGTCAGCTTTTGTCGTTGTGGGTGCTTCGGTCGAAATGTATCAGATATGTGAGATTCGTTGTGTATGAAGGGATAATGCTACATCAAATGGTTTGGGAAACCTCCTTACTGATCTGTAATTTTACTTCCAGTGTTAGCCATCAGAAATCGCAAATTCTGGTAGAAGGGCGCAGTTGCTACTACTATCATGTAGGCCTACATGTTTTCTACATGATGAGAGGATGGTTTCACGGTTGCACATTTTCACATGACGATATTTTTTTGCAATTGCAAACAATTCGACTACAAGAGTCCGAGTGCGACTTGTGTCCATCAAGTCCGAGCATGTGTCCGATTCCAAATTATGCAATAATATTTAGCAAAATTGTAGATTGCATCATGTATCAGTCGGTGCATAGTTTTGCAGGTTGTCGAGTGACCTGCAAAACCTGGGAAACCTTGCATTTATTTGTCTGAAACACCTGCAAGACTCTTGCAATGATCATGCAAAATCCTACGCTAACGTGTGATAAACACACATGCGATTAAGTATGACATGTTGTGATCGCAGCACCTAAAGTGTAAAACTCTACACTAGCTTGCGAAGTGTTTAATCAAAACCATTATTTTACTGAAATCGTTGCTCTGTGAACATCAAATTCGGAATGCAGTGGGTATTCGTTGTTCGTCATTATTACACCGTGAATTTGTCGGAAATGACAAAAAAATTCAACTTCAGCACCCTGATGCATTTCATAAAGGTTTTCATGAGCACTTTCGATCAACACTTCTGTTTGTACCGATCAACAATTATGTACCAGAGTAAATGTTTAGGTGATACATAAAAGTAAGGCTACACACTACGTGAAAAAGTTTCAATATTGTTGTTTGTGAAGAAGAGAAAACATTGTTTATTATTGACGATGAATATGTCTAAATGACCGTCGAGTCGGCTTTCATAAATTTTGAAGTCCGACTAGAACTGAAAGACAACCCGAGATCGGGTTGGCAATAGATATTTTAACCCATCCTGATTAGAAAATGACTTATACCAGATGAGATAAGAGAACTATTCATAATTATGATTAATACCTATAAGACACCAATATACAGAAGAAAATAATATGTCGCACATTTGACAGCTTGTGCTGTGAATAACCAGACAAATTGTCAACCGATGTCTACTTCGCGTTAGCTCAAAATCGTGTCCCGATGAAGGTTAGGAGCAGTGGCGTCGCGTGCGCCCAGACCATAGGCCTTCACTCGGCATTGGAATACTATTTCTATACCAGACATTTTTCGGCACTTTTCGGGTTCCCCCCCCCCACATTTTTTCTTGAATTAAAACAAGCCGGTAATCAAAACAGTTAAGCTTCTGACAAGATGGGCTTCAGTGCTATTGTGCTGACATCCCAAACAGGAATTATATTTAAGAGACTGTCAATCATAGCCACTTTTTTGTGAATCCTGCTAATGGCGCATGCACTAACCGCATTGAGTCATTATGGAATTTGGCTAAGTCCAGAAATCGTCGTCACTGGGGAACTCATCGCTCAATGATTGACTCCTACTTGTGCGAGTTTATGTGGCGTCAGCGCCATCATAACATTAACTTTTTTTGACCGGATCTTGAGTGATATTTCATCTTTTTATCCTCTGTAACCTTTTATCAAAAGTTGAACTTGGAAAGTCTTGTTCTACAAGAAAATGTGGGGGGAAACCCGAAAAGTGCCCATTTTTCATGTTACAACATTAATTTTCATAAAAGTTGAATTTTTAATAACAATTTCCCGAACATTTTTTAAGGCCATCGCGTAAGAATTTCATAGGATCAAGAATCGCGTAGAATTTTATTGCAAAAATTGGAGAAGGCAAAGCATTATGTCTATCGGGAAAGCCAATATTGGCGCGGGCGTGTACGCTTACTGCCTCACACGCACACAACTCTCTTTCGCTCTGTCTGACCATCAATGCTCCGTCTGAACACACGACCAGCTTGTGTGTTTAATTGTTCGAAGAAAACAGCTGTGATTCGAGCACGTGCTGCAAAACTGCTCAATGAGGTTGAGCGTCTGACTTTGAGACGGAAGGCAGTGCACAGCTGTCACGGGAACCTGTCGAATTTAAATGAATGATGATACTTTTCATTTTTATAATTGTTGGAAAATTATTTTTGAGGATGCGCCGAAGGCCTCGCAGGTACGGAGAAGACGGCACTGGTTAGGAGCCAGCGTTACAGACAATGGTCGGCAGAGCTGGAAGCGGGCCGGGCTTGGCCTAAAAAATTCTGTAAGCATCCGCGCACGGGCCTAAAATATAGCACCGGGGCCGATATTTATTGTCTGAAATTAAGTATATTTTCCTCATTTGACCATTTAAATTCTCTGAATCAATTTACTCGATGGCTGATCAATATGGTTCTTAAGCAACAAGATGAAATAAATACCGGCAAAAATAAGTTATAAATATGCTTCCTCGACCTAATCCTGTGTAAGGAGTTTCGTGCCTTTATCTGAGTTAAGATATCTATTGAATAGATAAAGTAATTAAGGTTTACGTCTAGTCAAGTGGCACGTTGTTGCTTTTCGATTATATGTGCTGCAAATTCGGCATGTTTTTTAAATTAAAATGCATCTACTATATCATGTGGAGATGATGCTAAATAACAGTTGACAGATGATTAGCAAGTGACATTTCTCTGGAATTTTGGTCAAAAGAGTCTATTGAATATTTAGTTCGACTTTTGACATGATGACTTCACTGTTCAAATAGGTTATATGTCTTCTGTGCTTTTGTTTTCCCTGTTTTTATAAACCTGAATATAACTTACGAGGTAGCTATCGGTACATTAAAAAAGATCCAATTTATTTGTGATAGACAAATGCGCAGTGCATGAACAATATCAAATGTTTAAAAATTCACCTTGCTGCTCAACAGTAACCAATCTATCTGCAGATGGTACATAGGCCCTACAGCATGCGATGATGTAATCAATAATTAGCTTTTTATAATGATTCATAAGGCGATTACACTCTAATAACGAATTGATATTTCCATTAATAAGTATGATAAAGTGCGCAAAACGATTTATTTAGTCACTCGGGCCCAGATACTAAATTCATCCGTGCATGATATTTTGGAATCGATGCGGGGCTGGGTCCTGGCCGAATAAAGCGGCAACGTTCCAGCTCTGGTGTTCGGGCCAGTTGCGGAAATTTTTGCGATGCGAAGATGTTAACAAACATGAGTTTGCTGCGAAATCTCATACTTCGTGTTTAAATGAGCTTCTGCTGCCTAATGGAATAAATTTTGGTTTACAGGATGAAAAACAAGTGCACTTATGCTATCTAATTGTTATGCTATTACTATGCTTCTATTTTCATATTACTTATCAGATCAGCTAGTCAAAGCTTAATGGCAGCCGTAGCGTTTTTCGTCATCGCAGTAGTAATTCTTAGCATGTTAAAGTGAGTTTGCCGAAGCAAGAGTGCTTATTTGGCAAATAGGCACCGACGTGTGACCTTTCGAAGCTATGTACAAGAAGTCATTCACCAGTAGTGGTGAATGAAAAAAAATAAAAGAAAAAAACGGCTTATCTAATTAAAGCCGCCATGTTTCCTTGCCTGCGGAAGAAATTCTCGGGACTTGATTTCAATTATTTTTTCAAATACGGTTCGAAATAATTTGAGCATTGTATTCTTGTATAGATATTCACATAGAAATTCCGAACGCAACTGCAGGTAGTATTACAATAGCAATAGTGGATCCACTTTAAAGCGCTCATGAATTGACATCCCCACTCAGAATTTGATTGGAGCGATGTCAGACTCTTGAAGCACTATGCATACAAGAATTCACAAATAGTTGTTTTGAATGTGTTGACTTGTGTGAACAAGGCGGTTGCAATCAATAGTTACAATTCCTATCAATTTTCGAAAGAATTTTTGAATTGTTGGTGGCGTTTAGATAATGTTTCAGCTCAAATCGTTCACCATCTATTGCAACTGGTCAAGATTCAGCATCACTCGAAAAGATCAAGTTAGGCAATGTTAATTGTCATTAAAAAGATCATTTAATTGAATGCACTCCCCACTTTTCTTTACAAACAGCTCCTACATGCCATCGAATAAAATTGAAAAGGATTCCAAAAAATAGAGCTCATTTTATACCAGATGTACAGAAAAGTTCGCGTCTAGCATCTGAAGTTTAAATGCTGACTTTATAGAAGTTTCGCTTGAGTGATGCAAAGTTCATAAAAACTCCTATTATCTCGCGGCACGAGCAATGAACGTCATGAAGAAGCTACCATCGATTTCCAAACATAGAAATCCAGCAACATATATATTATAGTGAAATCTGTTTGTAGCAGGGTGGCATCTTGCGGGTAAACATTTTTCGGTACCCGAACCCGACAGTAGCTTACCCGTGCGTACCCTCAGCCCCCATACCCCGCCTTAACAAATGTCAATCATCAACTTATTGGGAACATGTCATCATCTATACGTGGTCCGAATTATTAATATATGGAGTGTTTCTTTCGATTAATGGAAGGTCTTTACGAAAAGTCACGCTCATAAAAGGTTGAAATTTAAGTAAAGTGAAAAGTTGTGATTAGAAGTCATCAGTGCAATCATGATTCAATGATGAGATGAACTTTTCCTTAAGCTTCAATCTTCAGTCTACAGTTTATTAACAGCCTACATTATTGGGAACAGTAAATGCAAAAGTGTAATTTTTTTCTTTCAGGCCACAAAGAAAACGTTAGAATTGGAAATTTGTGTAGATTGCATCGAATCTGCTTTGAATGCAGCTGCTGGTGGTAAGTTAACTGATATTTATAACTAAATAATCCCTTGTTTTATCAATGCACTCTGACATTCATGTATATAATTGCATATTCACATTTTCTCTCGAAGTTCTTAAAATTCAACATGCTGGATAGCTTATGTATTAAATAACAAAAAGCATTTTCTTTAAGATAAACAGTCGAGGCTGATCATAATGCATATAATGAAGCTTGTAAAAAGACACAGGGCGAAAAATGCGATGCACAAGAGAGGAAGAGTTCTTGTACCTATCAGCTTTGCAAAATATAATATCAGATTACTTTCTGAGTCTTGATGTCGTCTCATTCGAGAGCTGTGGAATTCTTTCTCTGGTGATCGTCGGTGCAATCTCTTAAATTGTCTCTGACGTATAGAAAAACGTCGGTGCTCAGTTTTTCCAACCCATGTTTCGTCAAAAGGCCTTCATAATAATAATCGTGACACCTGATTTATTAGTATATATTAAAGAGGTCCACTGAATCCTCCAGATCTCCTAGGGTATGGAAAAGCTCAGTTTTCTGAGGTGTTGACTACTTAATTAATTAACACATCCAGATCTGAAAGCTTATCTGGTTGCTTAACACAGACAGGAAACCATTTCACACTTAAAATGCGCATAATTCGCCATTAATCTTCATAAAGCATAAAACAATTTACTGTTTCATTGCAGCAGAGGGGCGAGTGGCTTCATGACGTTTATTGCTAAAATGAATTGCCATTTCATTGCGGTTAATTGCCTATTTCAGAACAATTACACATGCTATATTATCATAATTTTATCAACTGTCATGAAAATAGTCCTCCCGGCTTCACTATCACAGTCATTGACCATCAATTTCCTGAGCATTGGTTAATGAAATATACAGAATATTTTGTTGATAGGGAAGAGTCAAAAATGTTTTGATCTGATTTTATTTACTAAATAGATAAGATGAAATCATTCTTGACTCTTTTCCATACATTACGAACAATACTGATTCTCGAATAAAACAAATTTTTCATAAACACAAACTCAACGTTCGATTAACTAGACGCAACAAAACTCTTCGTCAACAACTAAAAAAGAATGAAACAAATATGAAGCCATGTTCACTTACAAACTGTGCAATGATCAACAAACAATTATGCAATCGAAAAAAATGTCGTATATAAAATAAGCTGCAAGAAATGTAACCAATTTTATATAGGCACTACTATAGGACCACTTCATGTCCGCTTTAAAGAGCACCTCTCAACCCCAACTTCATATATTTTCAAGCATGTTCGAAATTGTCAAGTGGAACACACCAACATCGCTATCGACGTTCTAGCCCACGACAATGACAACACTAATTTGCGTCTACGTGAAGAATTCTTCATACATAGATTTAATCCTTCCATCAATAATAGAACTGAACTTGGCAGTTATTGTGAATTTCTCTTTTACTAACCACCTTTTCTAGCCTGCTCTACTAACATAGTTCATCATTCATCATCTTTCATGTCAGGTCAATTCTCCTTTTGCTACTGGTAATGATATGTAATCCAGTACAACCTGTTCATATCTACATTACATTGTATTATACCATATGTCCTCATTGAAAATATCATTTCCAAACTAACCATTCAAACTCCTACTAATATCAATAGATTCTTTTGTACCTGAAGATGATTGCCGGATAGCAGTCGAAAAATTTTGCACAATCTTTTAAAACTAATTATATTAACATCGTAAAATACTCCTGACTCTTTCCAACTATAAACCTATCAATAAAATTTGCTTTTTAGTCATGTGTCGCTGAGTCGCCCTTTAAACCACCAAATTGATTAGGAGCTTGATAAGGAATTAGTGCAAATTTTCAAGCTCAGTTCGTGCCACCTTTCAATATCGAATTTGGAAATTAAGGATCTAGTCATTAATGGGATAAATAATTTTCAATTGTCTTTTAGGTGCAGATCGAATCGAATTATGCTCTGCTCTCATAGCTGACGGTTTAACGCCATCATTGGGTAAGTATTAATGTCATTTTAATGCTTTGAAACCTTCTTGATTGCACACGTACGTACTTTGTGCATGATGCAATTTAACTCTTGCTAAAATGAAAGTGCATTCCTGCTTCTAAGTTGATTGTTTAAGTGTGTCAATTTACTAGAAGTACAAACTGATTCAAAACGATGGCGCATGGATGAACTTGTTGAGTTGGCAAAAATAACTTCTTTGTGCCTTACTGAGATAGGAAAAATAGTCGTGCGTCGCTTGCGGATTGCTGTGAATTCCTTTAAAATGCTCCGATCGCCGCGATTCCTTCAGACTCGAAGAATGAAGATAATTGTACACAATAGTCCGGCAGCCAGAACGAGTTTCTTTCTGCAGGGAACGAGGTCGAAAGTGAGACTTTCACAGAATGATGTACACCCTATGCCAACTACGAATCCGCGCGTCTGCCGAGTTTTAGTTAGTTCATCTTCTTGTAAGAAAAGATCAAAGAAAAACACAATGGGACGCAGATTGCAGTTTGTGGCAAAAATATAAATTTACTATGTTTTCTCTGATCAACTGCAAAGTACTAAGTCTAGAGCCATAATTTCCAGCATGATATGTCTTAAAGTCACTTCCCACCATGTGTTTGTGCCATTATCATGCTTTTGATCGGCGATGAATGAGGTTCAATGTGGATAAAATGGGTCAACATGTTGGTGTTTGCCGACAGTCGGAGGCTTGCCACATTTGAATGTATGTAGTTTCATAGATAGATGTTCATAAGCATGATACGAAATGCCATGAAGACATTCCATGTCAAAAATGATGGCTATAGTATTAGCATTTTTCAGTTGTTCGGAGAAAGCATTCGAAAATTTCATTTTCGCCAAAAAAGCAATCGGCGCCTCACTGGATTTACACTTACTTTCATGAGATCCTCTTTGACAAGAAGAGGAACTACCTATATGTAGAACTCGGCTGACGCGCAGATTCATAGTAGACATAGGGTGTACACTGTACATCATTCTCTGAAGGTCTCTTTTTCGGCCTCGTTCCCTGCAGAAATTCGATGTGGCTGCCGTACTGCAAGTTTTGTCGATCAAGTTAGTCCTTCCGATCATTATTAAAAAGAGAGCAGTCGCACGAAAAAGTGTTCACAAGCTTCTCTGTTTGTTATCGTCTGCGTCTTGTTACTTTGTGATCCAGCTACTAACTATCATTGAAACTTAGCACAAATTGGCTTGTTCAGTGTTGAAATTGCTGCTCATTGTTCGATAGCTATGGTATTGTGTCTCCAGACTGTACCATTAGCATTACATGTTAAGATGCTTCCCTTCTAGACAAGCAGAAGAAGTGACGACCTGTCTGGTTCTGCAGTTGGATTGCAAGGGTTATTTGAAAAATTTGGCTACTTTCTTGCGGTAACAATTGACTGACTTGGTGTTCAAGATGTTAATGAAGAAGATCCTGCAATATCGTGGTGTCCACTAGCGCAATCTCTCATATTGAATTAATAAGAAATAAAACGCAAAAAGTAGTGGTAGGCAGATTAGCTGATTCTTATGCCTACCCACACCGAGGGGGGGCGATTAAGATCCCTGTGGACCACTTAGAAAAAAAGTCGCTTGACCTGCGTTTTTGTGGCATTTAGTTTAGGCGTGTTCTGATTTATATCTAAATATTGTCGGATTTGGCCAACTTGAAATTCAAGTTTATGACTTTTTTGAAAAGTACTGTTTTTGAAGGTCTGAATTTTGCCTCTTTTCCAGATAATTGCAATTGCTTTCAACAAAGCGCCGAGATTTCCAATATGAGTATAGACGAGTTATTAAGTGTGTCTATAAGTCTGTGAATCATATGATGATCATCTATTAGACCATAGACATCGAAGTATCCGAAATTCAAATATTGTGGATATACTACTTCATGAAATATCTAGTAGCAGCAAACTGTGAAGTTTCCTAACCATTTGAATTCTTTGAGCTTCTGTAAGTCGTCATTCGTTTAATAAATTAATCTCTTTTTGAACTTATAAGTGACTTTTCTGTACATTCAACCATTTTGGCATCGTAAACAACAATGATAAAGGTACTTTGTAGCCGAAGATGGGTTAGATAGTTGAATTATCTTGCTCATCATGAAGATGAGCGAGTCAGTTCGAATGAGTGCCTCTATTGGAATGTTCATACACGAAATAGGCTTTCCATCATTGCAGAAAGCCCAAAACACAGATATCCACGTAATATTCATTGAAACCGCGCACAATTTGGCGTGCTCAATGTTGAATTGGCCACTCATTGCTCGATAGTCATGGTTTTATGTCAAGAGATTGTGCCACTTCAGTACATGTTACAATGCTACCCAATGGATACTCAATAAATAGTACTTGGAGATGTGCGTGGGCTTCCTGCAGTGATAGAAAATGAAATTCCTACCCCTCTATTTACTATGTGTTAAAACGTGAATTTAATGTTATTTGGAGCTAGAACTTTACTTTAGAAGTGAAAGAGGGAGGCCGAATCGCTCCCGGTGATGTCGATGCGATTGAGAGCCCAGTATATTTAGGGTAAATGCTCTGATTGCTGAATGCAATACATATTATACAAGCACATGTGCAAGATATGCATGGATTACTCAAATTGTTGTCTTCATCGACAATTTATTATACAGTGAGATGCTTCTCCTCAACTGGAGTTCCTGATAAAATGGAGTGATAAATTTCCGACCAATGTCAGCTGTATTCTAATCAATGACCAGTAAGGGAACATTTTGATAGCTGCATTCTGTAAGATTGTTAATT
Source organism: Prostheceraeus crozeri (assembly GCA_907163375.1). Classification (NCBI taxonomy): domain Eukaryota; kingdom Metazoa; phylum Platyhelminthes; order Polycladida; family Euryleptidae; genus Prostheceraeus; species Prostheceraeus crozeri. The sequence continues at coordinate 518,653 of CAJQUW010015462.1, forward strand.
TGTTGAATGTTACGGTTTTTTATGTACATCTGTTAGTTAATTCCGTTAACACTACGGCTAGACAAAAATGCCAAATCAGTCGCATACTAAAATACTCATTTTACACTTGCACCTATACTCGCTGTGTTGACATCATATAATGCGGAAATTTGAGATGTGATTAGTTTGACAAAACGATGACCAATTATTATCTCTCACCTTAGATTCAGATTTTCTTTAGTTTTTAATGTATGTAAGCTTATTTAATTTTATTCGATAGCAAATTCTTGTGTACTTTAAAGTAAACCCTTTTCTATGGCATTGGGAATCATTTATCTGTGGTAGGGTGAAATCAGTCACGTGAATATCGCATGAATCCTTTCATGACCTTAGCGTCTGTGACGATGATGTCAAATTACCAGGAAATCAGTTTTGTCGTTCAACTGAAGAGTTATTTCTGCACATGATTCCATAGCTTCTGCTATTTTATTCACGTGATTGTTCATCTGGAACGAAGTGCACAACAGAAATTATTTTTCAGTGAAACTGCGTTATAAGAGAAAGTCGCAATCATATCTATAGCCACAAGAGTTCTGCAAATGAGCTGAAGATACATACATTGGATGCTAAACAGTGAATGTCATTTCTCTTTAGATAAATCAGGCTCTTGATAGCGTGCTCAATTTCGGTTGTCGCAGTTGGCTAGGGTAGAGAGGGTAACTTATTTAGTGGAGCTGTGATCATCGTAAGGTGAGGTGAGGCTTCAACAGGTCTTTGCTTCTGGTTAGAGTTGAGTCTTCGTGTTGGTCTCCGTGGCACAGCGGTTAAGGGTTTGACCTAGTGATCTTTAGGTACAGAGGTCGAGCCCCGAGGAAGTCGTCAGAAAGGGCATCAGGACTAAAAGATCTCAACACTCTAGATTAAAGTCTGACTCTGTCAGCACCGTCCAAGCCCCCAGTATGGGTAAGCAATGACGTTAAAATATCATTCATTCATTTATTACATTTGAAGCTGTTGCCTGATTGCTAGTTATGTCATTATTCATTGAGACACAGGATCACTTGATGAAATTAAATTAAGATGAAACATGATTAGATGCAGTAGGATAAATTGAGTTACATGGAATTGGATTTACTAACTGATCTTGCAGTAAGTGCTCTTTGCATTACCAGTCATCGCTTCATTTAATTATTTATCAGACTGTGATAGTCTATTAATAATGCGTAGGATCAACATGAATCGTCTCTACGGATAATAACCGACGAAGTTAACATTGTGTTGCAATGACATTGCTTTTGTGAAGATACAGCTCGAATGATTTAAGTGACATTATTTCAATCTCCTTATATACAAATTTTACAATTCGAATTATTAAGCGAAATCGTTACTTGATTGATTTAGCATTATACGGATATTCAGCATAATTTGACTATACAACAACATTCTTTAGTCAAAAGGAAATACAAGGTATGCCGTTTTCACTATATAGTTAAACTTTGAGCGCATAAGCGCGAATTTAAATGTTTGTCCCTTAGCTCGACTTCCGTCAACCAGGAGAGCAAGCAGGGTTCAGGTCAGGGTTTCTACCAATGACCATCTTCAAGTCATCAACCAATTGCAAGAGAAGGCGACGGAATACAACATTCCCCTCTGTTTCGCGTTTGTCGACTAAGAGAAAGCCTTCGAGAGCATCGAGTTCGGACCCCTATTTACAGCACTGATGGATCACAGAGTTGAAGATGCTTACCTTGACATTCTGAAAAAAAACTCTACGACGAAGCAACTGCCTCCCTACGACTCCACACGAACAGCAGAAAGTTCAACCAAGTCGAGGTGCCAGACAGGGTGATAATATGTCCCCAGACTCTTCACCTCATGCCTGCAAGATGCAGTAATCAATGTGATCAGCTGGGAGGGCAAAGGTATCAATATCAATAGAGAGTTTGTCTCACCTCATATTCGCTGACGACATAGTCAGGCCAGTTCCACAGAGCAGTTGCAAACGATGCTTCGGGATATCAACGACAATAGCCAGACAGTCGGACTAAAGATGAATATTGCCAAGACAAAGATCATGTGTAACAATTCCGTACGGAAGACCGACGTCGTTATCGATGGAAAGAAGATCGAAGAAGTCAAAGAATATGTATACCTTGGCCAGATGCAGACTGGAGATCACAATCAGTTGATGGAATTGTGGCGAAGGATCACTCTTGGGTGGAATGCCTTTCGGAAGCTTGGCGATGTCATGCGAGAGATAAGAAAGTTCCATGAAATTAAAGAGAAAAGCTTTCAATGAATGTATTCTTCCTGCTATGACATATGGCAGCGAAACATGGTCGCTAAATGATACACAATTGGAGAAGCTCGTCACAACTCAACGGAAAATGGAGCATATAATGATGGCTATTACACTTCGTGACAGGAAGAGAGCCAGTTGGATCCGTCAGCAGACAGGGGTCACGGACATCATCCAGCGTATTCGGGAGAGTAAAAATCGATGGGCAGGACATGTGGCGCGACGAAATGACAACTGATGGACAACACGGGTTACAGAATGGACTGCGCGCAACTACAAAAAATCTCGTGGACGACCAAAATCAAGATGGTGCGACGATCTAGAACGCAACATCGGACGCACATCGAGCTGCATGGCTAATGGTAAAGTTTTGTGGACGCTGAAGAGAGAGGGGTTCCTCCTAAGGGAGAGAGAAATACCCTGATGATGATCCCTTAGCTTGTGAAAATGATGCACATTAGTAAACATTTTTTACTGTCTATTTGTAATTGTGTACTTCTTTTGTAAAGTGCTCCACAAGCAATTGTTTGCACTGCAGCACTATAATCCTGACAATAGATAAATTAGCACAAAATTAGTCAGTTACATTTATCTATCTCCTCTGTGATATTTACTGTATCTATGATAATTATATTTTGGTAGTAATTGTGGTGTCCTTGGTACAGTGGCTGAGTTCTTAACCTTGCGATCTTTTTGTCGAGCGATAGATCCCCGAAGGTGTTACTGGAAGTTCTGGTTAAAAGTGCTCTGAAATGATAAGCAAGCTTGCATGCAAGTCTGACTATCTGCACTGTCCAAGTCCCCAGTAGGGAGAAGTGACGTTAAAGCCTCATTTTATAGATAATCCCTCTAACTAATGTACAGGGTGGGCCAGAAGTGAATACGTTTCAAATAATCACGAAATCTTTCTTACTTGAAGAGCCATGAAATTGGAAAGTGGTCGCCCGAATGCGAGAGGAAGGACGTGTAGCATTGACCATGTTGTAGTGGTGACAGAAAGCAATCCAAAAACATCAACAAGAAGACTTAGCAATGTATCCAATGTAGACCAATGTATCTAATGTAGACTTAGCACGTATCCAATTTTAAAGATTTTTCCCTCAAAACTTTTAAGCAAAGATTTGTTTGATATTCATCATAGGAAAATGTCCGATTCGGGCTGAATGTTGTAATGGATTCATGGATCTCCATGGATGAAGCTGGTTTTCTCGAATAAATATGAAGATAAGCCGCATCAAATGTTTAGATGAGAATCTTCACTATGAGCACACTAGCCTCTTAGAATTTTGATATAGTCACCGTTGTATAGAAGAAATATTTAATTAGCTTAACTTTTGTTTGAAGCTCATAGGGACTTCTATCATCTCCTGTCGCTGGAAAATTCTATTTCTCTATAACTTGTGAGCCAAGAATTCGTCCAATAATTCATTTACAGCAATATACCCCCTCCCCACCCAAAATAGCGGTACGGGAATTTATCAATTCATGAATTCACAATTCAGGGACAGATGGGTTGGCAAGTTCGGTCCAGTGACTAGGCCAGCAAGGAATCCTATTCCTGACATTTTGCTATAGGTTGTGATGAAAAGGACGATTCATTCTGAGAGGTCACAAAGAAAACGAGAAATACAAGAAGCTGTCAGACAATTTTTTGAAGTATTTAATAGTGACAGAACACTTTTTCAAGGAATCCAAGATTGCCTATTCTAAACACTCGCTGTTCATAGACATAAAATGGGCTGTAAGCAATTACATATGATACATAGGACTTGGCGTGTGAAAGCATCGATTATAGATATTGCAAATAGAGAAATATTTGAAACGTAGTCACTTCTGGCCCACCCTGTAGTTAGCTGGAAATACGATGTGATAGTGCCAATACACACTGGACGGAGCAACATACTTATCGAGATTTAGTCTGTAATTAGTTGACATCCGTTGATCATGAGAGATGCGTCCAATATGCACCAGCTTTGTACATTGGATATAAGACAACCGCTTTATCTAGATGACATCCAACTTCGGTAAATGAGAGTAGAATCAAGTCTCAGCAGATGTGATTTTTTTCTCTCACATGTGACACTAGGAATCCATCCTTCAACCTCAAAATATAGCTCGGTTCATGCAACTTTTAACACCTTGTACGTTCTTGGCGCTGTTAGACGGAGTAGCTCTTCTTTGGATTATGCTGTAGGGCAATGGACGCTTGGTATATGAATTGTTTTGTCTTGTCTGCCATCTCGTCAGCTGCTGCGTGAAATGATCTCATGGTTTTCTAGCATTCTACCCTTTTTTATTACCACGGACCTTTCTGTTGAGATTTCAGGTAAAAGCTACGGAGAAATCGTCGAATGAATAGTCACAAGCCATACAGACTATTAAAATAAATCAAATTATGCAACATGCGTAGACCGAACAGTCTCACGTAGTAAAATCGATGCTTGCATCGCTAGGCCTTTCACTTGCACTGAGCAAGCATCTTCCGGGGTCTGCAAAGTCTTTTTCAATCAGAACTGACCACGATCAATGAAACACAGGTTGTATCTAGCAAGATCCATCACACTTGACGCTAAATAACACTAACTCTGAAAGTATCCAGACTGCACGAAATTTTGCATGCAGATAATAGATATAGTCATGTAAGCATCTGAAATTTTGTGGTGACCGATTAAGTGCTACATGTTTGAAAACCTGAAGACGTTCCTCTATTTTCACATCCATGGGGAGCGAGACGGCTTACCCATACGTATCAAATCTAGTCACACACATGAAACGGGAAATAAGAAATCAAATTTTGCAAACAACATATAACTATATTTAATTTTTTAACAAAAACAGTAGCATCACGAAGCAAGTAATAATAAGATGACACAAAAGCTATCACGAGGTAAAAAATTTTGCAAAATGCTTGAAGAAACAGCTGAAGAAACCAAACATACTGTAGCATTTGAAGCTGAAACCATTGCCATGCATTTATCGAGGACTTTGGACATAAATAAATTTGTTTTGATTTACGATTTATGCAATATGAATCGATTTGCTCATTGAATGCATGATAAATGTCTGAATTGTGATGATATAAACCAGCCAGCTGAAAATTTCTCAATAATAAATAATGCTCACATTATGTTAATTATTGATTAATTATTAATTTAATTACTTAGTATTAATTCTAATATTTTCGATTTGATCAAGCATTATTAACATCAAAATGTCAATTTTTATAGTGATTTCGTGTATCATATAAAGCCAATGACTCCAATGCTGTGGTCGAATATCATGTCAAACTTAAAATTTTCTCTAATTATTTCCTTGTCTGGTATTAAAGTTGGAAATATGAGAGTTCTTCGGAATCAAGTAAATTTGTCATCAATGAAGAAATGCTTTTCAGGTAATTGATTCTTTGCAGCTCTAAGAACTATTTTATAGAACTAAAAATGTGATATGATTGTGGAAAACCTATTGCTCATATTAAAAAAAACTTATTGTTACATATTGCTCATAAGCAGCATACTAAAGAGCTTTTTCAATAGTTGCATTACGTTCCTACATTAAAATGTATTCGCACATAACTACTATTAGCCAATCATAGTTGATCACGTCATTCCGAATCCTTCATCACAAATTATGCGGTTCAATTTTATTGCATTGTTGGTTATTGTTAAAGATGATTATTGTCAAAATGAAGGTGTTTTGCAAAGTGACAATGTCTTCTAATTTTTAGTTTTTGTCAACGCATTTTGTGACCAATTGCTTGTTAGGCAGAAAAGATCGCTTTGAGTTTTATATTCAAGTGTCTTCTGCTAGATTTGCTTCATTTTATACTCTGTACATTTCGGGAAATATCATTTTGATTTGTTGGATCGTTGTTTATTGTTTATTCGACCACTGTTCCTTTTCTTTTTGTTGAAGAATAAGTCAGTTCGACATCTTTCCTCAAGCCTTTAAAACATGTATTTGATGTTTTTTTCTCTCTTTGTTGTTCTTGAACTTCAAACATTTCACAAATCTCGAAAGCAGCATTTGAGGCTTTCATACCGAAAATTTGTGCATTTGATAATACGTACTGTTTATAATAGTATAATAATAATGCATCGTATTCCAGTTCCACAAGTTTAATTTGAATTAACTCAATCAGTGAGGTGACTCGAAATTTTTGATCTCCATCATTGAAAGATCAACTTATCGCATTTTGTTATTGAAGCCAGCTTGTTTTTGCAATACCATTTCATTAAAATGTCATTATATTTTGCAATTTCGGTTTCGATTCTATATACATGTATTTTTATCAACGAAAGGTTTTCATTATTATCGCACGGCATGAATTTCAGTAGAGAAACATCATTTATAATGAAATGTATATTTCTTTACTATCAAATTTCTACTATCCATAGTGGACATTAATTTGATGTAATTCCCTGGCCGGGAAACTGTTTTGTACCTTTTCTGCCTTTTTTACGATTCCATCCGTTTATAACGTGCCTATTGAGTATTTGTTTGTACATCATGAATATTTATTCCTTAACAGGCCTTCTTCGTGAGATCAAGGAAAGGATCAATATTCCTGTGTTTGTAATGATACGGCCACGACCGGGGGATTTTTGCTACGACAAAAATGACTTGCAAGTGATGTTGAAGGATGTAGAAAGTTTAAGGGAATTAGCAGATGGATTTGTCTTCGGCATTTTGAACAGGTAAGTGTTGAGTGAAAATAATTTTGATCACGAAAATGACCGAGACTATACTAGGATAGTCTTCATGGATGGCCTTGTTGAATGAAATTCACCATCAGAAATCATGAGATACATGTATATTGAAAAAGATGTTCATTTTTTACCCTTATGAAAATAGTACCCCACGGCCAAAGAGTTGGTGATGAAGCATTTTTGTCGTATCAATAGTTGGTCTAATGAAGAGCATTGAGTATGACAGTGTCAATGAAGGTAGGTGTAAAATGTGATATCTTAAGGCCATGTTACTGTTACATGCTTAGTAGTGATGTAGAAGTAAAATCAGTGAGGAGATATAATTATAACGACTGAAGATTTTTATCAGATTTCGAGGTCAAGGGTCATTGCTAGGAGTGCTTGGGCTCAACTCACCAAGAACTCCAATGTAATCCATGAAGCACAAATACAGTACAATGCACGCAGCTTTTTTCAACCACATCCTTGGCCGAGCGCGCTGCTCAACACCGAACCTGAGCAGAGTGGAGCGCACCATTATTGCCACCCTGACCACTTCCGCAACAACCGAACGTGCACTTTCAACACTGCTGTTTTTTATAAAAACAACTACAAGACATGATGTTCTCTTAGCTTAGACCAGAGTAATGAGCAGATTTTTTTTGTAGAACGACCTTAGTTGTATAGCATTTTGATAAGAATCACTGAATTTTAATCCAAATCGAGTTATGTTGCTGTAATTTCTTCAGTCTAATACTCTAGCTAACTTTTGTTTTATGCTCGTATATTGAATTACATGTTTTAGATAAATGTTATATACGACTTCATGTTCGACGTAGACGGTTTGAAATTTTGTGTTCGTGTCGTGTCCTGTTAAAGGAGTGCAGTCGTGTTTGTGTTTCGAAAAACTTAGTGTCTTGTTCATGGTAAAGTTTTTACGACTGCATGATTCTAATCACACACTTGACAAACATTTGACGACACTGTTGCCACCATCGGGATTGTAGTTCGATATTCCCGAAACCTGGAAGTGGAGGCCGTTTTTCTTCCATTGTTGGCAGCTCGTAAACATCCTAAATTTCCTTGTAGCCGACAGAGCAAATTTCACTGAATATTTTCATAATAAAAAGGAGCATGCGTCAATCTCTGACTTTTTTAGAAGATTGATGTACAATTTTAGTGCTACCCTTCTGTGGCATTATCGTTGATATCGTGATATTATCGCCACCATCGTTTAAGTGCTGTTGTCATGCAACAACGGCTGTCCACAGTATTATATTGTTTTCAATGTGCATGTCCGTTCTGGTCATTTAATACCATGCAGTGTCGGATTTCTGTGGCCCAAATCGTGAGGAATTAGGGATTAGTAACATTATAGAAAATCCATGTTATTTTATTTCCACATCTCAATCAGTAGTAATACATTATTGATGGGAAATTACCATAAAAGTACAAGCATTTCAACAAGAGATGACACAAAGCTTTATTTGATGAAAATTTGCAATCTTCTGCTTAATTTTCAGCTGCATATTTTGTTTATGAGTCATTCCAACATGTCTTTCAGTGCCGGGGAAATCGACATAGAGTCGTGTCGAATGTTGGCAACTGAATGTTTGGGAAAGCCGATAACGATCCATAGAGGTTAGTAAATAAAAGTAAGACAAAAATTATTACGGTCTGCTTTTTATTTAATCGAATGTCTTCAGTTCATATGGCGTTTACTTGTTAACGTCTGCCAAGGAGCGATTATTATTGATAAAACAAATATTTACACTTAGTACACAAACCTTTTGCCGTCGGCTGGTCACTATGATGCTGACGGCGATGCGTTGGTGCATTATCTACAAATATTTCTTTTACCAATGCCAACACTCCGTTGCAGAATCAATTGCTGTTTTTTACACATGCAACTTTCAACCGATAGCTTTAATTATTGATAAATTGTATGATTTTGTTTGTTCCATTAAGTTCTATTATGTTTTCAACTACTGTGCGTGTTCCTTTTTTATTGTGTTCCCCAGGTATTCATTATTGGGGTTTGCGAAAATGCGCGTGAACCATTAACAGATACAACTTGTAGACAAGAATAGTTTTTAGAAATGCTGCTGCGGTATCTCTTACAATAAAAGTCGTCCTCATTCAAAACGTGATTTATGCGTCGATGACAATTTTAAATCAGATAAAGAGTATGACGCTGTTATTATGCGACTTCTTTTGTCATAATATAGACTGCACTATTAAAAATTTCAAAAGAAATAATGTTCTCTCCATCTGATTTTACGACAGTTTATTCATGAGAGAAGTAAGTTGCAGACAAATAAAATGCCCGAATCGTATCATCTCTCAGGACTGTCCCAAGGGTCCTCGGACAGTCCAGAGAGACTGAACGCGTCGAGCATTTTATTGGTTTGCAATTTATCTTGTGAATAAAACGTCGTAAAACCAGAAATGGAGAGAACCCTTTTTTCTTTTGAAATTCTAAATGTGACGAACCTCCCGATTCGAAGAGACTTGAAGATACAGACCAGAGATCGCAATTTTCCGTTTTTTACGAAATTAGTCCAATGCAAATATTTCAAATTTATGCATTCAAGCCCCGGGTTTTCGCAAATAGTTGTCTTCAAAGTGCCAGTTTGTTATACCGCTCTTGCTTACTGATTTTTGAAGTTATTTCATATTGCTTTATTTAGATGTGTTGAATGATGCAAAACTATTTGTAGTAAAATCTTAGTAAGCTATTGGAGGCTATCGTTTTAATTTAGCTTATCGGTCATTTCATGGCTGCGTCCACAAGTGTTAGTGTGTCTACGCATAACCTTCAGAAAATGCAAGTTGAATGTGATTGCAACGCTATTCAAACTTTAAGAAAAATCGTTGGTGATATTCTCATGCAGCATAATTAATCCTGTCGTTTGCCAAAAAAATACGTATAGAGCAGAAAAACAGCTTCAAATGATGTGTAACACTACCAAATATGCACAAATATATTCATTAACAAGAATAATGGTAATTAAGTTAGTCCCTAAGATGTCCAGATAACACCGAAAATAAGAAACTCTACGGCTGGGGGTAAAAACATGGATTTTTCTAAGCTATTTGTGTTTATATTTCATCAAATAATATCATGCGATTCATGATTTACTCATGCTAACTGATTAATATTGACTTTGATTGCATATTGCCAGCCTCGTGAATATATTTTGTGATGATTAGATGGATTTGGATAATCACTTGATTGTGCAATGTTGTGCAATGCAGTATTGTAAAGCGCAATAACCCGCATGTTTCATTTTTCTTAATTAAATAAGGTTCCTAATATCAATTCAAAGACTGAATTATCAAAGTGACAAGGGGAGCATTTTCAGAACTACATTTCAAAACTGTTTTGAAACTCCTGGTTTTTAATTTTTTTTAATCAAGCATTGTACATACTGTGATTCAAAAGATAGTTCGAAAACTGTGCTTGTAAACCCTCATTACACTGTTTAAAAACAGTTTCAGTCTAGCACTGTGTACATGACCTGCAATGCCCTATTTTCAAATCTCTTTAGAACCGTCTTTTGAAGCACATGCATGGTTGAAATTGCTCCATGTTTTCAAACTCTAATTTAGATCCAAGCAATTGAATAATGTGATATAGTTGTCGATAGGCGCCTTGATATTGTGTTCACAGCAATGTCAGATATATGACCATATTTGCCAGACATATGAGCTTTAAGTTGAGTTTCACTTTTAATTCAAAGTCAATGTCATTTCACTTCAATTGAATTATTAATTAGATTAAACATAAGATAGTCAATATTTGAAATTTTACTGGTCAACCAGTTAATCGAAAATTTTTGGTCTCTGATTGTTGCACTTTCATTTACATTGCTATTCTGCATTAATTTCAGCTGTGGATGCTAGTCGATGTCCTGTGTCAGCAGTGAAGACCATTGTTTCGGAGCTGAGTGATAGTGTGAGCAGGATTCTTTCCAGTGGTGGAAAAAGAACAGCCACTGATGGTGTTTCAACTCTGCATGAGATGGTAGCAATAGTGAGTTATTGAAGCTTTATAAAATTATAGATCTCTACGGTTTGGAATGTCAGCAATCCTTATTTCATGTACTCAAATCTTCATTCATGAAAAATAAGTCAAAACATTGGATTTTTTGGGTTTTGGCCATCGGTCGACCGAAAATGTATTAAAACAAGCTTTTTACAACTTGCTGTGCAACGCTTCGGCTGACGCAATAAAAATGGATGTCTACTGGACACATGCATTCAGAGAGGGATTTCGTGATTCGATTTCAAAAAGTTCCAACTGCCTACGATCAGTGAGGTTAGTTACATTTTTGTGAAGGATCATCAAAGATATCATGGATATGTCTGCGTTAGTTCTATGATAATTAACAATGTGTTGATAAAACAATGAAGATTCTATCGTTAAATGTTCACGAAGCCGGAAACGAATAGTTCTCATTGTTTCACCAATGTAGGTGGCCTGCGAGCACGAAGGACAAATGCGATAGCGAAGAAAGTACACGCAACCTTTCCAAGTACAGCTCACTCGCCCATTCCCGCAACCACAGTAGACGCAACTGACTTTATTGCAGTCATTTTCGTCCTTAGCACATAAAATTCGATGCAAGGGTCGAGCGGTGAAGTTGACAGCCAGATATCTATGAAGACCTGTACGTTTTAAGCATTTTCGGTCGAGAAAAGTTGATTTTTCTGATTTATATTTAAAACATTGGATGTTTAAACCAGTAAACTACTGCAGACGTTCTTTTAAATGCACGAATCATTCTATGAAACAGCTTTTTTGTAGAAGGAGCTCTTATTGCAGATGATGATAACGATCACAATCATCATAACTATCATTGTATATCACATGTCACCTGCAGTTGAAAAAAATCACTTCCAACAATTGTAGAAAGTTAGGAATATACATGCAGAATGCAGTTGATATACATCTGAGGCGAGTGCACAGAAACACTTAGGCTACCAAATCTGTAGCAATATCATTTACCCATTGAAATTTGCGTGTCACTAAAAACTCATTATTTAACGCTGTTTCTGTACGGTCGCCCCAGGCATTTTCGAAAGGCGCATGCCGAGACTTTGGATGATCACATCTGTTAACATCCCCTGAAATGCCTTCTCGGTTGATTCTTGATTTGAATACATAAAATATCGCCGTCATTTTGATGGAATTATATTTGATAGACTGCTGAGCCCTGTTCTGTCTTTGCTTTGGTGATTTTTCTTTTGTCATTCTGATTTTCCGTCCCTTTTTATCTTATTTACACTTTATTTTTCTGTATCTTATTTTGCAATGTGAGTTACGTGCCCTCTGCCTTCTGTAAATATATTTGTTATTGCTTCGTTTCTACCTGCATGACGTCATGTCAGTGGCTTATAGATCTCTGTGTCTCTATTGATAAATTATTCGTTGTGTTTGTGACATTCTGTGAATCTCTGTTCTGTCTTTGTCATTACGGCCGCACTCCTGATGAAGAGAGCCCGCGAAAGCGCTCAGGAGTCTACCCAATAAAATTCCATCATGACGGTGATATTTTGTGTATTCAAATTGATTGGACCAACCTCATGCTTCAATGATTCTTGATTGTTGTAATAACTTGTCATTGCATCTGAGCTCATCTCATTCTAACATTCCACGGCGGAACGCTTGATTTTCAGACTTTTGTCAATGTAACTCACGTCTAATCACGTGGGAAGAAAAGCTATTGGTCAAAAGTGAAGCAAAATTGAATACATTTTATTGAGACGGACTTTCGAAATCTTGCGTCTTCTGCGGTTGGTGTTACAAAGCTCGAAGTTAGGCTACTGCATCACATTTCATTTATAGAGCTCTCAATGACTAGATCTGACGATGACTAAGGCAGCATACTAATCCTAGAGTTAGGAAAGGCTGTTGGTTTGTTATCCGATGGAGTACTATCAAGTCTAAGAGTACATCCAGATATCAGTAATCTAAGGTAATTTGTCTCATCATTTGATTCCCTTTTTGGTCATGTGCCTTTAATCTTAACGAATTCACCAACTTTCTCATTTAACCCATCAATTCTCATTCCTTTCGTTCAACAGGCCGCTCACACTAAAATACGGATAATGGCAGGAAGTGGTGTGCGTTCAGAATCAGTACCAATCTTAATGCGCGATGCAGAAGTCCGTAGTTTACATGGATCTGCTTCAGTGGTGATCAGTGGTCAGAGGTGGGGTGAAGCAGGCATACCTCATGAACGGAGAATAACTGGGGAGCAACAAGTTCGAGCACTTCGTCATGCAATTCAGGAGTTTGCAGAGCATTGATTGATGGAGAATTTTCCAGACTTATTTGGTGCTATCAATATATGATGATTAATGAGTAATGGAATGCATTTTCTTGTTACCTTCATGTACATGATCGTTCTTTTGTCAGAAGTTGGTTTTATATAATAACTTAAGATGATATTTTGTATTGTACGAATATTAACATTGAATAGATAGAACAGCAATTTAGTCGGACGAGTAAAGTTGATTGTCAACTGTTGGAAAGATAATTCACATGCTTCGTTGCATGGGAATGGTGCAGAGATGTAATTCCTGTTTGCAGGGTGTTCGCGGTCCGGAAGCATGTGAATTCCATCGACCCACATTTCTGATACTTTGCTGGTCCACTCCTTCTGATCCATACTTCGCACGTTCCCAAGCAGTCACAGACGTCTTGTGTGCGGCTGTGAACGAGGAAAGTCTCATAGCCCGTCTCAGTTGTCTTCTAGACCTTGTTGTTTGTACCGGGCTTTCGACTTACTATTCTTATCAGCAGGGTCCACACGTCAGACTCCTAAATCGTTTTTGCTTGAAAGTTCGAGAATTCAAAAAGGCTAAAAAGCATTCCGTCTTCGGAATACAATTTCGAATCACTGTTTCAACTGGATGATCATTTTCTAGTCTCATTTGATCGCATATGTATTTACTTGATATTTTTTCATTACTGCGGGTATTTGAAAAATAATATGTGAATGTATTTAGTGCACTGAGACATCAGGAAGGCAATTCACCTTACTCCTCTACATTAGTTGACACAATGAAGAACTATCTTCGTGCACCTCAGACACCTGTAGTGATGAGAGAGGCAATTTAATGATACACACGCTTAAAGATGAGCTCTTGCGTTATACGTTAGTCTGAGTGACGACAATTACGTTTTCAGTCTATCATTCATTTTCTCTCTTAATCCGGCGTCTCTTTGTCTTTCTGAATTGATAATATGGTTTCCTCTAGGGTGTAAGATTGATCATGAGGATTTTCATCCCAGCAGAATGTGCTCATGTAAAAGTGATACCTTGAGGGCGTGAAGCTGAAGTAAATATGATACCTTGAGGCTTGAAGCTGAAGTAAACATGATACCTTGAGGGCTTGAAGCTGAAGCAAACATGATGCTTTGAGGGCTTGAAGCTGAAGTAAACATGATAGCGTGAGGGCTTGAAGCTGAAGTAAGCATGATAGCGTGAGGGCTTGAAGCTGAAGTAAACATGATTGCCAAAGTCGTTACAAATTTTGATTGACTTACTAATAGTCGCGTTCGTTGATGGGACTGAATTTTCTGCCCCATTCCGATCTCTTTCCAACTGAAAAAATCCTGGCATTCCCATTGCTTTCGTATCCCGTTAAGCGAACATTTTTCCAACCTTTTTAGTCTTTTCACTGCGTGTTTTCGTAAATACGAGTATATCATCTTTTTGTTACTGTGATTTCATTTTTATGTTTTTCAGTTTGTTCTAACTTCTACTAGACTGCTGCTACGCAGAGGTGAGCGCTGTTACTTGTTAGACTGCAATTGCCAGCTGCATTAGCATTACTCCACAGTTACTTTTCTCTTTCTTAGTTCGGCAGTGCGATTTTCCGATCAACGAGCTAATTAGTTAACGGTCCAAAATTATTAGCCCTCACTAATGCGTGAGGTAATGTGAGCTAATGTGTGATAATCTAATGTAATCCACTATCATGAGAATTATGTCTTATCACTGCATCCCTCGATTATCATCTTAAAGTTTCACTTGACGATGTACTTTTGAAAAGAACGTTGCGCTTTATATTAAAGTTGTCATTTCTAGTGAACTTGCGCACTTAAACAGTCTTATTCTGTGGATAGAAATGATGTTTTGTCAGAGAGTGAAAATGATGACTAACCACATAAAGAATAGTTATTTACGTAACAAGGGCAAAGTGTCCACCTTAATTGCATTTTTCGAGATCAACATGTCGAAGGCATAGTTTGTTGATCGAGAATAATGCAATTGATATGGATATCTTTGCACGAATTGCGTGAGTAACTTTATATTATCATGAAAAATTTTCTATATTATGGGCCCTCAGACAATTAGAACTTTGCAGTTATTGTCAGAACTAGAATTATCCATTTTGTCATTGATGTAGACTGACGTCAGCTGCTGTGCCATGGCGCTACGTTAATAATTGCTCGTAATTCGCTCTAGATGAAAAGAAATCAAATTTTACACATTATATATCACATTAATGTAATGTGACAACTTACAGGATAACTGTGTTTTCGCATGTTCATTCGCCATCTTAGAAATGCAAATTTAAATGTGCGTTGCTCACTCTAAAAAATGCTACAATCTCCCCGCAGATACGCTTCGTGGGTGCGTCCATTTAATGCGCATTACGTATGTGGAAAGATATTTAAGCTAAAGAATCTGTAGCTGAAGTATGCAATGATGCACTGAATGACCCCACTTTCATTCCTCTTTAGTGGGAACAATCTTTATCTGATAATTCTGCTGATGAAACTCGACTAGATGTCTAAATGTGCGGACGATAAGGAAGATAAAATGCAGGAAGGAGAGGAATTGTCATCAACCGTGTGTAGAGGAAATTAGGTATTTGTGGGACGCCTCCACTAAATTAAAATTTGTTTATGTTATAATGATGTTATACAAAATCCAAATTAAGCTTTGTATTATTTTGACGAGGAAGATTCTGATTAGACAAAATAGATTCAAAATTTGAAAACATTTGCGTATTATTCACATTCTACAACTATTTGTGTTTAAAATGTCAATATCCTTTGCTTCACTTAAAGATCTCTATGAATTATTCTTCATTGCGGCAGAATCATTTTATTCAAGACATTTTTTTCTTATCAAATTTCTATTACGTGAATTTCAAAATATTTTACCTTAGTGCTTTTTGCGATGATGGCAGTATTAGAATGCAAATATTATGTTTATGATTATTCTGATGGAATACGCTTGGTATGATATTACCTCGCTTTCATTACAACTTACTTACTTGTTGTTTTCGATTTATGAATGGATTACATTTATCATATATAGGTACCTCATGGTCCTTTGAACCTTGAAGTGGGAGCATGTTCTTAGATTTAAATGTCAACGACCGCCACATCCTCAATAATTCAAGATTACCTTGCTTTCATATGCATGCACATTTGCATCGCTTGCATAGTAGGATTCCTTTAGAGAAACCAAATATGGCTGGAATGCAGAAACGCAGACTTGTAATCAGGGATCGCAATTTTCAGTTTTCTCCGTTTTCTTCGTTTTTTACAAAATTAGTGTAATGTAAATATTTCAAATTTATGGATTCAAACCCCAATTTTCCCGATTTTCCGTTTTTTCTTTGGGTGAATTTCGATCCCTACGTGTAATGCAATGATGCGTTTGTTTCGTTCAAATTTGAAACAAGATTCAGATTAGAGATGCATGGGACATCCGGTTCGGCTGGATAGTGGATTTTTGAAGTCCGCCACAGGGAGTTCGATGCTGTAGACCGGAGATCAAGGAAAACGCGATTATTGAAGTATTGCTAGTCAGCATGTAATTTGTTTATCATTGTTAAACATTTCATGACATGAATTCTATTAATCAATATGTTCTTTTTATTCAGTAATTCGATGTTTAATTAAGAAATGCACTCTTGCGATTTTTAATGAAAAAAGCCATAATAAAGAGGTAAATCATATTTTTCTATTATGATCGGTTTTTCGCTTTTGTACTTATATCTCACCAAACCTTCTGTTTATTTTGAAAGTTGATGTAGGTGATGATTTTTGAGATTATTATTTAATAGTTATCAGATATTTTGATTTTTGAAACTGATGAATATAATCATCAGCAAGCATTCGAAACGTGCTACTAGGAGAAGCGACAAATGATTTCCAACTACTTCTGGAGTGAAACTCTTGATAATCCTGGCTCTGAAAAGATAGTATATATGAGACATTCTCTAGCTGTTCCTATCAAAGTAACATACACACGAATGTCAGCTGAAAGTCAACAGATAATACCAATATACCCACATACAAATGTGGCATATGTATTCTCGTTTTTTTATGGCCTGTATTTCTGATTGCTTTTTTATATCATTGGATATACAGGTATAGTCTAATCAATAGGATGCATCAGTTTATTTGCTACGGAAATTCAACTGACTTGCCCAAATTTTACTCATGATTCGTGATTTCAAATCCATGGATACGCCATGGATGGATTTCGCAATCACTGCAATGCAGTTTTACGTTAGGTGATTCAAAATGAGTTACAATGTATGAATGGATAGTATTCAGCTGATAGCATGCAACATGAATTGTACGTACTCGTATTATGCATTTATGACTATGTATTATGTCTACAGCTTCATTCAATTTAAATATTTGGTGTTCAGTATGCGGCCTGAGTCCACTCCGGCGCGCATCTTATTCAAACAATGCGCTGGGGTAGTTTACTGATGTTGGTGATTCAGAACAAAGCTGTCAAGGGGGTGGTCAGCGGATGAAGTTCAGTTCGGTGGTGGTTCGAGTCTCGTAACAACCTCGAACAAGATGTGTTTTTCTATTACTGACTGTAAGCTCACTTCTTTGAAACAGCTTTTACGGCACTACTTCCCATCCCTACTTTGGGTTGGATGATATTGATATAGTTTGACTCTACCTGAAAGTGAAACGTCGTGAGACTCTAGCCCGGATGCCCTTCCTGCCGACTTCCAATGATACTTTTAGTGATCGACCTTTGGACCAAAAGATTGCTAGACCAAGTACTTCACTTAATCACTGTGCCTCGGATAGACTGTTAGGTCAGTTCTGCTGTTTCTAAATAATGTTCAGTGCGTTATTAGAAGTTTATCTAGATAACATTTTCGCCAGTATCCCCTAAGAGAAAGTTCTTGATCCTTCCTACTTTCATCCATTGCTGCTGGATTTCGCTCATCGTTCTCATCGGTCAGCATTCGTTTCAGTATCATCAATTAACATGCATTTAAGTGTAATCTCACAGGTCAAAGGAACGAAGAATTCTTATCAGCTATTCTTAGAACTGTTGATTTCCTGTAACTAAGTTAATGGACTGTGACGAATGATGAATACAATAATCTAAGTGGCATCAATAACAATTTACCTTGCCTGTGTCTGGCATGATGGCCACATTTTAATGAAAAGTCAGAAATAAATTTAAGAGTGAAATCATGTACTACTTCAGTTTCGCATTTCCTACAGGAGCAAATTCAAATATTGGCGGCAGATCTCGAAAGGCCACTATTGTCAAATGTTTTATTTTTCCAGTCCACTTTCTTCACAGAATTTACAAATTCATTCAAGTAGTCGAGCTGGTGTACTTAAGAAATGACTTGGAAGAATCAAGCATCAAAAACAGTATCTGAAACTTGGACGGAGCGATCGTACTCTGCGGCCGTTGTGTTCCATTTTCAGCTAGGAGTGCTAAATAAATTCATTAAGAGAGATAGATAGATAGATAGATTTTCTCAGCGTCAATGAAAATGAGTATAACATAAATATATCAAATTAGTCAGTAGTTGATCTTCATGTTAATAAGATAGTGATGTGAAAGAAACAAAATCTCATTGTTACATGATAAGCACTTATTTCACCACTTGCTTGCCATCACTGTAGCTGTCAAGGATATGAAGGAAACATATTCCAAATTTAAAAACAACAAAACCTGATGAGTTTATTGCAAGGTCAGTTTTTGACACTTGGAACCATCTGTATAGGCGGAGCGCTTCGTGTGTCACTTTTGAAATTAGGATGTTTCTGTCATAGCCTTGGTAGCTATCTCTGTCTTTTCTTAAAACGAGTGTGATAATAGTGAGAAATAGGCCTATGAATGTCTGGAAATTACTCAATGGAGAATTAAAACGTTCAAAAATCATGGTAAGATAACAACATGCACCTGTAATTGAGCCTACTTAATCAATCTGAGTTGATGAAGAATCTGAGATGAACTGAATTTTTTCTGACCCTTTGTAAACTTGTGCAAGTCGCAGTATGTCAAATTCATCATTAATTTGAAGATCCATAAAATCTGACAATGTCCGTCCTAATTTGTTCTCCCGATGCAGGTTTTGCTTGGTCCCACTATAAGTACTACCTGCATTTTACTAGCATTATAGGCTTCATAAGTGCAATGATTATGAACCAGGGTTGGAACCGGTCAGGAATTTTCTGACACAACCCAACCGGCAAGACGAAGTCAACCCAACCTGATGGTCGTATTTTATTAATGTAACACTTTGTTATTCAAGCAGATGCGACAAAGGGTTCTTCGGTTTGTAATTTGAATGTCTTTGACCTCGACCTTTTCGAAATTTGTGATGTCAATAATTTTTTCAGCATTTTTCCTACTGGTTTATGTGCTACATATTCTATTCATTGAATCTACTCATTTAGATATTTGGCTTGGTCATCTTTTAAAACTAAATTGTTTTGAAATTATTTGATTTTAAACATTGTTTATTAAAATAAAGTAAATAAATACAAAAAATTAAATGAGCCAAGGTGGCTTTTCTAAATTGTTTATTAAATAACGAGTGTTATCTCACATGTGTCTCTTTAATGAGTGAATAAAGTCTATTGAGACGTTACATATATATATATATATATATTTGTAGTCTACCATGTGGTAGGTCACACACATTACAACAATAGGAAAGAAAGAAACAAAGTTAAAGATAACTGCAAAGTCATTGCTTAAATGTTCGTCACAAACTTCTTCCATTTTTCTCGATCTTCACACAGACGTTTCAATTCTCCATATGAATTCACCCCGGCTTTCCACTTGAGATCGTCCAGCCACCTCGCTCGTTTTCTTCCTCTTGTTCTCTTCCCGTTGATCTTCGTTTCAAGGATTTTGGTGAGAATGCCATCGTGTCGGAGTTGGTGGCCCACATAGTTGCCTTTTCGACTCGTGATGGTGTTCAGTAGGCATCGTTTTTCATTTGCTTTCATCAAAATTTCGTCATTTGTTACTGTCAGTCCACTTGATGTTCATAATTCTTCTCCAAAACCACATCTCTGCTGCCTCCAGGTATTTGACGTCACGATGTCTGAGTGTCCAGCTCTCGCAACCGTAAAGAAGGGTGCTCCAACAGTAGGTCTTTACCATACGCTTCTTGAATTCAATGCTGTTGGATGTCGTGGTCACTTCTTGTACTTTCTTGAAATAGGACTGTTTCGCTTGAGAGATTCTTGACCTTATTTCTTTCGTACATCGTCCGTCACTTGTTAGAATTGAGCCTAAATACTTGAAATTGTCGACTTTTTCCAGAACTTCATTTCCCACTCGCAATGTGAAAGGAGAAGGCGAATTTGTTTTCGAAAATATCATAACTTTAGTTTTCTTAGTGTTGATCTTCATGCCGTACTTTTTTGCAGTGTCATTTAAGCTGTTCATTATGATTTGAAGTCCTCTGAGGCTCGAAGATAACATGGCCTGGTCGTCTGCATATCTAATCGCTGTTGTTCTTTTTCCACACAAATTGACTCCGTGATTTGCCACTTTTGAATTTACTTCGTTAGCTAAGAATTGTATATACACATTAAAGAGCATTGGTGATATGATACATCCTTGACGTACTCCACGCAGAATAGGGACTTCTCCAGTGAGATCATTACCTACTTTTATGACTGCTTTCTGATTCTGGTATAACTGTGCTATAATGTTTACTTCAGTTTCATTTATTCCAATGCTGACGAGAATGTTCCACAGGGTACTCCAATTGACTCGGTCAAACGCTTTCTCAAAATCTATCATGGCAACAAATAATGATCGATTGGCTTCGATATATATCTTTCACTTAGCGTTCTGATTGCTGTTATTGTATCTCTCGTTCCTCGTTTCGATCTGAAGCCAAACTGCTCTTCAGTAAGATGTTCTTCTATTCTGGTTGTGATTCTTCTTTCGATAATGGCAAGAAGTACTTTTGATGTATGTGAAATCAGACTGATTGTTCTATAGTTCTTGCAGTCGGTAGCACGCACAGTTTTGGGAATGGGGATCAAAATGATTTTCGTGAAATCTTCGGGCCAGATTCCAGAGTCAAGGATTTTGTTGCACATTTGAGTTATCGTTATCGTCCCAACTTGTTCAAGCCCTTTAATCAATTCAGCTGGGATCTCGTCAACTCCAGGGCTTTTTCCGACTTTCAGTCTTTTTATCGCCATCTCTACTTCGGAATTGAGAATTGAGTTAACTTCCTGTACTGCATTCTCGGAGATAGGTCTCGGACTGTAATTTGGGTCCCCATATAATTCACCAATATACTCTTCCCATCTGTTTTTCAAATCCTCAGGTTCAATCAAGTTTTCTCCAATATTTGACTTTATCATTGTTGATCTGTACGACGGTTTCCGTAGATGTTGTTTGATATTGTAGTACGCTTGGTCAGTCTTACTCTCTTTCATCAGTTGTTCAATTTCTTCACAATTTCTTGTCCACCATTCTTCCTTTGATCTTTTGGCATCACGTCTGATTTGATTGTGTAGCTCTCGGTATCGTCTCTTTGATTCATCATCTTCCTGTTTGTTGAGTGATCGTCTTTCTTCCATTTTCTTTACTATTTCATTCGTGATGTACGGCTTACGAGGAATAATTTTCCGGGTACCGATACAGGTGGTTGCACTTGAGATTACCGCTGTTTTTACGTCTTTCCATTCAAATGTGCTGTTTTGAAGCTGTCGTTCGCATTCTGATTGAAATTTCTTCTTCACTTCGATGTTCTTCAGGGCTTCGAGGTTCCATCTTGGTTCAGGAGGTTTTCTTCTCACCCTTTTCAGTATTGTTCTGCAGTCCATTACCAAAAGTGTGTGGTCGCTACCTACATCTGCTCCAGGGTATGTTCGAACATCCTTGACTGTATTTTTGAAACGCTTGCGGCAGATGATGTAGTCTATTTGATTTCTAGTTTTCCCATCTGGGCTTATCCAAGTATAAAGTCTTCTAGGGTGGTGTTCGAAGAGGGTGTTCGTAATTTTCAAGTCTAGCTCTTGACAGAATTCGAGTAACCGGGTGCCGCGATCATTTCTGACTCCTAAACTGAAATTTCCTATTTCTTCCTTGCTGTCTTCACACTGTTTTCCAACAATGGCATTAAAATCTCCAAGAATGTATAACGGCTCATTATTTTTGATTATTTTCATTAATTCCTTGATGTTTTCATACACCTCTTCTACCAATTGATCGTCGGCAGACTGGGTCGGCATATATACCTCAATAAGATTTATATTTCGGGGAGCATTTTCAATTTGAATCAACATTACTCTTTCATTTTTGCACCAATAATTTCTCACACTACGACTCCATTTCTTCGAGACAATAAAACCAACTCCGTTTATTTTCTTTCTTTCATTTCCAGAGAAGAAAACACGAGACTGATTTGTATTGAATTCGCCTGTGGCTTTGTATCTCATTTCAGATATTCCCAATATGTCGATCTTCAATCTCTCATTTCTAGTTCAACATTTGCGATCTTTTCCGGTGATGACATGGTTCTTACATTCCAGTGAGCAATACGCATGCGATTTTCCTCAGTAGCGTGTTGACGGTCCGAGTTCACCTGAGGTCCATGATACTTCCGACCGAGCGAGACATTCTTTTGAATATTCTTGACGCTGTTTCTCTGATTTCCCATTGTAAACTGCATCATGATTGGAACTTGGGAGGTGATATTGCAGTGGTTTCCCGTTGCCTACTGCAAAGTGGACTAGAGTGGACCACCATTACTCTTCCTGGTTGTTCGTCCGCCGTTGCCGCCGTTGACTCCCAGGGTCAGTCATCCAATTGGTTCTCCATTGATGGATTCGCCCTCAAGAATCCGTCTTCAAAGGATCCGCCGTTGGTCTTCGCCGTAACCCTAGCACGGGTTCTGCGATATACCCCTGATATTGATATTGGTTCCCCTGATATTGAGACGTTACTCGTTCTAAAAGAACCAATGAATAACGGATTGTGGTGAACAGATTAACCATATGTGATTGACCGTAAGCTACGTCTTTTCTCATGCAATTTTATAGAAAAAGTTGTCAGAGCAAGGACTGTGACGAAAAACCAAATTCCGGAAAACATTCGGCATTTGGATCTCGGTGTCAGTTTTGACGAGGTTGATCATGTACTTCGTTCCTTGGAGAAGAAATCCTATGGCTCAGACTTTCTGCCGCCATGGATCTTCCAAATTTTGCCTCCGGCAATTGCATGATTTATCCTCAGTGACAACAACGGCTGTGTTCCATCATCTTTGAAGCTATCTCATGTGGGTCATGTTCCGAAACACAAAGAATAAAAGAATAGTTGCGTAATTAATGACTGCAGACCTCAAGAACGCTAGTGAAACTCACCAGCGAGGATGTTGATCGCTTCATCCGAAATGACAACGCAATGGTGAGGGGATCTCTTCGAAGCGACTTGCCTATCGCGTTCACAAAGACGATCTGCGAATGAGGCTCGGCATTACACGTGCAACGTGATTGCTGACACTTTTCGATCCATGATGAGTCAGAAAAGAATGGACAAACAATGGAAGCAAATGCATGTACAATGTAGATTGCTTCAATGTAGATATACTTGTGAACGATGTTATAATCTTCTAAGTACATTAAGAACATATATATAATATTTTTATAATTAAAAGTTTTTTGGTTGACTCATTTCTTATTATAAGTAGTATATCAACCTAATACATCAGTACAATTTGTAATAATACAGCCTAATATTGTTAACATTTATTTCATAATCCATCATGCATCTATTTCTGTCGTTATTCGATATTTTCAACATTGATAAACGTTCTCTTTTTTTGGTTAACTTACTTTGGAGGATCATTATATAAAGTTCGAAATTCAAATTGATAAAAAA
Source organism: Prostheceraeus crozeri (assembly GCA_907163375.1). Classification (NCBI taxonomy): domain Eukaryota; kingdom Metazoa; phylum Platyhelminthes; order Polycladida; family Euryleptidae; genus Prostheceraeus; species Prostheceraeus crozeri. The sequence goes on from CAJQUW010015462.1 coordinate 542,784, forward strand.
ACAAAAAATGACGTCATACCAAAAATGAGCTCTATAATTTTTTTCTTATGACCCAAAATGTAATCCTTAGTTGGTGAATTATCAATTAAACATCTCTTTTGGGGGGTCGTATTTTTTGTCCCTTAACCCTCATTCCCGTCGGCCGTGATGTCTTCAATAAACATTCTTCGTGCGTCACCAGACAATAGCAATTACGTGAATGGCTATAAAGAGGAGTTCATTGGTTTCATGGGCTTATAATCCTGTAAGTGTCAGTAAAGAGTGTCAGCTAAAAGTTGCGCCTTGTTCAACCTAGCTGCCACCTTTTACTAAACATCTCGGTGGTTCATAAACTGAGTATAAGAAAGCGAGTGAGAGTGCGTGTGAGATAGAGTTAAAATGAATATGATAAGGAATGTCCAGATATACTTAGCTGATGTTGAATCGCTTCAGTGTCAATATTTGTAGAAAAGTGGACAGCATTGTCTGATATATTGGCTGATAATTGTCTCATCTTTTGGGTTCTGAACAGCCACTTTTGACTGTCCATTGTCTCATGTTGTCTGTTGCAATTGTCGGATCATTTTGGCTGATATATTGTCTAGTATTTGGCTGATTCAGTTTATAGTGTACATAGCATCAGCCCGCAAGACCGAGCAGCGTGAAGAAATGCAATCAAAGTGGACCAGCATTCGACGGCGTACAACCATCGCAAAACAGTGAAAAAAGACGTTAAACGTGGAGTGAGTAAGTGAGTGAGACCTATCTCCAAATTTCCCATCTTGTCCAAGGTATTTGAAACATTGGTTGTTTGCAGAAAGCGGTTGATTCCTACTGTGCAGACGGAAATAGGTTCCAATTATTATACTTATGTACCTGGATCAGGACGAGGTATGTTTGTCACATTAGCATCTTTGTATCTTCATATTTTGAAATTCCAGGATTCCTTCTCTGGGGCAGTGCGTGTTTGAGCCATCGACATGTCCAAGGCATTCGATAGATTAACTCATACTTCTCTTATATAGGCATGCATTGATTTTCGACTTCCCTTTGAGGTAACTGCTTGGATTGGTGAATATTATTCATCGCACTGGCAAAGAATGACTTTTGGAGGCAAATTGTCTCAATGAGAAGAAGTGACAAGTGGAGTCGACCAAGGAAGCGTGATCGTTCAGGTGCTGCAATGGATATCATTACCAAAAAGGTTATCTACCAACCCTATATTGTTATCAGATGATCATATGGTACTAAGTGCCTATTCTCTTTGTATTTTTGGCTGCTACATATCATCTGATATGAAATGAAACGCGTCCACCTTGTCAAGATAGTTTCAAAAGGACTGTTTGTAATACCACAAGCGAAGTCGATGTCCTGATTGATGTATCCGCATAGTCTTCTGGTGCTCAAACTTACCATCATAGACTTCTTGTATTCACTCTGTTGAATCATCACTGTGTTGTGTCATAACATTCCCATGTACCTACTTCTATGTCCGTGTGGGCATTCCTTATTTACATGTATTGAGTTGTCTATTGCTTTGTAATTTGAATTTTTGTATCCTGGCTAGACCAGCAGCTCTGAGCTGAGGTAATAAAGGTAACAGACGTACAACCCTGTCTCCTGTGGTCACCTAATAGAAAGATGGATAAATCATTGGCGACGAGTGTAGACTTAGTACCCGGTCTACGACCCACGCAGCCTAGTAAATACCACGAAATGCCTGGAGAACCAAATATGCCATTTAAAATACGGATTGGACTAGTGAACGATTACTTTTATCTGACTGGTATTTCAACTTGAAATACCTTGACTGATCGTCAAAAGAATATCGTTATGTTGTCACTGTTAGGTAGTGAAGGCACAAGAATGGTTGCATCGCATCCAGCTGTAATGGGACGTGACTCAATTGATCACAAAAAGTTCGTAGAAGCGTTGACTTCAGTGTTTGCACGCCCCATACCGCCAATCAGAGCATGTTTCGATTACTTTAATCGGAAACAGTCTGCTTCAGAAACTGTTAACGATTATTTACTTGCACTTCGATCCATGATACCAGATTGCGAATTTCCCTCCTCAGAGGAAGCGCGCGTACTCGCCATTATGTTCACAATTGGTTGTCACAATAAAATAACACAAGAAAAACTGCTATCGCAGCCTGTTATTGACTTGGACGAATTTTTGAGGATTGCAAATGCAGACGAAGCCTGACGATGCGCCTGCCTCATGAGGTAGTTCGACGCCCAAAGGACTTAAAGAAGGATGCACACTCGACTATGCAGCTTCAAAATGAATCACAAGTAGCGAGGAAAGCATTATTCAAGAAAGGAGAATTGGTTCGGATTCGCCTGCCAAAGATTTTGATGAAAGAGGCATTCGGGATAATATATCTGCAATTTCATTTTTCAATCCTGGGAAGTGTTCCACTTCGTAGTCGAATTGACTGAGTCTATTAAACCATCTGTTGAATTTACTTGATTGACGTGCGTTACAATGTTTTTTGAGCAGTGAGGTTAGGGCTTGGTGGTCAGTGCGAATGGTGAAACTTCTTCCAAGTAGGTATTTCTCCCATTTCTCGCATGCCCATAAGCAAGCCAAGGCTTCTTTTTCGTTTGTTGCATATCGTCTTTCTGATGGCTGCAACGAATGTGAAGCAAAGCAGATAGGCACTTCCTTGCCGTTTTGTTTCTGAGACAATATTGCACCCAAACCAACATTGCTTGCGTCGACTGTGACAAACGTCCTACAATTAGGGTTAAAAATATTGATGCATAAATTTTCTGAGAGTTGTTTTTTTAGTGTTTCAAATCATTTTTGCTGTTCCTCTTCCCATCGGAATTTATTATCTTTTCTCAGTAACTTTCTTAGAGGTTCAGTGTTTGTAGATAGGTTTTTAGAAAGTCCTGGTAATATGTGATCATCCCCAGGAACTTCCGTATTTCCTTTATGTTTTGTGGCTTAGGTATATCCAAAATTGCTTTTATGGTCAACAATCAGTTTCATTCCTAGGACATACAATTTCAACAAATGAAATAAGAATAAAAATGAATATCTGGAAATATAAAAGCTTATAACACTTGCTCATTTGGGACACCCAGGCATTGTACGAATGAAACGCAAAATTCGGGAATATTATTGGTGGCCTGGTATGGGCATCCGTATCGAAAATTTCGTCCGTTTTTGCCAAGGATGTCAAGATAGTGGTAAATCGGCGAAACGACCGAGTATTCCTGATAATAAGATACCAGTGCCTAATGAACCTTGGGAAAAGGTTGCAATTGATATCGCAGGTCCTTACTATAACGATCCCACTGGTCGGAAATTTGTCGTTTGCTTAATGGATTATTATTCGAGTTTCCAGAAATATTACTTACTGATCGGATCACTTCAAATGTTATTATAGCATGGCTCGAAACAGTATTCTCCCGGTTTGGAAATCCAGAGACTTTGGTTTCTGATAACGGACCTCAATTTATTAGTGATGAATTTATAAACTTTCTTGAGTCTCGGGATATCAAACAGATTCGTTCTGCAGTTTACACTCCTCAACAAAATGGTCTGGTAGAAGTGTTTAACAGAACCATTAAACATGGTGTGGAAGCATTCGCAAATTCAAATATATCTTGGGATACTGGCATGAATAACATCTTGACTAATTTTCGCGCTACTGCCCCTACACCCGATGGGAAAAGTCCATCGGAATTGATGTTGGGGAGGAGGATGCGCCTGCCTCATGAGGTAGTTCGACGCCCAAAGGACTTAAAGAAGGATGCACACTCGACTATGCAGCTTCAAAATCACAAGTAGCGAGGAAAGCATTATTCAAGAAAGGAGAATTGGTTCGGATTCGCCTGCCAAAGATTTTGAAAGGTCAATCGCCTTATTCGAGACCGATGAAGATTGTCCAGATGTTAGGGAGATGGTCTTTCAAGTTAGAGGATGGTCAAGTATGGAACGCGAGACGATTAAGACGCTATTATGCACAAGAGGAGACACAGGATCATGCATTTCTGGGATGGTCAATTCCAAAGCCTCAATTGAGAAGATCAACTACAACAGCCAAAGGAATTCCTCCTCAGCGATACGGGTCTTGTTCTTCGTGAGGGGTGATGATGTATCCGCATAGTCTTCTGGTGCTCAAACTTACCATCATAGACTTCTTGTATTCACTCTGTTGAATCATCACTGTGTTGTGTCATAACATTCCCATGTACCTACTTCTATGTCCGTGTGGGCATTCCTTATTTACATGTATTGAGTTGTCTATTGCTTTGTAATTTGAATTTTTGTATCCTGGCTAGACCAGCAGCTCTGAGCTGAGGTAATAAAGGTAACAGACGTACAACCCTGTCTCCTGTGGTCACCTAATAGAAAGATGGATAAATCACTGATGACTTATTTGTTAAGGCATAGTGTTCACTGATTATGTTCTTTCTTCTATATGCATATATTCAGCGTTCTGTATAACATCTAAACATGTGGTGGTCGCAGACTACAACGCTTTGAAACTGAGTGCACCGAATTATCGGCGGAGAGCTTGGGTATGTCGAGATTTCTCTCTTTTCAGCTGGAGATAAAATTTGTGAGAAGATGTTTGATAAAGTATAAGCTAATAATGACCTTAATATAACACTTCGTCAGTTCTCTTCCTCACTAACGTGTCTCTTCGAGAAACACATGCTGCCTGAAAATAACAAAATCTAAAACTGCAAGATGGGATCCTTCTTTTATCCGGTATTGCTCTTGACTCTCATGTATTGTGACATTTTTTGCATTTTCAATCATTGGTTGGATTCTGACGCGAATTTCGCGTATTACGCGAATTTGACTGGAAATACGGGAATACGCGAAATTGAGGATTTATACGCGAACGAAATTATGCACTTAGATATATTATAATATATACCGCGAGCTAATGCTCTTGTCACTAGATAACTTGATATTGATATTCTAATTCTCATTCCTAATATCAATCTTCGATAGAGTTCATGAACTGCTTTATGAACATCGCATATCATATGGAACATCGCAGTTCAAACTTAATTCAGATGGAGTTACAAACTTAATGATAAGATCTTAAATAATGCCTAGTTAGTCACAAGTATAAACTTGTGACTAACTAGGCAATATTTAAGATCTTATCATTAAGTTTGTAACTCCATCTGAATTAAGTTTGAACTGCGATGTTCCATATGATATGCGATGGATTTATTAATATTTTTACCTTTTCCAGATCCATTTTACACACGAATGTATGTTGCTTGTGAATATGCTGAGGTTAACATAAGAATTATGTTAGTACTTCTTTCTGAGAATATGATTTTCAGAAATATATCAATTGATTAGATCCCTTCCCGATGCTGGAAAATTGATGTATCCAAATTTGCTCATTGGCACAACGCCTACAACATCATCATTGGTGAAAAAGCTCGAAAAATCTTCTCAGATTTATCAGGCCCAACCAGGCAATCGCCTTCAAGATCATGAAAGCCTTTTTCATGGAAATCACAAAAAGATTGAGCGACTATTTGCCTTTCGGGAACGAGCTACTGAGGGCTTCACGATTTTTAAGTCCTCTGTACCAACAGAGTGACCATTATGAGAAATGGGTTTTTAAATTCGTCAAAGCCATCCCTAACATTTTAGGAGATAGCGACCAATCGACATTGCAAGTCGAGATTAGGCTTCATGAAAGTCTGTTAAAAAAACGCCTATGAAAACGATGTAGGAGAATTTTGGTCGAAAGTCGACAAGGTGGGAAAGACACCAACCCTCGTAAAAGTCGCCAAAGCAATTTTTATTTTACCACATGGAAACGCGGAGGTCGAATGTAATTTTTCGGGTCTATCCGATGCTATCCGATGTAATAACTAAGAAACGTCGATCGCTGGGTTCTGAAACGATAAAGGCGTTGTCCGTCAGTAAGTCTCACAGCAAAAAATTGGACAGCTCTACATTGAAAATAGATCGTCAACTCAGAGATTCATACACGGCATCGCACTCGAAATATGAAGCATGGAAGCAGGAGCAACGAAAAGAACGGGAAGAAAAATATAAACAGAAATTAGAAGAACGTCTACGAAAAGAATTGAACGAGGAAATGAACAGAAACGAAAGTATTCGAAAGCACGCGACTGAGATGGAAGACATCGCAACTTCTCTTAAGAAAAAGGAAGATGAGCAACGGCGACTAACATCTCTTGCAGAGAATGCACTGAAGCAGGCCAGAAAAGTCGAGAAAGACCTGATGGATCTTCGACAAGAAAATAATGCATTAGAAATGAAAAAAGAAGCCGCGCGCAGTAGAGCACTCGATGTGATTCTAAAAAGACATGTACACCAATTCTCAGATTCTTCTGTGCCGAGTAACAAATATTCGCGCTTCGACAAAAAAAGACTAATCTGTGTAATTCAATGGATTGCTTGCCATTATGAGTTACATAGGCGTATAAAGCAAACTTCTGTGTGTATAAAGTATAAGTATATAAAGTTATAAACTACCTATAAAGTTATAAAGTAGATGGCGCATAAGTTGAAGTCGTAAGTTTTCTTACCTAGATCGTGCATGTAAACAATAAAATACTAATTATGGAAGATCCATGATCACAATCAAGTATGGTGGGAAAAACATGCTCTATACTCGTATTCTACAATATCTTATATGTTCTTATTATATGGTTTTGTATGCTATTTTATTTTATCAAGTAAAGTTGGGTGTTTCTATTTTCCTGAAAAATTTCCTTTCCATAAGAATGAACAGAACACACCAAACAAATGACACGTGAATATTGCGAATACAAATTAAGCTAATAAAATCTCCTTGTCAATGACACCCTGAATAAGAAATTAAAAACGATAGTGGTTGTCATACGGCGCTTCGCCCGTTCTTTACAGTATGTACACGGGAATGAGAAAATTGACCTGATAGTTAGACAGATATTGCGAACAGAGATCTGACATAGAAAGCTTGGTGATGACGTCATGTAATGTGTGAAATAGTAATCTACAGTTCTTGTTTCATGACACATTAAACCAAAAAATTATGTCAAAGAATAAAATAATGGAAGGAAAAGGAAGAAAATAAGTTATAGACAAGTACTTGGAAATACAAATTCTTTTTGGACACACAGCACTGGTTTGAGCCACTTTGATGGCCACTCCTTCAGTTACATACAAATCAAACGAACGTCTGCACTTTTTTAAACATTTGAAATCGTTGATTGAGGCTGATGTTCGATGGTGGCATAACTGCAAGTGTCTGGTGATACTGGATGCTGGCGGTTTCGACGATCTTGGTCTGCTTGAACTCTTCGCTAGCCATTTTGGGATGTGATCTTTCACCCGTTCTTGAAGAGCCCTCTGCGACTTCCCTATGTAGCTTGCTCCGCAAGCGCAACTAAATTCATAGACAAGAGTGTTCTGGAAGGGAAGCGGCAAAGGATCCTTCGGTGCGACAGGAGCTAAGCGTTTGGTGTAAAATGTCAAAAACGTCTTGAGATGGAAATAAGTCTTGTTCACCACTTTAGACAACTGTTGAGCCAAAAGACTGCTTTGAGGTCCATAATACGGCATACATTCCATAATCGGCTTTTTCCGAAATGTTTCATAGGCAACTTTATTCATGTCGGTAGAATGTTTTTTGATAAACCATTTGGGATATCCATTCTTGATTAAGATATTCTCAAGATGGGCCTCTTCTTCCTGTAAAAGCTTTGGTGAGCAAAGGCGTCGTGCACGATAGTATAATGTGCGTACTAAAATATCTTTGTACATTCTAGGGAGTGTAAAGACCAGTAAATGAGTATTTTCTGTACACAGAAGTCAAATATTGGCCATCCTCGTGTATAATCCTCACATCTAGAAAACTGTCACCAGATTCACGATTAAATGTAACGTTGGGATGCATTCGATTAGCTGCATCAACAAAATTATTTGCTTCTTGATGACTCCGACAAACTACATACACGTCGTCAACATAGCGGGTGTAGAATTTCAAATTCGGGAAAGATGACAGTAGGCCTAATTGCTTTTCATGATGGCCCAGAAATATTTCAGCAAAAGACCCCGATATAGGACTTCCCATTGCCAGGCCGTCGCACTGTACGAGTATGTACTGCTTGTTGTTGAAAGCGATCTAACTATCTGGTCTAACTATCAAACTGACTAACTATCTAACAGGATGTCTAACTATCAGGTCAATTTTCTCATTCCCGTGTACATACTGTAAAGAACGGGCGAAGCGCCGTATGACAACCACTATCGTTTTTAATTTCTTAATAAAATCTCCCGTTAAAACGCAATCAGTAATTTTACAGATACGTAACCACATATCAAATCCTGTATTTCACTGTCACTGTCCATTTATACATGTTATCATTATTCAAAAGTAATCGCCATGAGACTTAGGAAATGATAAAGAAAAATTAACGTAGTCTCAAAATGCATCAGTTTATTGACAAATTTTCGTCACAGACTTCATCAGGTGCACGATGCAAATGTTCATTTGCATCGTGCACCTGATGAAGTCTGTGACGAAAATTTGTCAATAAACTGATGCATTTTGAGACTACGTTAATTTTTCTTCATCGTTAATATTATTGTTGATATCAATCTTCAGATCTACACACCTATAACATGCGGCATGTCCTTTGAAATGAACAAAAGGAATTAACTTTCTTGATTTTCCTGTTTGAATGAAGGAAGTTTGTTTACACGATAAAAAGACTGCACATACACATTAACTAAGTGAGATTACAAAATTTATATAAAATTGTTCTGTGTGTGATGCATTGACAAAGCATGAAAATCACTGAAATGCCTATCGGCGTCCTCCATAAGATGTATGTCATCTGATAGAAGACGAAATTCTCTCTATCATCTATTTTTGTTCGCTGTAAGTAGACTTGTTCCTGTAAACTTTTAGTACGTAAACTTGTGTTACCACATAAATATATACTTGCTCGTAGTGTACATAAAACAAAAGTAAACGAAATCAGTGCTGATGCGCGAAATCAGTGCTAATACGCGAAATCAGAGCCGATACGCGAAATCAGAGCCGATACGCGAAATTGGCGAAATTTCGAAATCAGACCACTGTTTTCAATGTAACTTCCAATTTTCTTCGCTATGTGGTGTGTTCTTCGCCCTTGTGAAACAATAAGGAATTGATTGATTTCTTGAATAATTGGAAGTGTGATGTAATCAGCTGTTCGATATTGCAATGCATTTTCGCAGCAATTTAAGAGCTTTTTATCAAATTAAAATGAAATGATTATTAAAAATCGACTATAAACCAAATGACCTTTCGACCCCACTTCTTAACTTTGAAGGGTTTCTGATATTGAGATGAGACTTTATTTTGCAGAGAGTGTGCTGAACAAATAATAAGTTGAAGAATTCTACAGCTCTAAATGTTGCACATATGATAAAATGTTATGTTGTTCGCGATTTAATCTATATCCTCTCAGTCACAAAATCTATATCATCCCTTCTTCATTTACATCTCATAAAATCTAACTTATCACAGACTTTGACTACAAATTATCTCACACTACTTTGAGAAACCGATTTCACAATTTCAATCAAAAATTGTTAAGTTAAGGTACTGGGAGATGGAGTTGAATAGTGATATTGACTTAATCAATTCTATCTCACATGTTGGCAGAAATGTACTTAAAACAGGAGAACTTCCTTATCATAATCAAGTGAGTACAACAGTTCTCGGAAAATTAGAGCATTATTGGATTTTGAAGAAGGGTAAATGTGCAGCAGTTTGCAACGCCCTGAGACACCCTCGGCGCCCCTGTTGTGATCTAATCGGTTGATGGTTATAGTTCTTTCGGTTTGCTGTTATAGAATGTTTGTTGCCTAACGACGTCAGTGAATTTCAGCAGATGTCACAAACACTGATGTCAAGGTTGCTGAGAATATTAAATAGTGAGAATTTTGTAACATGACATTACCTAAAATATCCGCGCCTAATTTCTAGCCATGTTTTTGGGTAACTTAGCACACGAATAAAAAAGAGAAAACATAAGTCGCTGACAAATTTTTGCCGGAACTCCGGCTTCTCACGACCATAAATGAAATTCATTTTCTACTGTCCAAGCAATCCGAACAGGTTTGAATGCATGATGAACTTTTTCATTGATTCGTGCAGGTTTATGACAGGCATTCAGCTTAGTGCTTATTACCAGATGGACATTGAACAGTGACTTATTATTCCTTCTTCTATCCTAGTTTTGGAATGCGTGTTTTGATCAGGAAATCATATATTTAAGTGATAATTGTGATGAAAATTATGTTCTAACATGTATTATGATAGTAGAATAAATAATTGCACTGTTTATATCGTCGGCATTTACTTTTCCTATTCTTTGCGTCGAATTGTCTTTAGAATTTGTGTGTATATATTGTAATTTTGATTTAATATTATGATTTTCGAATAGTGTGCATATAATGCACTAGTTCATTGTAAAATGGATAAGCCGACATATGTCGAGGCATATTCATACTGCGGTTTAATAATAATAATAATAAATTCTATATTTATAAATTCTTCTATGATAACTCACTGGCAAGTATGAGTGCGTATCTGTCTTCCTTAATTTGTTGTCAATGTACGCTACTTCAATGAATACATGCTCAGTAATGAAGTTCACCTGATTATCCGAGGTAGAAAATGTTCTTCGATGTAGACAGCACTGGCCAGAACATGTCGACGACTGATCTTATGTTTTACACAGGATATAATATCAGAATCATATCATGAACTTATAGGCAAGCTGCGAATAGAAACTTGAATTCATAAATGTCACTTTGAAGTCTTGCATTTTTCACGTGCAGTAAACAATTCAGTTATATTCCTTGTATAAGCATCTTGTTATGGGAGTATAATCGGTGTCCATGAGTGCAATACATATCTACATAAACAACTATCTATCATTACAAAAATTATAGTAATACAAACAAGGCGCTGTGGCCATGTGTTAGTGTTCGCTTTGCGTCCGGTAGACCTTGGTTGAAACATACATGTAGGTCGGGTCAAACCTAAGACTTTCATAATAGGTACACTGTGCATTCTTACTGAACACTCAGCACAAAAAGAATGAGTGTGATAAATGACGGCTTGACCACATGGAAGAAAGTGTCCATCCCTAAATGTGCTTCCGACTGTAAACAAGATTCATTTATTCATTTTCATTTAGAATACATGCACTCCCGAGCAAATGTTTTTGATCAAGATATTAAAATGCAATCACTATCGATTTAATTAACTTAAAATTGTTATTAACCTTACATTTTTTCAATACTTGTAAGTTCTGAGTTTTCATAGATATAGAAATCTGCTGAAGTTGTTCCCCCAATTTTCAAGTTGAGCACATGTTATCGATCAGAACAAGTCATGACATAAAATCAATTTTTATTGTACTATATATTGAGAATGAACTTATACAATTTATAGCAAATACATGTCTATTCTTTCATGCAATAGCAACTAATATTTACTTCTGCTGTCATTTGCCACAACAGCTGCACTTCTCCGGGGTATGGTTTCGTACAACGATGTGATGATTGAGTTAGGAATGGCCCTAAACTCCTCTTCAACAACTTGCCAAAGCTGCGATGCATTATAGCTCAGAGAATGTATTTTTTCAAACAAGCGACTTTTGATTTTCAGCTAACAACATCTGACGGGTAAATAATTTTCACAATAAATCTTGTAGATAACGTAGCCTACATGCATTTTCAATTATTGAAACTGATATTTAGTGAGTATCGAGCCGGTAATCAAATACGATACTTGTTATGTGAGTAGTAAGCAAAACTCCACTTCTGGACCGCGCAAGATGGCGGCCATCGCTGCGTCCCCCCCCCCCTCTGGCACGGCAGAGTGTCGTGGTCGGCCGCCGTGGTGCTTCGTGTCTGAGTCCCCCCCCCCTCTGGAACGACAGAGGTTGTGGTCTGTCGTGGTGTGCCGGCCGGGTGGGTCCACGTTCACAACATGTTCGCTGACGTCCCCCCCCCCTCTGCAACGACAGAGTGAGACTCGGGTGCGTTGGTCCGACCGCCTGGTTGACGTGGGCGACCGTCTAGGTTGACGTGGGCGACCGCCAGGATTAGTCTTGAGGCTATAGTGTGTGATGTTTTTGGTGTGTAGCGCCCAAACGAAGCATCGGATGAGAAAACGGAGGCCAGATTCGGAATCTACGTGAAATTTTGGGTTAGGAAGGATGTTTCCAGCGAAATCGGAGAGAAAAAATTTTCGGCTGACGTCCCCCCCCCCTGGACAGCTTGCTTCCAGTGGACGGATTTTGTCGTGCGATAGCTCGTTTGAAAGCTAAGAGTGAGACAAATTCAGTGAAAGAATCGGCTTGTTCGTATCTGCCTTCGTTTACATGTGAGACGCCATTTAAGATTTTGGGACATTGGTGAAAAACGACAGAGTTAGAATTTGGGACGTTTTGGGCTGTAGCTTCAAAACGAACTATCGGATTGGTAAACGGATGCCAGATTTGGAATCAACTTGATGTTATTGTCCAATGAGGATCATCATCCAATGAGAATCAAGCATTTCTTTATAAATAGCGAGCCTTCCACAGTGAGAATCATTCCATCGTTGAATCACACGAGTGACGGACGCACATTTTCTCTCTCTAGTTCCCTGTTCTATTATCCAACTAAAATGGTAAGTCGCTACTTCCCTCCCTCTCCTCCCTTGAACGTAAACTTAATACAATCTTTTTTCATTTTCAGGCATCTACTCCATCTGCTGCACTAGTAGGACAAAATGGCGGTCAAACGTTACAAGGTTCGCTACGGTCAGATCATCTACAACTGAGGCCAGTGGAAGAAACATCCAAGGTACATAATCCTACACCGCTACAGCGTAAATTTAAACAAGCCTTGCGTTATGATGATCATAGCGTAGTACTCCAAACGGGAATGCTCCCTTCCACGGATGTCAAGATAATGCACAATCAGTATGGGGACTACATACTGATCCCCGTGAGTCCGTACATTCGCCACCAACTTGATATTATTGAGGAGTACGTGACATTAAATATGGACATTCCTACTCCTCTTGCTCAAGAGTGGAAGGCGAGAGATGACAAGGATACTCCCTATAGAAAGATTTGGGATGGTAATCACATTTGCCTACCGGTATCACATTGGTGTACTTACTATAAGGAGGGAGATCATTCAATACCCATCAGATGTGATGAGCTCGGAGAAGGTACTTGGGATATCCTTTTCAAAGTGAATGGGCTATATTATGGTCGACACAAGGATAATAAAATAGCCTCTCTCTCCATGCATATGGAATCCATCCTATATATTCCGAAACCACCCAACGTGGACGACATAATTGATCAAATCCTTAACAGCAGTGGTACGAAGCGCAAGTCGGAGAAGAATGCTACATCAAAACGCAAATCAAAGAAGGAGAATTGCTAGTCCTTTCCTAACTCTACCCTATGACAATTCGCTTATGTGCTTTGAGTGTCGTAGACGTGGTCTTATTAGATACATTTTACTTCTTCGTTGCCATCATATCATTTGTGTATTTTGTCGTGAAAAGCATCGATGTAATTCTTCATTTTGTAATATGTTATAGAACGTTTCCTTAGATGTGTAAATTTCCGTTTTAGGCTTCTATCATCATTTTTATGGATTGTGAGGGTGAACCTGTACAGGAGCTCAGTGCTATTGCTATGAACAATTGGACATATCAGATTGTTAGTGTCTATCATCAACATGCCAACTGCGATCCCAATGTTGATCAATGGGCGAGAAAACACATTCATGGACTTAATCTGAAATATTTGCAAGACTATGGCTTTTCTTGTGAGAGTGCTCTTCTTATTGACTTTAAACGATGGTTAGCTGCTTTCAATGTTATACGCATCTTTTGTAATAATCCTGGTAAGGAGAGGAAAGTATTTCCCAATCTAATCATTGATGATATTTTGCTCCAACCTTGGGATAGTAGAGTGAATCAACATTATCATGAAGTCACAAAACGTTTTAAGGATTTGTGTGTTCCTATTTTGTCTGTTCGTTGTAGTAGCTACGTTCATAACCAATGCTTCTTTCCTCCTTACCTCAACACTGCCAAAGTCCTGTATGGTTATCATTGCTCGCTGTATGATAGTTACCAGCTGTATCTATTTTATCTCTTTCAAACCATTGATTTATAATGCATGCTTGTTACCATTATTCAATAAATGTTACTATGAGAAGAGTTGTTGTTTTCATGCAATGGATGGGTTAGATAAAGGGCGATCATGTCTTTCTCAAACGACTGCGGAACATTACGTTTTCATAGGCAAAGTTTAAAAGGAGCTGTTCAAGATTATGTGATAAAATTTCATAAAGATGAGACCGACATCGAAGCAGTGGTCGATGATGCTAGCACTCTATTTCTAGAGTTAATGAATACATTCTCTGATAGCATTATCATGGCGCGATTAGTTGCGAAAATTAAGTTTAGTCATTTTGGAAAGGAAGAGGTGGAAAGTCGCTCTTTCCATTTTGCTTCTTATTCAATGGAAGTGGTAGATCACCCCCAAGAATTTTTTAAAAGACATATGATAAAAATTGCTGAACGTCTTAACGCATTTAACCATCATGGTAGCAGTCTAGTGATTGAAGCGATTTCAGATATTCACATTCAACTTTCCATAAAGAAAAATTGAAAATGCAGTGGTACTTGATTGTAGCACAACTGGTTTTCGAGCTATGTCTGCTCACTCTCGAAGTATATTCCTTCTGTACATGCGTCTATTATTTAGAAAAGGCTAGCAAATTCATATCTTCAAAAAGACTTGCTATACTTGAAACTATGTGTTGCGATGTATGTAAGCGAAAGGATGGAAATGAAAAGCGCATCTTCAAGAGATGTAAGCATGCTTTTTGTCAACGCTGTTTCATACGTAATTGCATTCAACTTTGCCAATGTAACCACTGTGACATTGCTCATTTCGAGTGTCACTTATGTCGCAATAGTTAGTACCTATGCAAATGTGGTAAAGATAGGTTTTAGCAAAGACTAACACGGAAAATGGCGAAACGTAAAATGACGAAACGTAAAAGTCAAAAGTTTTCTTCAGCCATTCAAGCTCTCCGACGAATGAAAGCAAATCAGCGATACAATGCTATACGACATGCTAACGATAAATTCATTTGTGAAATTATTTCTCATGTGAGGAAGTTGAGGACGAAGAAATTAGCGCCAAAACAACGAAAGTTACTTAAGCGATATGCTACGAAATTGCGTTTCATCTCCAATCCTAAAGTCGCCCTTCAAAGAAAGAGGAAAACTCTAACACAAAAGGGCGGTTTCCTTTCAGCAATACTTCCAATGATAGCTCCTGCCGTGGGCAACCTATTGGGAAATATCTTTGGCTCTAAGCGTTAATTATGCAAATGTTGAGTCTCAAAGTAATAAAATGGATTTCAGACTTCAATGTGATAAAGTTCTGACTGTATCAGGTCCATCTCATGCAGGTAAAACTGTTTTCACGCTGAATTTATTGGATAAAAGAAGGGAGTTGTTTAAGGAACCTATCAATCGAGTGATTTGGTGTTATGGTATTTATCAACCGTCGCTGTTTCAGGAATTGCAAAGTCGCAACTTTATTCGACATGAAGGAATTATTCCAGTGGATAAACTTCAGTCTAATGATGTTGTTGTATTGGATGATTTATTAAAAGAAAGTAAGAATTCAAAAGATGTTACAGATATGTTCACTCGCGCAGCACACCATAAAAGGTGTTTTATCATCTATATTACACAAAATTTGTTTCCTGATGGAAAAGAAGCTCGTACACGAAACCTGAATACACACTATTATGCTATTTTCAAGAATCCGCGAGATAAAAGTCAATTTGAAATTTTAGCGCGACAAGTTGCACCCAGAGGATCAAAAGCCTTAATTGAAATTTTTCAAGCAGCTACTGAAAAACCATACGGTTACTTATTCATTGACTTTACGCAAGAGTGTCCGGAAGAATTTAGATTTCGAAGTGATATTTTGAAAACTCCCATGATTATCTACAAACTATGAGTTCTTATTCTCGCATGATTGTTATTCTCAGGATGAATATGTACAATTGACTGCCATGCAGCAAGTAAAGCAACCTCTTGCAAATCAAATGTATAGGAAAGAAATAGATTATCAGCAAAATGTTCACATCAAAGATCCACATCGTGCTGTATTATTACAATCGGAAACTGTTGAGCAATTGAAAAACTTGAAGAATAAGATGCGTGACTCTGTATCGACTGCTACACCTTTAGCATCTCGCGCACATGCCATATCTCTTTTCAACAGTATTGAACCCCATCTCAATGTAAATGATAGAGGAGAAATCATTACAGATGAAAATAAAGTGATTGATGCTTCACGTTATGAAGACTTGATTCAGTATGCGACACGTAGAAAGCGCCGTCAGGTCTATGTTCCACCTGGTTGGTCATACTTTCTTAAACTATTGAAAAAGCATAATGTGCCAAAATTTGCTTTGAATAATGAGACATTGAAAGAACTTGATTCAACAGTGGCTACTACTCCAATGCTTCAGGCGATGAAAATGCCAACAAATTGGTTTAAGACGTCACCTGCTACATCCCCTCCCACACTCACTAAGCAAACAAGGGGAAGAACTCGACGTAGATCTGTATCGCCACTAAAACTGGTAAAAGGAAAACGTAAAACAGCTCCTCCTAGGAAATACATGTTCTCAGACTATTAATATGAAGCAGATGTGTTGCTTGCCATGTAATGAGCCGCCAGAGGTGAATGTCGTTGTCACTTGCACTTGCTGCGCCAGCTCTCATAATGAAACCCCTAAGCAATGTGAACACGATCGCAAAACCGCTAAAGCTAAATGCTGCAGTTGTTGTAAATGTAGAAAGGCAAGAAAGAAAAAAGATGAGAAGGAGGAAAAAGAGTCAGCCGTCATCGACTGAACGTTTGAAGTCAATCTATTATGATGTAAAACATCCGGCAGGATTTGCATCTATCAAGAAATTATCAAAAGCGAGTGGTCTTCCACAATCACAAGTGAAACGATGGTTAAAGGGTCAGGCTACCTATACACTCCACAAACAAGCGAAAAAGAAGTACCGCACCCGCCATTATATTGTTCATGACATCGATGAACAGTGGCAAGCAGATTTGTGCGATGTTGCCTCCATTTCAAAACATAACTCGGGCAATAATTTTATTTTAACCGTCATTGATATTTTCTCGCGTTATGCGTGGGCTCAACCTTTAAAAACTAAAGAAGGGAAAGGAGTAGCAAAAGCATTCCAAACAATTTTTCGAGAAGGTCGCATTCCAAAAAGAATTCAGAGTGATCAAGGAAAAGAGTTTGAAAATCAGCATGTGACAAGATTATTTGAGAGGCATGACATTGAGTTGTTTAGTGTAAAGAGCGCTTATAAAGCTGCACTCGTTGAACGTTTTAATCGCACATTAAAAATCGTTTTGTGGCGACATTTTTACTGCCAAACTTGACACAAATTGGACAAAGGTTCTACAAGATACACTCCATGCCTACAATCACTTATCCATCGTTCTATTGGACTCAGACCAGTAGATGTAAATGCTGACAATGTAGATAAAGTGCGCGAATCATTCCAACGTAAACGCACTCATGTGAAAAGTGATGTGAAAATTGGCGATAAAGTTCGTATCTCAAAAAGTGAAAAGTGTTTTTGCTAAAGGGTACCTTCCGAATTGGACAGAGGAGGTATTTACAGTATCAAGGATTAATCAAAAAGACTCTCCGACCACCTACAAGTTGAAAGATTACGATAATGAAGAAATTGAGGGTAGCTTTTACCGCGATGAGATCGAGGTAGTCACTGAAAGTGAAACATATTTGGTAGAGAAAATCATTCGATGTAAAAAACGGCAAGGTGAAGAATGGTGTCTTGTTAAATGGACTGGTTATCCTTCAAGTATGAACTCTTGGATGCGTCGTGCCGACATCTTTCATCTAAGTGATCGACAGTGATTCATGCAAAGTTGTAACTAACAATGTTTAGGGTTTGAGCTATGAATCCAACTGCCTCATTTTATTCACGACCCTCCTACGTAAGTGGTGGAGGACAAATTTACATCGGTGATCGCCGGCCAACGTGGAGGTAGGCATACTTGGATGCACTGAAATCTGTTGTAGCACCTCTCATATCCCAATGTCGGTAGATCTTTAAAACGAAATGTTTTAAGTTAATGGCCGTTGGCTTTGCTGTGATGTTGCTAGTGATCTTTCCAGAGGGGTAGAAGATTTTAAGCAGCAGTTTGTTGAATCCGCGAACGGCGTGAGCCTAGACAAAAAAAACGAGCGCGCGGAGGACGCGAACTGAATGCATCGCGGGATCGCCGCGGGCGGTCTGAACGACGAAAGGCTGTCACCTCGCGGTGCTGCAGCAGTAAAATAAGGCCCTGCTCGCCCGCGGCGAATCGCGCCGAGTAACGTAGGGGTGCGAAGCGGTGTACGCGCTCGCGGCCCCCCCGCGTAGGCGCGTCGGTCGCGACCGGCATATGCGCGACGGCGCGCGCGTCGGGTCGGATGGGCGCGTGCAATCGGGCGTAACTCGGCCTCGCTCGGGTCGCAAAAATCGCGCGGCCGTATAATAAGTGACGAGGCTCAAGCGCGGCGTAGGGATCCGACTGCGACGGTCAGTCGTGGGGAGATCCGTTGGACCGCCAATTGAGCGTGCGCGGCGCGCACAAGCTGAGGGGCGGTATTCGAAGTCAAAACGACAAGCTGACGGAACGGAGATCGAGAGTCGCGTCGCGCGTCTGGCTCTGACGGGCGTCGGCCTCGCGTGGACCACGTTTGCTGAGGCGCATACGATCGAGATAAATGCGGCTAAGCATCGAGCGGCGCCGGTAGGCGCTCTGCCGAAATCTGTCCGGAAATGGGGCGGTCCCACACGAGTTATTCGCTCACGCAGCTCGAACGCGAACGGGAGCGCTGGCGTCACGATCGGTCGCGGAGTGCGCCGCGAGCGCGCGGACGCGACACGGTGGTCTTGTCGGTGCGGACGATGCGGCGGCGCGTGTACGGACGAACGGATCGCGGATATGTCTCGCGCGTAATGGAGGCGGCGTGACGGTGTGTCGTGGGCGCTCGCTCGCTGCGTTTCCCGCAGGGCGGGGAAGAGTAACGCAACGACACATCTGGTTGTCACGCGAGGCTGTCGATCCGAGGGTGCGGGCGGCGCCGCGATCGTGCGCGGCACGCGGAGTGAGATCGTGCGCGTCCGACGCTTAGGCGTCGAGAGGCCGAGCGGAGCGCGGGGCAAGAAGTCCCGCGAGTGGGGCGCGGTGCACCACCGTTAGCATCGGACGGAGCCGGTGTGACGGCACGAGCGGAAAGCGATACGCGTAACCGCGGCTCGGGATAGCCGGAACGAGTGGCGGGTCGGGCCGCACCAACGCTGAAGGCATCATCGTCGGAACGGGGTGAGGGCGGGCGCGAGCGAAAATTCGGTTCGGGGACCGGGTCGCAGCCCGTTCTGCAACGGCAGATCGGCAGCACCGCGTAACCGAGACATCCACCGTGCGGTTGCCAACGCGCGGAAGCGTCGACTTAAAGCTCTAGGAGCGCGATCGCGCTGACCGGGGGGGATGCCAAACAAGTGGCTAAACGTTGCTTCGGTCGAATCTGAAGGCGTTCGGGGGGGGGGGGCACGACGTCGACGGGGGGATCGCGGACGGACGCGCGACGCTCGCGCTCGTCGTGGATCTCGAACAGAGTCCGCTGGGTAAGAAACGTCGGACGGAATCGCGGTGACAAACGCTAGTACGCCGGGACACCGCAAGTCGACGAAGACGCTCGGCCGAAACTCGCCGTCAGAGACGCAACTACAATCGAGCGCGAGGAACGGACCGGAGGGCGCTCGCGTTCCCGGCGAGATCGACGAATCGGGCGCGCGCGCGGAGAAGGGACGCGACGGGCGAAATATAGGGCGCGGGCCGACGAGATCGCCGTCGGTGGCAGCAGAGGACCTCGCTTACGGCGGCGAAGGCCGGCATCGCGCGCGACGTACGGCCGAAGGCAACGCGGGGGGCGGCGCGGCACCGGGTCGCATCGCGAAGGCCTACCGGCGGTCCGGCTGGCTGAACGTCGCGCGGTACGATGGTCGCTCGAGCCGGGGAGGGCGCGTGGGGCGGCGCCGAGTCGGAAATGACCGGAGCGAGCGTCGAGGGGGGGCGGTTGGGTCGGGCGGGAGGGGGGGGGGGGGGGGTGGGGGGCCCCCAGGGGCGTCGCGGAGTGGGGGGGGGGAGAGAGAGGAGAGGTTAGAGGTGGGAGGGAGGGGGGGGGGAGGGATTACATACAGGTCAGCGCGACGAACCCGGCGGATTGGGTATCGTCTCCAGTGTGGGAGTTAGTCGGCCGTGGGGGTGATCGTCGATGGGAAGACATGTTGTAGTACCGAAGTTAAAAACGATTGACAACTGCCGTGCTGGGACGGTACGCGCGCGCTCGATCGGCGCGGTAGGTGACGCAGCGAGCACAGACGTGTCATCGCGTACTCGCCGGTGGGGGGCCACGGGCTCCGACATGCGACGATAGTGGGGCGGTTCTGCGTGCGAGTCGCGGAGCGCATACGTATCGAGGCGCACGTGAAGACAGTACGTGCGACAAGAGCGTCGATCGTCGTAAATAGGAGCACTGTCAGCCGTAATCGCAGAGCGTGTTGGCGACGAGGCGCGCGGGGCGGGCGCGCGGGCGACGTGTAGAGCGAGCGTGCGGCACGAAAAGAAGTGATGTGGAGTGTGCGTCCATACTGTCTCGTCAGTGAGTTGGGCTCCGTCTCAACATCGCGCACTCTGGAGTCGTGCGTATCTGTACGGGATAAAAATCGAGGGAGTTTAAAACCAGAAGCGCGCGCGGTTCCGAGTCGATTGTCTACTAAAGCGTTGTGTATCATGAATGTAGTTACATGTTTCCGACAGAGAAGACACCCTGTGTGCGTAAAAGATGATCGGGATGCGGGCGTACGACTTTAGTTAGTATCTCATGTGAGAAAACGATCGAGTGCTGATGGAGATCGACGTGCTGTGTGTGTCTCGTGAAACTGCGCTGCGGTGAACTCGACATATAGGTGCGTCAACTGTGACGTGTACGTGCGTGTGTTATCAATGATGTGGCTGGAGTGATCACGTCGTTCGGGAGAGGGCGTTGAGCAACGTTATCTCGAGTTCTAGCTTGCGCATGATCCGTTGTCTGCGGAAAGTCGTGTTGAGGTGAGCGTTCTGCGTGGGTCGGGCTGAACCGTTCGGGGTCCCCGTGTAGTGAGAGTAGATCGGTCTGCTAGTGAGCCGACGTCTCTCGAAACGACTGCGACGAACCGTTGTGTCCCCGTTCGGGGACGATGCGGGCGAGCGGGTCTACGAGCCTGAAGATCTAGCCGTTGCGCGTCGTGTCAAATACGACGACGCGTGAGTATACGTGTGTGGGCGGGACCGCGTGTGTCGAAGAATGGACGGAGGCAACTGTGTTACTTGGGACGTGTGAGGCGCGTCGGGACAGAGTGATAAACGTCAAAAAGACAGAAATGGTTATGCGCGCTGACTCATCTCTGCTGCTGGTCGCAACGGCTATCGCGAACGACTGAATGTTATCGACGAATAGTTCGTAGACGTATCTCGGCGCCGCGTCGCCGGACGATCGATACTGCGGTTCACCGATATCGGTGTTGCGACGGCAGTTACCGAGGCTATCGGTGTATCGGGCTCCTGTCGCACGAGAGTAGTATGTTCTGGGAGAGACGGTCATCGTGGATCCTCGCATCGCTATCTAGTGGTTCAAGTCGCTGTGACGGGGCGCACGCGGTGTCTGTACGGCGTAGATTGGGTTCACTAGCCGAGGTAGATCTCGGGCGTAGTCACATCGGCGGGCAGCTGGCGCGCGCCACCGCGTGACGTCGCTTACCGACGCGACGGCAGCAGCGGATTCACGCATGAAACTGCCGTGGCGCAATGTCCAAAGTCTATTACTGATGAGTTGCGTCGTAGATGGCGTAGTGAGATTTTAACTCGCTGAGTGTAAGGTGATAGGGTTTCCGATATAGGTTTCAGAGTGGATAGATGTTGAAATTGATCGCTGATTCGACGTTCGACCGGGCCCGTCGCGTGTGAGCGGCGGTGTCCGGACGTCAGCACAGGACATATGTAGTGATCGAACCGAAACTGGTATTCGCGGCGAGATCTGGAGTGGGAGTGGCCCTCCCGCTCCCGCGTCGAAGTTAAGAAGTTAGAATCGATCGTAAGTCGTAGCGCGGGGCGCGTCGCGCGGGTACGAGCGCGAGATGCGACACGATGCTTATCACGTGGAATTTTCTGTATGGCGTGACGTTTTCGGAGACGGATGGTGCGAGGCCGCGTGCGGCGCTGTACGAAGTGCGTACAAAAGTGAGAATGCGTAGAAGAGGATTCATTCCCGGTCGTAAAGCTGGTAGCGGTGAAGTCTGGTATTCCTATTCGCGCGTGCGTTTAGACGGCTGCTGTTGTGGGCGTAGAGCGCCTGTGCGTTTCGTATTCATTGAGGGTGGGATCGATGTGGTCGAGCGAGTCGGATTTCATACGACGGTCTCAGCGTGAGGCCTTTGGTCTTGACAGTACGTTCGTCGTCGAGCGCGTTATATCGGCGTCTACTGTCTCGTGAGTTTTATTCCGCGCGGATGTCGCGTAGCAGTCGAGTGGGCGGAGAGCTGGGTGCACGAGTCCGCAGCGTGGGCGGATCTACGCAAACTGTGAGAAGTCGCGCGTGCGGACTGGCGTCTCAGAGGGACTGCCGAGAAGTGGCTACTGTACGCGATGAGGCGTGACAATCGGCGAGACGCTGTCGAGAGGATGTCTGCGTGTCGTAGCCGTAAGAGTGTGCGCCGGTCGCTGGGCGAAGTAGGAGCGATATACGTGAAGTATCAGCGTCCATATCATCGCGATGATCTCGGCGTCGTGCGAGTTGAGTGAACGTGCGTGTCGTGCGTGCCTCATCAATGATTAAGCTCGGCGTAGGGGTAGAGAGCGTTCGATCGATCGTTTGCCGTGTCGCGGCGAGGCCGCGTCGAGTGGCGGCCGCTGGAACTCCGTGCAGAAGCCGGTGCGTGGTGTGTTCGAACTCGGAACGAGGGCGTAGCGAGACGGCAGAGAGCGGATGGGTGGAACTATGCGAGTTGTATCGTGCGTCGTGGAGTCGAGAGGCGCACAGCCGGCTGAACGTGTGTCTCACAGCGGAGTCGTTCGCGGTGAGGACGAGCTGTGCGTAAATACGCCGAGATCGCAGGAGCCAGGCATATATACGCTGTCGTCACTTCGAGCGCGTGGAATCACCTGGCGTGCTCGTCCGTGACGATGCACCGAGTCACTGAGCGTGGTATCGTGTAAGATGTCGCTCACGTGAAAGGGACGTGTCAACGGCTCCCGAAAATCCATAGCATGCTATCAGATGTGAAAACCGAGGTGAGAGAGGAACAGTATCGGTCAGTCATCTGCCGAGCGCAGTGAAACACATTAGTCAATTACTGAGCGGTGACTGATAAAGTTGGAGTACTACGTGCGTGCAGCGGGAACGAACGCTGTGACCTGGCCAACAGTCGGACTCTGTATGTACGTAGTGATGCGTGAAGCAGTCATCGCTGGATCGAGCTGGGCCGTTCGTGGTTGCGAGTGAAGGACGTGCGATGAAAGAGGTTTTAGGTAGATGCCCCCCGGTCGTGGTACGATGTGCGTCGCACCATGAGTAGGCACTGTATCTATTCGAGCCGTTGTGCGGCGGTCTCGGCGGGCTGGATTTGGGGGGGGGGGGGGGGGGGGGGGGGGGTGGCGAGTGGGGCGGGGCGTGGGGGCGGGCGAGGGCCCCGTGTCGCTGCTAGCCGGAAGGTAGTTTTAATGAAGTTCAGGGTACATCGTCGGTCCTGGTGGGAAAGTAACTGATTTCTGAAAGATGTACTGCGTGGTAGCGAGTTCTCGATCTGCGAAATCGGCCTGACATACGTGATCAAGCACACTCGTGCGTAGCGGCGACCAGCCGAGGCAACGGACCGGCTACGGGACGGCGCTCGTCGAAAAAACGCGGCACGTGCGTATAGACGATGCGCCGGCTCGGCGATAATGGTTGAGCTGACTGGGACGAGGATATGGGTGTTGAGCTGTCGCGTCGTCGGCGAGACCTGCGACGTACGTGGACCGTGATCGCTTACGGCGATGTGGCTTCGAAGAAATGAGTATTAGTAGTGTGTGTGCAGTCTCTGCGTTCTTGGCGTCGTCATGCGTCGAGCGGGGGAGCCCGGGGACGATTCAGGATCTTAAAGGAAGGGGGTCGACGCGTGGCGACAATCGCGGCGTGCACGGGCGTGGAGCGTCATAACAAGTATGAAGACTGACGTTAGCGGAGTTGGAGCAGGTCTCGGTCGCGCGTGGGACGGAGCAGCGGCGTTGGGCCGGCTGAGTGGTTGACGAATGACCGAACGTGAGGCCCTGGAGTCAGACGAGCGCGGCGGACTTCGTAGAAGCGACGAAAAATATCTCGCGACGGATAGAGCGTGAGTCGGGACGGCGGCGGCGGGGGCAGCGCGCGAAGGCGGCCGAAGCGGTAGGAGAGCCGGGTACGGACGTCGCGGCCTAGACGAGCGCGCTAAGCGAGTCGCGACTACATCAACCGGGGCGAGGGCGGAGGCGGGCATCTGGGTTGCGGTGAGGATGTGCTTGAAATCTAGGCCGGGCGCGACGGCCGAGGGAGAGGGAACGGGCGTGGGACGGTGGTGCGTGTCGGGTTGCCGTGCTGCGTATCTGGGGCGAAAGTAAGCAGGGGCCCCACCCACCTCCGCGCGTGGAGCGCGAGACGCGTGGAGGGGCACGGGGGGTCATTTTAGCCCCGCGAGTTCGGCATCGGTCATCGCGAGGTCTCGCGGGCTGCGGCTGACGTGGAAGAGTCTGCGTATCGAACGGAGCATCTGTCGGTCGCGCGAACGTCGCGGCCGGCGGATCGATCGAAGATCGGGCGGGCAACCGTTCGGCGACTGGAATCGAGCACCGAACGGCGAGAGCGTCGAGGGCCGGGTCGATCGGACGCGGACGCGAGCGGAGGTGGAATCGCGCGACGGCCGAGCGGGTGTTCGCGTGCGGGGTATGGCATCTCAGTGGCGCGGTCGAGCCGGACGCGACGCGGACTGAGTCGAACTCGGCGGCGTAACGATCGCGATCGCCGGCATTGCGTGCGAATCCGCCGCGGGCGTAGGAGAGTCGCCGAGAAGGGGCTTGTCGGTTCGCGGATGGCACCTAGGCTTCGCCGTCGCGCCGGTCCGAGCGGTGAGAACTCGAAACTAACGGGATGGCCCGTCCGGGGCCGCGGGCGAGCGGATGGGGCGATCGGTCCACGGTACGGGAACGACGCGACGTCGCGGGACGAAGCGACTCGCGCGCGGGGCGTCGAGAACTGGATGAAGACGGACGTACGTACCAAGCGGACGAGCTGTATCCGTTCGCTCGAGACGCTCGCCGACTTGGAGACGAAGAGCGGCACGAGAAATCGTGTCTAGCGCATCGTGGACGATCGTGGTGCCGGGGGGGACCTGGAGGCCTAGAAGAGCGCGTTCAACGGCAGAGCGGGGAACGACTACGAGCTGACGAGGGGACCTAGATATAGTCTACGGTGGCGGGAGGCGCGCAGAGCAACGGGACATGGATCCGAAAGGCATTCGGAGTACGTGTAAGGTTCTATTTCGTCGGAGGACCACATTCAGATAAGAGGAAATCCGGTCGCGAGATCTCGTACACGCGAAAGGGGAGTTGCGGAACTACGGTTCGTACTTAAGAGGACAAGTAACCGGAAAAAGACGGGGAGGCAGCGTCGTCGTAGTGATCGTGGCGCCGCGGGTCGAGAGCGTCAATCCGTTGACGGCACGGCGACAACGCAATTCGGGCGCGCGCGATCAGAATCGGGTGGCGGGTCAACGGGGGGTATTCGGAGTCCGAGCGCAATATCGAGGGAGGAAGGCGGGCGAGGGGAGGATCGCGAACGATATATACGATCGAGATGGAGAGGCGGGGCAGGAGGCGACGCGTGGGGCGGGTTGGCCGCGCCAACATCAACCGCAGGATGGAGGGTCGGCTCTCGAACATCGGTCGACGTCGGGGGGAAGGCGGCGGGAGCGTGTGGGCTCGGCAAGGGGGGCTCCGTATACAACGTCGGCGCAGCCGAGCTCTTACGAAGCGCAGAACGATAGAATGCGAGCGCGATCGGTGCCAACGGAGCGATGGCCGACGACAGTAAGGATTTTGCCGCCTGCAGCGTGGACGTCGTGGCGGAGCGCGAAGGGACGCGAAGCCGAGGTTGAGTGACTGCGGTGCGAAGACTGCGAGGCTTCTGACTACGCGCGTGCATCGGCGCTGCGTCGCTCGCGTCGGATCGGAATCGGCGTTAATACGTCACTCCGCGGGCGTCAGCTCGCGGTGCGAGTCTGCTGTACCGTCTCGGCCCTCGGGGCGCAAGCGGCTGAAGGTACGCATGGGGCGCATGCGCCAGTGAGAAGGCAGGGCGTTAGCCAACGCGGGGAGATAGTGACGCAGTCACAAGAGCCGCGCGTCATCCGTTCGCTTGCACGGTGGCTCGGGTCCGATGGCCCGCTGGGCGTGGCGACCGGACTAGTCGAAGCAGCAATACAAAACGAACTGGTCGTAGTGCTTAGCTCAGAGCAAGTATTCTGTAGAAGGACGACGTGTCGTTGTGACGACCCGTAGGCCGTATCGAGCGACGCGACGTGTTAGCTAACTTGCGAAACGGGTCCCCGGATCGTCGATAGCGGGATTGACTAACACTGCCGTTGGAGCTCGAACGTAGCGACTGGAGGTATCCGCGTTCGGCTGTGTAACAGCAAGTGGGCGATTTGCGCATTGCGGCCGGTCGCGGCAAAGTCCGCGGAACACGCGGAAGCCGACGTCGCGCGAGGGGCGGCAGTAGACCGGACCGCCGGTCTAGGCGGCGGTACGACGGCGAACTGGATGTACGTGAGGAGATGGCGGCTCGACGCGGCTAACGCCGGCCGCCGGATGAGGCGATAGGAGGACGTGATCCGCGCGGGCGCACGGGGGAACGGTGGGGGGGACGGGCGAGTCTGCCGGCAGAGTTGTCAGTAACGGTGATCGCGAGGGGGCGGACTGGGCCGGAACGCGGAAAAGGGGTCGTGAAACGGGTCGAGATCGAAGTCAGGTCGGCGTGCGTCCGTGTCTCGGGTTCGGCACGTCCGAGTGTCGTAGAAGTATCGGGCTAGGAGGTACGAGCCCGGCCTTGGGGCAAGCTTGGTCGTCGTTCTGAGCGAACTACGTACGGGATGACGGATGGAAACTTGAGGGAGCTCGCCGCATCGGAACTCAACGTGACCAGCGCGCCCGACGTGCTCAGATACGACACGCAATCGAGTTCTATCCGCGCGTCAACATGATCGAAACGTAGGAGCTCTGACACCCGGACGAGTCGAGTAGCGTGACGGCACGTTCCGTCTGTCCGATCAGCGCGTGGCGGCCGGCCTGTCGTGGGATCCGGCGCGGATGCGGGCATGCGTGCGAGTCGAAGTCCCGGCGGACGGTCGGGTTGCGTCGGGGGACGCGATTCCGTATCGGGCGTGCGGTCTCACGCGCGATAGGAAGGATTGAGACGGTTCTTTGTGGCGGGAAAGCTGTGGACTGCGGCGTAGAGGTAGGGGTACGTCGATTGTGCGGTAGACTGGCAGGATGACGAGGTTGCCCGCTAGGACGGCGGATCTCGGGATTAAAAACGCGACCTGCGATCTAAAGTATCGAAGGGAGAGACGCCGGACACGCGGGTCGAGGCGGCGATCACACTGACGAAAATGCTGAGACGTGAGGACGAGTTCGGCGTACCCGGTCGGGTGGGGGATTCCAATGCTGTCGCGAACGAGTTGAGGGAGTCATCGATGGCAAGATCGTAAGGAGCAGCGGTCGTTCGAGTACGCGTGGGACGGGCGCGAACGGTGGAGGCTCTCTTCGCCTCTGCGAAAAGTTCGGGTGAGCCGGACGTGACTTGTCGACTGAGTGTCCGTCGTCGCGACCGTCGTCGGCGTCTAAGCGCTAAGCGTTCCGCGCCGCGGGCCGGCGCGGCGCCTCGTCGAGAATCGCGGCCTGACGCGATCGGCGCGCGAGGGCTGGATAACTCGGTGGCTGGAGCTAGGTGCGTGGCCCGTCGCGCTCGCCGAACGAAGCAAAGTTAGGGCGTAAGCGTCGGCGCGGCGCCTACGGAGGTTAGCGGACGACGGCAGAAGTATCGCTGCGATGTTCAAAACGGTTCGAGGTC
The DNA here is from genome assembly GCA_907163375.1 of Prostheceraeus crozeri. Lineage (NCBI taxonomy): Eukaryota > Metazoa > Platyhelminthes > Polycladida > Euryleptidae > Prostheceraeus > Prostheceraeus crozeri. The sequence goes on from CAJQUW010015462.1 coordinate 571,098, forward strand.
TGGAGCGGTCGCACAGATCGAGCATCGACGGTAGACGTCCGAGAGCTCGCGGGGTGTGTCGTCGAGAGCGAGAGCGGTCGTACGATGCTCGGTAGTCGCGCCGCCGTGAGAATGGGATTGCGTTCTGCGAACGTGTGTCGACATTCGACGATGGGTCCGCGTCTAACAGTGCGGCGGGGGACACGCCTCGTGGGGGCACTGACACGTGAATGCGAACTTTGGAGGTAAGCGCGCTACGAAAGTGTGGGGGGGAGCCTTACTCGAGGTGCAGAAGATGCCGTGATATTGCGTCAAGGTCAGCGTGAGTCGAACGCGACGCGACTGCCGGGGCACGATGTGGGGCTGCTGCGATAT